>MCJB01007958.1:62422-187450 GCA_002018475.1 Nicotiana obtusifolia | reverse complement strand
CACAGCCATTAACGACCAATACAAACACAAATCCAATCTATAAATATGCAAAACTGCTTCAACGAACTACATTAAATGCGTCCATGCAACAACTGCCTCACGTTTCCCTAAAACCTATTGAATATCTCCATGGTGAACCAATCATACGCTGGAAGAAGTAACAGGTACGTCAATCCATTTCTCAATAAGGATTGCATTTGGCATCTTGGGCAAATTTTCTTATGGTAAGCCCGGTATTCATGATTTACGCAAAGCTATTCCTATACAGTGTGAGTTAAAAGGTCCTTGTTCAGTTCGATTAATTGAAGATAGTCATGTATTACATAAGCTTTCATTAATGGAGGATTATATACACTTGTTATCGAAGCCAGCTTTTTAATTGAAAATACAAAGTGAGATGTGGCAGATGAGATGCACTAAATGGAACCCATGGTGGAAACCTGATGAAGAAACACCTGTGGCTATAGCATGGATTTCGTTTCAAGATTTACCACCTAACTCTTTGGCAAGGAGTTTGTTTTTTATCTAGGAAGGGCAATAAGAAGGCCACTACATGTGGATTTGGCTACGTAGAATGGTACTCGACCAAGTTGTGCTAAGGTGAAGGTTGAGGTGAATTTTCTTTCAAATTTTCCTCAAAGAATTAAAATACTCGAGAAGGAAGATGAGTCTAGGCCCGAAGAGTCCAAGTGGATTGAGATTAGGTAAGATTACATGCCTAAATATTGTAAAACATGCAAGAAACTAGGTCAAAGAGAATTTGAGTGTTGGGTTATTAATCTAGAATTGAGATAGCTTGAAGAACAAGGCAATGACAAAGGGAAAGAGAGGGAGACTGTTGGTATAACAAAAATAACTACTAAGGGGTTATCGAGTGGCAAAGTACTAGGTAAACCTATTGCTTATCAGGCAAGGCAAGAGTTGATGCAAAGGAGAAAAACTAAGTATCAAAGGGATATGAGTGGTCACATAATTGATACTGTGAAGGAGAATGAGGATGGCAAATTGAAAGGAAAAATCACTGAAGATGGAGTTTCAACTAAGAACAAATATGATGCTCTAGAAGTTGAACAAATAAAGAATCCAACTCTGATGATTACTAATGGCAAAGACAATGGCAATGGCACAGTTCAACAGAATAAGCAGCATGGTATTGAATCCAACAAGAATCAGGAGAAGGAACAGTCGAAGAATAGTATAAATCCCAGCTCCAATCCTAAGGATGTTGGGATTGCTATAGCGGCTAAGGAAGGATTCACTAATCCTAGTAATACAAGGACTAGGGTGGAGAAGAGCATGGAAGCTGGAAAAGAAAATCAGGTAGGAGATAGGAGTTCTAATCCTAGTGGTACTGGGATTGTTGATGCATCTAGAATGGAGAAAAGGGTGACTGGGTTCAAAGGAGCTTTGATACACCTAAGGAAGTGCTAAATGTTACCCTAAACCACTCTTGCCAGGAGGTGCCTTCTCAGACTTTTATTGATTCACCTAAGTCAACTGGAGCTACTAGAGGAGATAGACCATTATGGAGTGATGAAGTACAAGAGGTAGAAGACAATTCTGAGGCAAATACAATTACAGAAGTTGTAGATCCAAGGGGCAACACACAGCAGGAATAGGCAGATAAACTTGGCAGGAGGTCTACAACAAACCCTAGCTTGCAGAAAATTAGGGTTGGACATAGAAAGAAGGCCAATGATCAGCAACCATTGCAATCAACTGAAGGAGCTAAAGGAGCACAAGAAGAACCTAGAATTACTGGTGGATCAACTGTAGAGTCATTTGGGAAGAAGAGCTTCAATGGAATAGTAAACCTTAGAGGGATTGTTAAGGTTTTTGACAATTCTAGAGGTGATCCGGTGGAGATCTTGGGGAAGGGACAGGTTGGAAATGTTAATGTCGAGTTCTTAGAGGATCAATGAGGAAAAATCAAAAAACAACTAATGGAAGGACTTCTGATCTTAATGGAACAGTAACTTCTGGGACTGTTACTACAGTGAATCCTAATCCGGGCAATGTCTATGAACTTCAATTCGGGATGATAAGAGCTTTGGAGCAGATAAGGTGAATGAGGAGAAGGATATTGTAATGAAGACTTCTGGAGCTTTAGAGTTAATGCCAATGGTTTTTGCATCAGCCACTAATCATATTATGCAACTGCAGCTCAATGTTCCATTGGAGTCACCTTTGCATACATTGCATGAATTAGTCACTCACAATGTGGCACCTGTGGAGATAGGTTTGATGGAGCAACAACAACTTGAAGAAGAAGGAGCTGATGAGTCAATTGCTGGGAGTTTCAAACAAGTGGCAAGAGAGGCTGATTTATCTCCTAGAACTAGTGTAAAGGGTGGTATGAAGACAAAGAAGCAGACTCAAAATAAAGAACCACTTCAACCTACAAGAATCTTTCCCAGGAGGGCAGCCTCACAAACTAAATGATGATTAAGGCATTGATTTGGAATATTAGGTCTGTGAATACACATCAGGCCTTTCGTAGGGTGATCAATATGCAAAGGGAGCACAGTTTCTTTGTCATTGCATTATTTGAGCCTTTTCAGAAATGCAAGGCATATACAAAGGTATAGAAGGAGGCTAAATATGGAGACTACTTTTTCAAATTTGAATGGGAAGATATGGTTGTTCTTTGATGCTGTGGTGGACTGGGATTTATTATTGAGATTGATCAATAGGTGACAGTTAAAGTATTTTACCACATTGGGCAGCATATTATGATGACTTTTGTGTATGCAAACTGTTCATCCTTAGAGAGATTGGAACAGTGGATAACCTATATTATATTGCAAGTGATATGGAGCTACCGTGGTTAGTAGGAGGAGATTTCAATGTGGTGTTATATGAAGATGAGAAGATAGGGGGCTTACCAGTTCATTCTCTTGAATATTGAGGATTTTGCATTCTGTATTAACTCATGTGGAGTATTTGATCAAGGCTATAAGGGAAGTCCTTTTACTTTGTAGAATAGGAGACCTAATGCTGAGTGTATATTCAAAAAATTGGACAGGTTCTTTGTGAATTTACCATTTCGAAATATGCTTCCATCAATTAAAGTGGAACACTTGATTAGAACTGGATCAGATCATGCACCATTACTGATGACTTGTGGAGAGCAGGCTATAAACTTTGTCAAGCCACTCAGATTTTTTGAACTTCTTGACAAAACATGCTACATTCATGGATGTGGTGAGATAGAATTGGAATGCGGATTTCATTGGAGATCATTTTCTAATGTTCAAGCACAAACTGAAGAAGGTCAAGAAATAGAGCAGGGATACTTTTGGTGATATTTTCAAACAATTCGCAATACTGGAGGATATTGTAAAGGTTAAGGAGATGCTATTTGAGGAGGAGCCTATAATTGAGAACAAAATTTTCCTTCAGAAAGCTCAATCAGAATTGAAGAAATACTTGAGTACAGAGGAGCAGTACTGGAAGTAGAAAGTTGGAATGACATGGTTTGCCGAGGGGGATAGGAACACTAGTTTCTTTCACAACCATGTCAATGGAAAGAGAAAGAAGTTACAATTAAAAAGGATTCATAATGGAGATGGGACCTGGCTAGAAGATCAAGATCAAATGGCTACTTGTGCAGTTGAATTTTACCAAAGATAGTTCACCAAAGAATGGGATCCTACAGATTTAATGCTGGAGAATGTTCCTGTTACGGTTTCTATGGAGCAGAACTTGGATTGATGTAGGTTTCCAACATTGGAAGAAGTTAAGGCTGCAGTCTTTGAGCTAAGTGGAGATAGTGCCAGTGGTCCTGATGGATTCACTGGCATATATATCAAGCCTGCTGGGAGGTGATCTGCTATGACATTCATAATATGGTACTATATTTCTATGGAGGTGCAGCTTTGTCAAAGTCCATTACTCACACTAATTTGGTGTTTCTGTCAAAGAAGCCAAGAGTTCTGACATTCTTAGACATAAGACCTATAAGTTTGAGTAATTTCATTAATAAGGTGCTCTTTAGGGGTTCTACATGATAGGCTGGAAAAGTTCCTGCCTTCTTACATTTCTCATAATCAATTTGGCTTTGTGAAAGGACGGAGCATCTTTGAGAACATCCTACTTACACAGGAAATCATCACTAACATAAGGCATATGATAGGATTTCTTGATATGGAAAAGGCATATGATAGGATTTCTTGGAAGTATTTGATGTATTTATTAAAAAGAATGGGGTTTGCAGAACACTTCATCACCATGGTCTGGAACTTACTATCTAATAATTGGTACTCAGTTTTGGTTAATGGGCAGTCTTAAGATTTTTTCAAGTCTACAAGGTAAGTGAAGTAAGGAGATCCATTGTCTCCTGCCTTATTTATTCTGTCAGCTGAGGTGCTATCTAGGTCTTTGAACAAATTGTTTGAAGATAAGTCATTTGTTGGATTTGGTACGCCCAAGTGGTCTGATCCTTTAAACCACTTGGCTTATGCTGATGATACTATAATATTTGCATCAGCTCATCCTCCTTCCTTGAGCAATATCATTGTAGTGTTAGGAGGTTATGAGCAGGTTTCAGGTAAGCCAATCAACAAATCCAAGAGCTCCTATTATATGCATGCCAATGTTGCACATGTCCTATTTCATGCAGTTGGTGATATTACAGGTTTCACTAGAGAGCAGTTTCCTTTCACATACTTAAGGTGCCCTATCTTCTACACTAGAAGCTTCTACAGTAGAAGAAGGAAGGACTATTATGATGATCTTGCCAAAAAGGTGAAGGATGCTACACTCTTGGAAAGGCAAACTCTTATCATTTGGAGGAAAGGTGACACTCATCCCTAGTGTACTACAAAGTATGCTAGTGCACCTTCTTTCAATGCTTGATCCTCCTGACAACATACTGGAACACTTACAGAAAATCTTTGCAAGATTATTTTGGAGCTACAAGGAGGAAAGGAGGAGTAGGCATTGGTCATCTTGGCAGAACTTGTCTATTCCTAAAGAAGAAGGTGTTCTAGGCTTTATATCATTACATGATGTATCAAGGTCTCTATTTGCTAATCTTTGGTGGAGGTTTAGGACTACCATATCTTTGTGGTCTAACTTCATATGGAATAAGTATTACAAAAATGAGCTGCCTACTGTAGTGCAATTTAGAGAGGGTTCCCATGTGTGGAGACTGATGTTGAGTGCTAGGGTGGAAGTAGAGCATGAGATCGTGTGGGAGATGGAGAGTGGAACCACAAACATATGGCATGAAAACTGGACTGGATTAGGAGCACTCTATCATGTCCTACCTCCAGATTTTCCAATTGATGAGAACTTGCAAGAGGTGACGGAATTGAGGGAAGGAGGAGCATGAAACTTGCAAGAGGTGACTGATTGATCAAATTTTTCCTGAAGATATTGCTGACCATATTAAACACAATGTACATTATGATGGTAGTGAGGAATACTGGGACAGACCATACTGGATGCCAACTTCATCAGGCAAGTTTACTGTTTGTAGTGCATGGAAAATTCTGAGGCATAGGGCAAATCCTAATCAAGAGTTCAAACAAATGTGGATTAAAGGTTTGCCATTCAAAATCTCATTCTTTTGTGGAATCTGTGGAGGCATAAATTATCTACTGATGATTTATAGAAGAGGCAAGGATATATACATGTTTCGAGATGTTGGTGTTGTCAGCATCCACAAGAGGAGACCTTTGATCACATTTTCTTGACTAGCCCTACTGCATCAAAGGTGTGGAAGCTATTTCTGGGAGCTGCAGGGATTAATGTGCCATTAGTACAAGTGGAGCAAGTGGTAAGGCATGGTGGAATGTAAATTGCTGTCCAAAGTTGAAACCATTGTTTCAGGCAGCTCCAGCTATCATTACATGGGAGCTATGGAAAAAGAGGAACACATGCAGGAATGGGGGAACAATTTCTACTAATAGAGTCATTCATGAAGTCAACAAAACACTGCACTACTTGGCAAGGGTTAGGTATCCATGGTTATCTCATATGATTTTATTGTGGCCAGATATGATCCAGTTCTTTGAATCATACAAACCAAGATTTATCACCAGGAAAGTTACTTGGCAGCTTCTACATGAAGGGTGGTATAAGTGTAACACTGATGGTGCTTCAAAAGGGAACCCTGGGCCTAGTTCACTTGGCTTTTGTGTGAATGATGAAGTAGATCTAGTGTATGCAAGGGAAGTGGACTTAGGAGTGACCACCAATGTTGTAGCTGAGGCAAAAGCAATACTGCAAGGATTGGAGTACTGTGTTGAGCATGATCTTCATCCTCTAATATTGGAGACTGGCTCTTTGGTTTTGAAGAAGGTCATTGAAGGGGAATGGGACCCACCTTGGTGTATAGTGGCAGAAGTGCAGAAGATTAAGGAGTTGGGAGATCATTTTAATGTGATCTTTCAACATGTGCTTAGAGAAGACAACATTGTTGCAGATTTTATAGCTAACATTGTTTTTACTTTTGCATGTACAACTCAATTCCACTCCTTCTCTGAACTACCTAGTGCAGGGAGGAGACTAATCAACCTTGACAAGTCAAAAAATCCTAATCTAAGGGTTAGGATTGGAAAAAGAAAAGCTCCAGATTGATGAGTATATTACATTTGTTGATGCCTTTGTTTGCTTGTTATATATTGATGCTAAGTTTCTACAATGTTAGGGTGTATCCCAGTGGTATTAGCATGTTATCATGCTCAGTTTGGGGGCATTCTAATGGTGAATGGAGAATCTCGTGCAAGCAGAAGGTTAAAGTTCATTATATAAGAGTACTATATGATCTAATATCTAGACATTAAGTCACTGCATATCCTATGCACTGGCTACTGGTTATGTGTTGATTATATGAGATAAGTATGCTGGGGCATATTCCTGATCTTTATCAGTGGTTGCTGAAGCTCCAAAGCTAGGATTCAATATGTTTGGTTGTTGCTTATGTGCGTATGGGTACTGCTAGGACATTAGCCAGTGGTATTGGCATGACTTCATGCCCAATCTGGCAATGTAACAGCAGTGCATATAGCATCCTTAAAATGCAGGTATGGCTCATATGTATAGGCTACTGCCGGTAGCTCATGATGCATCACCTAATTACCTCTTGGCCTATTCTGAAAACACTCGCATATACAAAAAAGAGTAGGCTCCAATTCAGAGTATTGAGGATCATTCTCATGTTGTATGCATGCTGCTTGGGTGGTTGGTCAACCCCAGAAGTTGATGGTGTTGCCTGGAGATTCATATTTGCCTTGTCCTTTGGAACACAAAACTTGGAGCCTGGTGAGAGCATTAGAGGTGCTATATTGAGGTTTTGCACTTGGCCTTGTGGATACACACACCACCTTATGTTAGGAGCTGTCCAGTTTTACATCCGTAATAGTTAGCATTTATACCTTTCTTAGCCATAGATTAGCAGTTTTCACCTTTGAGCTTGGACAAGTTGTAAACTTTGGATTCCAGTTTTTTGGATTATTATTTATATATTAGCCACTAGGCATCCAACCTAGAGGTATATTTGCTAAAAAAAACCGGCTCTTATAGAAGAAATGAGATGAAATGTGCCATATCCTAATTTTGCTAACTTTTACATTGCTCAGGCATTGCCCATCGTGATCGCGGTCCAAAGCCTCGCGATCGCAAAGCAAAAAGATTCCAGCTGACCAAAATGACCTACACGATCGCGTCCGACCTCCCCCGATCGCAAAACACAACCAATCTCTCCAACACGAATGCGGGACCTTTTCGCCTTTGTGAAGACCAACTCCTCCAGCCCGGCATCAACCCATCACGAACGCGTATCTCCAAATGCAAGCGCGAAAATCCAGCCTATGAAACTACGTGATCGTGTGCCTCTCCCGCGAACGCGAAAACAACAGGCCCCAAGCTCCATGTTACTCTTCACGATCACGACTCACCATCCAGGATCTTGATGCATACCAAGAACACCAAAAACCAGCAGTTGCAAAACAAGGAGAAATGGTCCGAAACCACCCCGAAACACACCCGAGGCCCCCGAGACCCCGTCCAATCATACCAACTAGTCTCAATACCTTATGCAAACTTATCTAAAGTCTCAAAACACTACGAATAACATCAAAACCACGAATAACAATCAAAATTCTTCTTTTAACTTTCAAACCTTCAAACTTCGCTGAATGAATCTGAATCACACTTAGACATTCCGGATCACGACCAAACTTAACACACAAGTTCCAATAAACTAAATGACCTTATCCAAGGTCCCGGAATGCCATTCGGAGTCGGATAACACCAAATTTCACTCCAAGTCAAACTTATTAAATTTCAAAATCTTAAAACTGTAAACTTCCGATAATAAGCGCTGAAACGCTCCCGAACCATTCGATACTCAACATGAACATACAATCAAGTCTGAAATCACCTTACAAACCTATGGGAATCTCCAAATCCCTATTCGGAGGTTGTTTACTCAAAAATCAAACCTTGGTAAACTCTTCCAACCTAAATATTCTAAATCGAGAATTATTCTTCCAAATCAACTCTGAACTTCCTGAAAATCAAAACTAACTACACGTGCAAGTTGTAATATTTAAAGTGAATCTACCCAAGGTCTCAAACCGCCGAACAACATGCTAGAGCTCAACCGGCCGGGTTATTACATTCTCAAAACATCGAACATGCGAAGAATCGTTCCAAAATTGCCAAAATCACTATATAACTCCTCGTGCACCTACCCATCCATCACAATCAATATGAGAATATCAGCTCGACCAAGATGGAATATCCTTCCTACTACCTTAGTCCACAAGCTTTTGAACCAAATTCTAACATACAAAATTTCCTATAATATCCAGTTCCTTGCATACATAAAGTGTATCAATATTCACAAGTTGTACCAAAACATACATATACACCTAATTGGTGTAAGGCCCTGTAAAATTTTACCTAAAACCTAGGGTTTCGTGGTGCCGAAGTAGACTTACGCGTTGATGATTGTAGAGATACAGGGCATTAAAGAAAAATTTTGGAAATACAGGGTGTTTCTGCGGTCCATTATGCGATCACAGATCCGATGTACAGATCGCATATCTACTGCAGACCGAGGAAGAAATTTGGACAAATTTTTTTGACCATTATGCGCTCCATTATGCAGCCGCATAATTATTTTGCGGGTTGCATAACCCCTCGCTGATCCAACACAAAAAACATCCGGGAGGAAAGTTCTGCGGTGCATTATGCGACCGCAGAATAGGTCTGTGGACCGCAAACCGGTCGCAGAGTGAGGCAGAGGTGCCCAGTTCCGGAGGGCCATTATGCGGCCCATTTTGCGGATAGCAAAAGCATTATGTGGTCGCATATGCGACTGCAGATCTGCATCAGAGCTTCATTTTTTTAACTTTTTAACCCGACCCTGTCTCTATAATTAGATGTGAGGGACCATTTCTAAAGGGGATATCTAGTACTTTTAGAGAGAGGGAGTGCCCTAGAGTGAGAGATGAAGTCCCTAACCTAATTTTTCCTCCAAAATATTGTCCAATCTTTGAAATTCAACAAGAAAGGTAACAAGGCCTTCAACCAAGAGGTAATATTCTAGCCTTAACCTTCAATTATGAAATTTTGTTTGGGAATAGGTAATGAGGATGAAGGTTTTGAGGATGCGAGTTGTTTATTCTACATGAATGTGCCATCAAGGGTAGTGGGAAGATTGTTGAGCTCATTTGGGTACACTTTGGGTAGTGGAATGAAAAAATCAACCATAAGAAAACCTTGTAACCTTAATGCACACCTAGTGTTTGATAAAATGCTCAAGTGAGCTGGAACAATGAACTCCTTCCTAATTTATGTTCAATTTTTCTAGATCTCTAAATATATCGAAATGGCTAAGAATTCCAGAACATTGTAGTAATTTAAAAAGCTCGAGGCAAGGTATGATGGCTAAACTCTTCTCTTAGAATTGAATCCTCACAATATCCTTGTAAGTCCCGCGATGCTTATTATAAATTGATTATTCCAAATATGCCTTGTGGCAAACTAATTAGGAGTTCAATATATATTCCAAAGATTCTTGTTATGTTGAGTCACTGTTAAGAATGTGGTTTAAGTATGGGCTGTGTGTTATTATATTATGATTTAAAAGAATGATTCTAATGAAGCCTATCATGTCAATTGTGTGAGAAATCACATGTGCCTAAGACCCTAAATATCTCAAATATGTGTTTAAAGTATTAATTAGGAAGGCCTTGTTGTTGATTATCCATGATGATGTTTGAAAGTGAAAGAAGAGAACATGAAATTTGATGTTCGGCCAACGTGCCAAGAATGACATTGCGTTATGGCCAATGGTGCCAATAAAATGAATGAAATGTAAAAGAATATGAAATAAGTGATAAATCCTTTGGATAATAAATGCTTTGGGAGTATTGATTAGCTGCCGAGGAAGGGTAGGCCGAAATCACCTAACCTCGAAACAACACGTGCCAGTGCAGGAGTGATTGAGGGGTAAATCACCGTGTTAATGTGATGAGATTTTTCCCCCTAATATGGGATGAGATTAGTGTGTTGAGATGTTTCCCCTTAAATGGGATGAGATTATTTCTAGCAAGATGTGATGTGATGTCGACCCACACGACATAACGGTGAGACGGTTTTGCCGATCGGGCTGAGATCGGATGCCTGATGGTAGGCTATAATCTCGTGTTTTAGTCTCTTATTGAACTCTAATTTACTGCACTTTAATTGAGGTTCAGCTTTAATCGCTAGTGTTTTGCACTAATTGTGTGTTTTATGCCTTGTAGGAGGATTCCAAGCGATGTAGATATTACGGAATGAATTTGAGTGATTTGGAGCTTTGAAGTGTGAGTAAATGCCCAAGGGATGAAGTCGGGATCACGTTCGGAGTCGAAAACCACGTCTAGATATCGAAAATTCAAGAAAATTCATACTATAAGAAAATAACACACCCGCGGCGCTTGGATTTCCCCACTAATGCCCCGCGTGGTGGGTCAACTCTCTAGATTTCCCCACTAATGCCCCGCGTGGTGGGTCGCCCCATGCGGCGCGCCTGTGCAAATTTTACAGAGCAATTGTCCTATTTTGCATAGGAAAAGGTGTTTTCATTTGGGCCCGACCCCACTTGGTATAAATACATGGAAAAATATTATTTCCTAGACTTTTGACACATCTAAGACCTAAGGAGGCTAAGGAGGAGGCGGAGAAGCAAAAGCACAAGGAATTCATCATTCAATCCTTACTCAAGACACGAGTTTGGATCATTTCATGTTTTCCTTTACTTTAAATATATTTGTGATGAATTGCTCCATATTTATGGTTCCCTTTAGGGTTTGATGGATTTAGTGTATTGATATTTGTTTGTGGGTTATAACTCTAGTTTTTATGTATTAAATCATTTTGGATGTTTTAATAGTTGCATCTATTTTTACATTTTCATGTAATCAAGAGAGGCATAACTTATGATATCTTTGCGTTATCTTGTTGGCTGAATTCATTAATTCTTCTTAGTAATCGCAAGAGGCTAGTTGAATTGTTGATTAAATATAGTTAGGAGGATGATCGAAAGAGGTTCTCCTAAAGACCAATCTACTACGAAGTCGTGCATATCTTCTCCGAGCTTAAATTGGTTCATATTGTGAGATTGAGACTTATTCGAGAGAGGTGTTTCTACTAAACGTTTGAACTAATAATTGAGTGAATTCGAGAGACTCACTTGAACATTAGAAGTGTATTAACTAGAGTTAAACCCCAAACATTTATCTCGCACCTATCCAATCAATCCCTATTTTCTCCCATTGATATCTTCCTTGCTTACTTTTGTCTTAATTGTCATTCGTCAATTAGCTTTATATTCTTAGTTAATTTAAGTTTTTAATCACATAATTCTAACATCTTGGATAGCGATCTAGATACAGACTATGACAATACTGTTTAACTCCAATCCCTATGGATACGATATTATATTATACTATAAACGACTAGCGAGCATATTTAAGTGTGTGTTCCGAGTTCATCAAATTTTGGTGCCGTTGCCGGGTATTGGAAATATATAGTGTTTAAAATAGTTTGTAGTGCTGATTCAGGAATTTTATTTTTGTTTATTTCATTTTTCTTTTTATATTGTTGGTGTTCTTTGAGTGTGCGCAGGCTGCAGGTAAGAGTGGTGCATGACTCGATCTTCTGGGAAAGAATTGCTGCCATACGAACCAGAAATCGAGAAACAACTGCAACAACTGAGGAAGGAAAGAAATCTCCCCGAGAATATAAAGAAGGTTGGGCAATCTTCAACCAAAGAAATTATGGCTGGAGATGATGATAATGTGGATTTGGCTGCAAGAGAGGCAACCCAACAACGAGAAAAAGCTGCACGAGATGCTGAGGAAGCAGCTCTTCGAAATGCACAACTTGTCTATGAAGAGGAGAAGGCCCGGAGAACTGCCCATAATCAACCCTTGGGTGCAAACCAGTTCGGAAATATACCTCCAGGGGCTGAGAGACCACCTTGTGATTATACTAGACCGGTCAATAACCAAGGATTATCAAGTATTAGACCTCCTCTAGTGGTAGCGAACAATTTTGAATTGAAGCAAGGGTTGCTCCAATCTCTGCCAAACTCTTGTGTCTTCAGAGGAAAGATGATGGAGATCCAAACAACCATCTAATGGACTTCGAGGAGATTATGAACACCTTTCAATACAATGGTGTGTCACAAGATGTAGTTTACTTAATTGCATTCCTCTTCACACTCAAAGATGATACAAATCAATGGCTTAGAAGCTTGCCCCAGAGATCAATTATAACATGGGAGGAGATGAACAGAAAATTTCTTGATAAATATTTCTCCTTAGCTAAGATGGACAAGTTTAGAAGAGAAATCCATAACTTATGCTAGAAAGATACTGAAACTGTGTTTGAAGCATGGGAGAGGGTTAAGGAATTAGTTCGAAAGTGTCAACATAGCGGAATTGAACTCTGGATATAACTCCAGGATTTTTGGGATGAATTGACACCGGCCTCACGTAGAACATTGAGTAATGCAGCTGGAGGCCTGTTGATGAAGAAGACCCCCGAGGAGATAGTCATAATTATAGATGAGTTGTCTGAAGATGCAAACCAGTGCCTTCTGAGAGTGCTGAAAGAAGAAGATCAACTGGTGTTCACCAAGTTGATGCTAACACATCTGTGTAGGTACAACTTGATGCTATGGCCAAAGAGATAAGGAAGCTGACCTTAGCCTCGATACAGAGTGAACCTCATGCAGCTTGTGATATATGTGGAAGAGGACACCCTACTCATGAGTGTCAAGCCTTAACTGAGAAAGTGAATGCTGTGGGGAATTATAATTTCAATGCAATGGGTCAGAAGCACCCTGACATTTCATGGAGTTCACCTAGGGTAGTGCAAATGCATGGCAACAAAATAACCCCAGATTTTAGGGACAGGGAGCTCCAGGCTTCCAAAATCAGCAAAGGCAGCAGTTTTAGCCTCAACAGCCTATTCATCTTGGTCTAGAGGATATAATGAAGGCTTTCATTGTCAAGAAAAATGAGAGATTAGATGCTCACGAGGCAGCTATCAAAGAATTGGGCACTGGGTTTTGAAATTTTGAGAGACAAGTGGGACAGATACCAACAATATAATTTGAGAGAGTCCCAGGTACTTTGCCAGCTGATACTGAGAGAAATCCCAAAGAAACAGTGAATGCTGTGACCTTGAGAAGCGGGCAAATGTTGAAAGATCCCACTCCAATCCAAAAAGAGCGGGTACTTGAAAAAGAAATTGGGGAGCAGCTGAAAAATGAAGTTGATAAGAAAAAAAAAGGCAAGATCGGTGCTAAGAAAAAGAAGGAGGAGGAAACTTCAAGAAAGAAGGAATCTAATGAAGAGAACAAACACATGCCTGCTTTACCTTTTCCCCAAAAGCTGTATAGAGAAAAGCTGGACAAGCAATTTGAGAGATTTCTAGATATGCTGAAACAGGTAAATGCAAATTTGCCATTCACAGAATTTCTCTCACAAATGCTGGCTTATGCCAAATTCTTGAAGGAGATCCTGAAAAAGAAGAGGAAGATAGAAGAGATCTCAGTAGTCAAGATCACAGAGCATTGCAGTGCAATCTTTCTAAACAAACTCCCACAGAAGTGTGGAGATCTAGGGAATTTTACTATACCCTGCTCTCTAGGCTCTATTAATTTTGATAAGTCTTTATGTGATTATGGTGCCTTAATTAATCTAATGTCTTTGTCTATTTAGAGGAAGCTGGAGAAGGATATTGGAGAGATAAGGTCGATGCCAATATCTTTGCAGCTGGTAGACCAAACAACTCTGATACCTGAGGGGATAGTGGAAGATGTCTTAGATCGGGCAGATAAGTTTGTATTTCCTGTAGACTTTATAGTGGTGAATATGGAGGAGAACAAGAAGGTCCCTCTCATCTTAGGAAGACCATTCTTAGCAACTGGTAGGATATACACGAGAGGATACTCATGCTTAGAGTGGGTGAGGGGACTGTAACTTTCGAGATGAATATAGAAAAGGGGGCACAAAAGGAAAAACCAGCTACAAATGTTGAGTGGAAAGTGAAAGGCTCGAAAGAGAAGGCTGCAATGAGTGAGAAAGATAAGTGTGGGGTGCACCCCAAGAAGGCTGAGAAGAAGATGTCGGCGTGGATGTGTGCATTAGTTCAAAGGCGTGGAAAGGATCCCGACTTCGACTCAAACCCCGACTAGATATTCGAGGACGTTTTCTTTACCTTATGCTTTTTAATTGTGTGTCATGGGGACATGCCACAACTTAAATTACGGGGTGGGGGATATTTCTATGTTGTATGTATATGTGTTAGTTAGCTTCTGTTGTTTTAGTAGTTAAAAAAAAGTTTGAAAAAAAAAACACAAAAAATTGAAAGTTTTTGATTTTTCCCGACGATGGATATCGTTCGGCGGGTTTCTTGAGGGATTTAAGTCAAAAGCAAAAGACAAAATGATTTTCTTTTGTTAGGTAGTGTATTAAGTCGCCCTTGGTTTTTCTTTCTCCTGCAGTTCTTTTCCAAGGGTTTTGTTTGAACCAGGTATAGTTAGTTTTTATTTTTGTTAGGAGTAAGAAACCGTGTGCTATGATTTGAATTGAAGACAATGTCTCTTAATTTTGTTATGCCTTGAGAATAGTGAGTGCTTTAGGTGTAAACACTTGACCTCTATGTTAGAGTAAGTGAGCGAGTTATAGCTAATGCGTGGTGCTTTTGAGTCAAATCTTGAGGTGAAGATGTTACACCATTGTGCTTAGTCTATTTTAAATATTCTTGGAGTAATGAGTTAGGAGAGTTGTTTCAAAAAGGTCGATTCTTTATAAAGTGTAGCTTGATTACTCGAGGATGAGCAATGGTTTAAGTATGAGGTGTTTATGGTATGCTATAATCTCGTGTTTTAGTCTCTTATTGCACTCTAATTTACTACACTTTAATTAAGGTTGAGCTTTAAGCGCTAGTGTTTTGCACTAATTGTATGTTTTTTGCCCTGTAGGAGGATACTGAGCGATATAGATGTTATGGAATGAATTCGAGTGATTTGGAGCTTTGAAGTCTGAGTAAATGCCAAGGGATTAAGTCAGGATCGTGTTCGCGGGTCGGAAACCCCGTCTGGATATCAAAAAGTCAAGAAATATCCGTACTCTGAGAAAACAACACACTCGCGGCGTGATGCGCTTGTGTATATTCCTGCTGCCAATCAGAAATCAACTTTCTAGATTTCCCTACTAATGCCCCACATGGCACGTCGCCCCATGCGGCGCGCCTGTGCAAATTTTACAGAGCAAGTGTCCTTTTTCGCATAAGAAAAGGTGTTTTCGTTTGGGCCCGACCCTACTTGGTATAAATGCATGGAAAAACGTTATTTCCTGGACTTTTGACACATCTAAGACAAATGGAGGCTAAAGAGGAGGCAGAGAAGCAAAAGCACAAGGAATTCATCATTCAATCCTCACTCAAGATACGAGTTTTGATCGTTTCATGTTTTCCTTTACTTTAAACATATTTGTTATGAATTGCTCCATATTTATGGAGTAGTTCCCTTTACGGTTTGATGGATTTGGTGCATTGATATTTGTTTGTAGATTATAACTCTAGTTTTTATGTATTAAATCGTTTTGGATGTTTTAATAGTTGCATCTATATTCACATTTTCATGGTATCGAGAGAGGCATAACTTATGATATCTTTGCATTATCTTGTTGGCTGAATTCATTAATTCTTCTTAGTAATCTAAGGAGGCTAGTTGAATTGTTGATTAAATCTCGTTAGGAGGATAATCGAAAGAGGTTCTCCTAAAGACCAATCCACTACGAAGTCGTGCATATCTTCTCCGAGCTTAAATTGGTTCATATTATGAGGTTGAGACTTAATCGAGAGAGGAGTTTCTACTAAACGTTTGAACTAATAATTGAGTGAATTCGAGAGACTCACTTTAACATTAGAAGTAAATTAACTAGATTTAAACCTCAAACCTTTATCTCGCACCTATCCAATCAATCCCTGTTTTCTGCCATTGATATCTTCCTTGCTTACTTTTGTTCCGATTGTCATCTGTCCAATAGCTTTAGATTCTTAGTTATTTTAGTTTTTAATCAAATAATTCTAAATTTTTGATTATCTTGTATAGCAATCTAGCTACAAACTACGACAATACTATTTAACTCCAATCCTTGTGGATACGATATTATATTATACTATATTCGACTAGCCAGCATATTTTAAGTGTGTGTTTTGCGCTCGTCAGCGCCATGCTGCGCACTTGGTGGTATTGTGAGTATATGTCTCGGGGTGAGACAGCTTACCCGGTGGGGTTGAAATCGGACTCCATAAGCACGGTGGTTTATCGGTTCTAAAGATCCTCCAACTTAAATTATTGAAACTTACTTGAAATCTACCTTTCCCCTAACTTGGCACCTTAGTACTGATTGAGTCTCTTATTGATTTCATTTTTGATTCTCCATTTACCGTTACTCGTTCTATTGAGAGGGTGTTTAGTTTTACATACTAGTACTATTCCATATGTACTAACGTCCCTTTTGCCGGGGGCGTTCATCTTTAATGGATGCAGGTGGTTCCATAGCAGGTGGTATTGATCGGTGATAGTAGCACACCCTCTCCTCAACTGACTTGGTGAGCCCCACTTCATTTTGGGGTCCTGTATCTCTTATCCTTTGTACATAGCGCTTTCAGGTATACCGGGGCCTTGTTGCCGGCATTGTAATTGCACTCTTTTGTTTCTATTAGAGGCTCCATAGACAGAGTGTGGGTTGTATCTATTTTTGGGAAGGTTAAACAAAAATGTTGTATCGTATCATGTGTTGTACTTTAACTATGATTGTACAATGTACTTTTTGGAGACTTGTTAATGACGTAACTAATGGAAATGAACTGTGTTATTCACATGACCTCTTACTGTCTAATTAATGAAATGTATTCTTCTCTTTATTCATGGGTGAGTTGGGTAGACGGCACAGTGCAGGCTTGCTCGACCAGGGTAACTCTGTTGAGGGCCGGTCGCATTCCCCGAGGCCAGGGCGTGACAATTCGTAACCACACAACGCACCGCATAATTCATATGCCCATAGTAATATCTTACAACCATTCTAGCTGCAAATTTCGAATCCGGTACCGGTAATATACCTCATGACACATAAAAATCTTGCTCCAAACCTCGTAATACTACAACGATTAAAGAGAGGTGCAGACTCTCATAACTACCCGTCAAATCAGTAAACCATGGGGTTCTTCCATTCGACAAGAATCATTGCCGCATTCTGAACTGACTAGCGGCATTCTCCCTCCATACATACAATTATACAAATGCGTGTGCGATGATTCCAGGTCCAACAACCTCACCTCACCAAGTACAAGCTGCTCGGGAAATAAAACACATCAAACACAATCTAAAATCTCATATGACGTCATCAATGCGCCAACAAGCTATAACTCAAATATGACCAGTAAGGAAAGCGAACCCGATTACAGAACTGTCCAGCCCGTATAATGAATAAAACAACCACACAAATGCTATGAACCTATCCCATAGATGAGAAGTAAAACATACAAAATAGTATAAGGAACAGTACACAACAACTCACCATTGCAGCGTACAACCCGATCCAAACATCATACACGTTGCAGCGTGCCACCAAATCCACACATAATCAATCTGCATGGGAATACCCATCGATCCAAAAATGCTCATACTCACTAGACACACGTATAAAATCAAAATCACACTAGGTGCATAAACATAACCTTGGGGAGACGGATAGCATTGTGCGCTACAAAGGTCCAAGCATGACTAAGGTGCAATAAACAAATCAGCATCTCGAAAGCCATCTCAATCATATAACACCACAAGATAACATAGAATCAAAACACACGTGTGAATAATCAAGCAGCCTCACAACCCACATGGCATAAAAGAGTAACACATGAAATAGACGACGACAGGAATAACATTCATCGCGCCCAAAGACTCATCCATTAGCAATGTTATGCTGAATGAGCATATCTGGTCTAGTGTAGAATATACATTCACATTTGACCTACCAATGGCCGTCTAAACCGATTGTGAACATCTCAAAATAGGTAAGCATCATTTCAAGATCCACAATAACCCTATTCCTGATACATAAAAACAACCGTCAAATCCTGAACAAATTTCCACAGTTTGCAACCACAGGATCTCCGTACCTTACCTCAATTTTTACTACTTAAATGACTGATGTATCTCACCTACATAATCATCCCATGGGAGGTACTCCCACAACCTCGTGCACCGACTAACAAAATTTGAACATCAATGGCCACCGACCAGGCTATTTCTGTAGTGCTAGTCAAGCACCTGCAAACCAATACACAATACTTCTTGCACAAAACAAACCATCCTCAGGCTACCCAAAAGTAGTGCCAGCATACTTTGAACATCTAATATCTCCCCTGCTCCTCTGAGCTCGTGACGTTTCTGTCAAAACTTAACTGCAACCTGGATCCTTTAATTTCAATTCCATATAGCTCCTATCATGCTGTTACGTGAGAGTACAGGAATTTCATCATAACTCTTGAACCACCAGTACTGGCGATATTCACAGAAATACTCCAAGTCTCTTTCACACTCCGCTACAAAACGAAATCCTTATCCACACGACAAACCCGAAAATCCTTAGGCACCACATTTTGATTCTTGAACCCACTAGAACCATTACTGAGAGTCACCCACTCTAAACTAGTCCCGATTATATAACTGAACAACTAGTGCTCTGTTAGCACTCGAATACTCGAAAGAAGCAAGCGAATAAATTATTTCCCTTGCACATCATGTTCACAAAGAAATATCAAATTTGTTTCGTTCTGCAACCTTCGCATATTGATAAGGCAAAATGTAGCACACATCCATAAGATTCTTTGCTCGACTTACCCCCGATGTTCTCTTCCTTAGTTATAACAAACCCGCCGATGTACCGAAATCCATTAATTACAAAGAGATAGGACCACGTGACCCAATCATTGAAGATAGGCTTCCCCACTTGACTTTAAGCCACAATCACATAATCAAGTACCCACAATGACTTCTCCTTCTCAGTTACCATGACCCCACATTGTTACCTAGACGAATTTCTCATAAGTTCATTTTGCACAAATCAAAGCACAACCCAAATTATCATCCCCAATGAACACTCAACTTCATGGCGCTTGAACCATATTTTCAAGCGATCCAAGCGCATATCGTAGTACGTGCCTCCCATTGGATAGAAGGTAAAACTTTTCATATCAACCTCATCAAAAGTCATGCAACCTCTAACCTTTTCACAGGGGATAGCCCCACTTGTGTAACCTCGTAGCGATATATTCCATCGACATTGCCAGGGTTATAACCAATACAAAATTAGTTAATCCTCCTAAGTCCACACTCGTCCACCAGCTGTAAGAATCCGTTCGTTCCATCAACATCGACCGAAGGTCCAATGATACATTTTAAACTCGAAGCCTTTATTGCATCCCAAAACGATAATCGAGTATTCACATTCCTCTATATTCCAAACAAACTCTTTTCTTCACATTCGACTTCCTACGTATAGAAGCCACCTCAAGTATCATCTCCCTCGAACCATCAACACTGGAAACACCGATAAGATCCCGAAGTCACAACACACAGTCATATCCGATAACCGCTTCTTAGGTACCACTTCACAACACCATCTGCCAAAGGCAACAAATGGAGATCATAATACTAACGAGCCTTAATGCGTTCAAACAAGGACGACGACATCACAACACAAACAAGAATTCCACCAAGTCCGGAGATATCCAGTCTCGCTACTCCGTCAACCAAAGCCTGAACATCCATATCTCAGTTACATATCCAGTGCTGGAATTAAATACCGAATCTTCCGTAACGAACCGAATAATCCTTTTCCTGAAGAATTCACTGCTGCAATACATGAGTAAACACCCTATTGTTCACACTGATACTGCGTGATAGCAATGCGAGAAAAATCAAAATTCACTAAGTATAGCCTCGAAACCATGGGCAACACTAACACCGGCTGAAAGGATCGAACACCCTTCCACAAGGCAATGATAGCTATCCGCCCTCATAATGCAAGGAAAAACATCCTTCACCACACCTGTAACACCACCACAACTCCCCGATGCCAATTGCTATCAAGTTCTCCACATCGTGTACGAATGAGTAGGAAGGAACTGAAGATATAACCTTCGATCGAAATTAATTCACACGACAAGGAATCAAGAAAGGGAAGTTCTCGTAATAGCCCTGTAGCCTCTCGAAGATAAGTACAGATGTCTCCGTATCGGTCCACAAGACTCTACTAGACCTGCTCATGACTCGTGAGACCTAAGTGAACCTAGAGCTTTGATACCAAGCTGTCACGACCCAAATCCCATAATAGATTGTGATGGCGCCCAACCATATTGTTAGGCAAGCCAATGTGTGAACCAACCAATTAATTATCCATTTACACTTTTATTAAAAACCAAATTTTTCATTAAATAAATTGAGTTAAATCTAAAACTCATGGAAATATACGTTTTTCTTTACCAAAATATCGAGTATGAATAATACATAGAAACAGAGTGATAATAATAATTGGTACAACTGTGGACATCCACTAGAAATCCCTAAAATCCGGTATCACAAGTACATGAGCATCTACCAGAAAGTAGAATACTAATACATCATTTGTGTGGAATATATCATAGATAGGATATAGTAAATGAATAAGATGGGGACTCTGTGTGCAACATATCCTAACTTGGAATGCAGCTCGCCGCAAAGTCAGCTTAGCAGCTATGCCTCTGCGCCATGATGACCACTAAATGTACCTGTATCAGTACCTACACAAACAGTGCAGAAGTACAATATGAGTACGTAAATTGACGCATACTCGGTAAGTATCTAGCCTAATCCCAAAGAAGTAGTAACGATGAATCGATATCGATACTTACTAGTGGTCTAATAAATCAAGTATAATAAAAGTAGACAGGTACGAAGCATGGCAAGTGAAACAGTGAGAGCAAATATATGTACATAACACGATCCTCAATAGGAGAATAATTACTAATTCCTTAGAAACCTAATACTACCTCGAATGGAATTCATAATGGTCAACACCAGATTAAATGTCACATCTCAAGTCAGGAAAATTCATAGATACACTTACTCCTCATAAAATATTATGCATGATTCTGTCGAGGTGAACGACCTGATCCGATAGGAGTGTTTCACAGAACTGTCGAAGCAAAATACCTGATCCCATAAGAGTGTGTTATATAGTCCTACCGAGGGGAACAACCCGATACCATAAGAGTACTGCTAAGACTTTCAGCCTGATCCCATAAGAATACTACATAGATGTTTAGCCCGATCCCATAAGAATATTATTGAGGCGTTCACCCCGATCCCATAAGAATATGAAACTTTAACGAGCAACTGTCCCAACTCACGAATATGCGTATGAGTTATGAAATTCAAATAAACTTTCGTACGAATACGCACGACACAGGAGAAATTCGTAAGGGAAGTACAATTTCCACGGCTAATCAAGTAGCTCATCAAATATCTAAAATAGCAAGTCCGATACTCTACACAAGTCTAGTCTTAGGCTAAAATGTAAACCAAAGCATCTAAATAGGAAGTAATACAGTTAAAACATGATGTGAGTCTAAGTCTGCTCAAACATGATCAATAATCTAGCATATGCACAGACACTCGTCACGCCATACGTGCATAGCTCCCATCACACATAGCACATAATAAATATAGCACATACGAGGTAAATTTCCCCTCACAAGGTTAGACAGGCGACTTACCTCATTCCGAAATCCGATAACTAACTCCAACACCTCTCTAGCACCTTAAATCAAGGCCAAATGATCTGAAACTAGTCAAAGATCGTGCAAACGATTCAAAATATACACAAAACCCATAATTTCATTAATTATAATTAATTCTCAACTCTACACAAAAAGTCAATAAAGTCAAACCCTAAGCTATCACACCCAGATTCCGAAAACTCTCGAAGATAAAAACTACCCAATAGTACCACGAACTAAAATATATAATGTATTTCCAATTCTATGTCCAATTTCGTGGTCAAAACTCAAAAACACGATTTCTAGGTTTTCTTCCAAAATCTCACAATTTCTACCAATTTTCATATTAAAATCCATATATAATTCAGGTATTTAACTCACACTGAGTAGGAATCACTTACCTTGTGAAGGGTGACAAAAAAGCCCCTTCAAAATCGCCCCAAACCGGCTCTAATGGAAGAAATAAGATGGAATGAGCCAAATCCCAATTTTGCTAACTTATACACTGCCCAGGCATTGCCCATTGCGCTCGCGGTCCAAAGCCTCGTGCTAACGAAGCAAAAATATTCCAGCTGACCAAAATGACATACGCGATCGCGACCAACCTCCGGCGATCAAGAAACACAACTAACCTCTCCAATGAGAACGTGGGACCTCTTCGCGCTCGTGAGGACCAACTCCTCCAGCCCGGCTTCAACCCATCGCGAACGCGAAGACCCAACCATGACACTACGTGCTTGAGGAGCCTCTCCCGTAAACGCAAAGAATAGCACGCCCCCAGCTCCAAGTTACTCTTCGTTATCGCGACTCACCATCAGCGATCGCGATGCATACCAAGAACACCAGAAACAAGCAGTTGCAAAGCAAGGAGAAATGGTCCGAAACCACCCCAAAACACATCCGAGGCCCTCGGGATCCCGTCCAATCATACCAACTAGTCCCAATACCTTACCCAAACTTATCCAAAGGCTCGAAACGCCATGAATAATATCAAAACCACGAATCGACGATCAAAAACCTTATTTTTAACTTTCAAACCTTCAAACTTTGTTGAACGTGTCCGAATCACAATTAGACATTCCGGATTATGACCAAACTTCACACTAAGTTCCAATCAACTAAATGACCTTATCCAAGGTCCCGGAACACCACCCGAATTCTGATAACACCAAAGTCCACTCCAAGTTAAACTTAGTAAATTTCAAAACCGTCAAAATGTAAACTTTCGATAGTAAGCGTAGAAATGCTCCCGGACCATCCGATACTCAACCCGAACATACGACCAAGTCTGAAATCACCTTTAAGAATCAATAGGAATCTTCAAATCCCGATTCTGATGTCATTTACTCAAACGTCAAACCTTAGTCAACTCTTCGAACTTAAAGCTTCTAAATCGAGAATTATTCTTCTAAATCAACTCTGAACTTCCCGAAAATCAAAACCAACTACATGTGCTGGTCATAGTACATAAAGTTAAGCTACCCAATGTATCAAACCGTGTAACGACATGCTAGATCTCAAAATGATCACTCGGGTACTTACATTGCAATATACTTCAACAATATACTACTCTACAATAGTATACCGCAAAAGCATACAACTTTACAATAGTATATTGTAACAGTATACTATAACTGTATACGATATATTACAACAATATACTTCAATTGCATACTGTTATTTCAGTGAAACTATATACATCAGTTGTGGAATAATAAATATTTTAGTGATTTTCTTTCCAAATATATCAATGTCTTATAATATTTGCTACATTTTCAAATGACTATCAAATTCAATTTCTTTAACTTCAAGCTTTGAAGTTATATTCTTCGGTGGTGGAATAAATGATCTGATACATTCATGTGGACCTCATTACACTAACTTAAACCATGGCTATACTTGGTACAAAGCTTTCATATGAACGTAGGGAAGAATAAGTGGTAAATGAAGGTAGAAAAAGTAAAATAAATGGACAAACTAATCTCTCCAAGGGGGAGAGCACAAGAATTATATGAACATTACTTCGTTCAACCAATGACTTGAGGGAAGTGTTGTTTTTTCGGTTTTACTTGTCTATTGAAAGTAAAGTCACATTTATATAGTTCCTACTTGTTAGAAATGATTTCTTTTTCCTATTAGGTTAAAAAGATGAACAAGAAAAAAAGAATGAACCCAGTAATTATGAATATTATATCTTGAACAAAAACAATTTTAAGATCACCTTAATAATTGTGTTAAGTCAAAACAAGAACAGAATAATAGAAATGCAATTTTTCATTCGGTAGTAATGAAAGAATGTCGTACTTGTTGAAGATAAGTAACCAAATCACTAGAGGTTAAAAAGATTAAGCTTGGCATGAGTATTAAAAGTAAACGAAAAAAATGAGCATGGTTGGGTAATAGATTTCGTCAGATGTGTATTTGTTTAAATATCCCCAAATTAATGTCAATTATGTAAATAAATTATTAAATACATCATTATTATTGAAAAATGTTAATACAGAACAAAAAATTAATTGATAAGTGTATTAACAAAATATTGATCATGAAATAATCATATCAATTCAATTTAAATATAATTATTAAATTGATGCAACTAGAGGGCTCAGGCAAGGGGACCCATTGTCTCCCTTTTTGTTTGCCATAACAATGGAATACTTGAACAGGAACTTGAAAACTTTGAAGCAGGAGAAGGCTTTTCATTATCATCCTATGTGTTGAGGATTGGATTTAAGTTATTTGAGTTTTGTGGATGATCTTCTCCTATTTACAAGAGAAGATGCTACATCTGTAGCACTATTACATGATAGATTTAATCTCTTCTCATCAGCATCTAGTCTTAAAGCCAACCTAGCCAAAAGCTCTATTTATTATGGAGGGGTCATCTCAGAGGTGAAACATGACATTCAACAGACACTGGGCTACAATCAAGGAACTCTTCCTTTCAAATATCTTGGCATACCACTTGATACAAAGAAGCTCTCTGTACTATACTGGCAGCCACTCATTGATAAAATAGTTGCCAGGATATCCTCTTGGACAACAAAGAAGCTCTCATATGTAGGCAGAAGTCAATTGGTGCAACATGTAATCTTTGGGATTCAATCTTATTGGGCCCAAATCTTCATCATTTCGGCTAAAGTTGTCAAAGCAATTGATGCCTACTGTAGAAGCCATGTGTGGTCGGGGGAGAATACAATAACTAAAAAAGCTTTGGTGGCATGGGATAGGATCTGTTCACCCAGAGCATCAGGGAGGCTTAATTTGATCGACTTGGCACTATGGAATAAGGTTGCAATCACAATAACATGCTGGGCATTGGCAAACAAGAAGGATAAGCTTTGGATCAAATGGATCCATAGCTATTACATAAAGGATCAAGTTTTTGCAATCATGGGAGCGTCAAAGCAAGAATCTTGGATGGTCAGGAAAATATTTGGAGCAAGAAGTAATCTGGATGTCATCAGCAATAGCCAAGCTTAACAAAGGACTATAATCAAACATATATATTTGCAACTACTAGGGGATTTGCCTAAAGTTCAATGGAAAGGATCAAATGTTTCAGAATGAAGCACGAGCAAAAGAAGTATCCACTATGTGGCTACAAGTTCAGGGAAGATTGCTAACTGCTGACAGGTGGAAGAACTGGGGTATGCAAGTGGAAGACACATGCTACTTTTGCAATCAAACTCCAGAAACAAGAAATCATATATTTGCAGAATGTGCATATGGTAGAAGCTTATGGAACAGACTCATGCAATGGCTACAGATTCTGTCACGCCCTGACTTTGGGGAGCGCGACCGGCGCTCAACCGAGATAACCCAGCCGAGCAAGCTTACTAGATTCCGTCTACCCAACCTTGCCCATTAACAATATAAGAATCAGTACAAGAGATAGACATGAGAAGAGTCAAGTGTTCCCCATTCTTTTCCTATTATTCAAAAGAGATTCATTTACGACTTCCAAATATTACTAGTTTATAGATATAATAAAAAATATGTTTGCCACATACCAACACTTCTAGTTCATTACTCAATATCAAACACCCCAACAACCTATCTACGAAACCTCTAAGTACAACAGAAGAGAAGAATAAAAGTGCTGGCGATAAGGCCCCGACTATATCTCAAAGCTCAAAATATAACGTCAAATGACACAAGGCCCGAAACAGAGTAGGGCTCACCAAAACCTGCTGAATAGAGAGTGACTACTAACGAGGACCAAAGTTGCCCACTGATGAACCACCCGCATCCATTGAAGATGCAGCCCCCTGGCAAACAGGATGTTAGTACACGTGGAATAATACTAGTATGTAAAGCTAAATGTCCTTTTTCAAAACAGAATGCCAATATAATAAGGGGGTAAACTATGGAAACACCAAGTAATAATCAACGATATCCAAATGCCAATTTTGAAGCATAACAATTTTTAAAATACAGATATAACATATTTTTGGTTGGGAGGTCATTAGTACCAATATAGATATACCATCGTGTATTTTGTATGGAGTCCGATCAGGACCCCATTCGCTAGGCCCTCTTCCCTGAAGACATCAACCAAAATTACAAGTACTATCACGAACTTCAATCATTATCTCAGTCACAATCTCAAGCACAATTTCAATTACAATTTCCAACACAATCGCCAACATGTATGCGACATGGCGTCAGATCAAGACCCGACCGGCTAGGCCGTCTCACCACAATGCCGTGTAGATTGGCATCACCCTTTTCTATTAATCACCTCATCCTAATAAAGGGGGATATTCTCATCACAACAATCTCATCCAAAATAAGGGGAATAATCAAAATGCTCCCTACACCGACACGTGTAGTTTAGGGATTAGGTTATTCCTACCTACCCTTCCTTGGTGACTAACGATACTCCCAAAAATATTTTGTTTTGCACATAAGGTAAACAAAAGTAAAAATATATTTTATATTCACCTCATTATCTTTCACACTATATATATCTTCATTGGTATTTTCAACCATTCACAACATCGTTATTTCCTTGGCTCTCTTGGCCATACTTATGATTCTTCATTCATGGAATGGTGGCCATATCTCATAATCCACACTTTTATTTCTTTACTTTCAAGGATCATCATCAAAAATATCAAGATATCGAATATTCCAGAAATCATAACTTCAAGTTCATTAGTAATGGAATCTTTAAACATAATAGGTTTCTTCCCAAAGAATAGGGCAAACTGAACAGCAGTAGAAACACAGGTTTAAATCATAAATGAGCAATACACCATTTATTTTTGAAATAATTTTCCCAAAAGGGCAGTGCACAATTTCAACTCATAAATATGTAAAGGCTTAAAACACATTGGAAATACTTACAAATCATAGCCTTGGTAAAAGTAGCCACATTGAGGCATTACTTGAGGACATAAGCTTTTAGGCAAATTTGTTTTCGAAGTCAATTTGGAACAGTTGAATCAATGCTCATTTCATAACTTTTCTCACATCACTTCATTTCATTGGCACCATTGGCCACGAGTATAACTTTCATTCTTGGTACGTTGGCCACACTTTATACCTCCAACTCACTTCTTTCACTTTCAAGCATCTTTATAGATTATCAACAATATGAGCATTCGAAATCAAGGCCATAAGTATATATATGAGCAATATGAGTTTTAGACGCATTGAGTATTCTTTCCAGGTTAAGCATAATGGACTTTCATTTGAAACACGACTCAAAGCCATAACATTCTAATACACATATCATTCTTGAACACATTCCCGAAGGATAACATAATTGGATAGGAACATCCAGAAAACATTTTGAATACATAATTCTCGACACACTGCTTACTCGGGACAATCGAATTTATTGGGAACAACTCGGAACATGGGGATAAGGAACTTGAGCCAACCATACTAAAACTTACGATAACATCATGGAATTCAATTATAAGAGAGTAGTTTAACCAACATACCTTGCTTTGAGCTTTCCTTAAATTACTACAACATCCCAATACTCTTAGCAAATTCAATCTATAGGAAGATAGGAAAAATCGAATATTAATTGGATGGATTCTCATGATATAGCTCTTTTAGGAATTTTTTCAAACACCTATTATGCAAGATTGACTGCAAAGCACTACAATGGTGATCCTTTCCTCCCTCAACCAATTTCAACAAGATACTACCCAAAAGAGTTCAACAGCCTCACGTTCTACCACCTATTGGCACATGTATGACCTATCTCCAACTCCACAATCTACTTAGACCCTAAACAATTTGCATGGATGATGTAGGACAAGAACTTACCCGGATAGATGGTGGTCTAGTGAGTGGCTTCTTGATTCTTTAAGATTGGTGCAAGAATGGTTGATTAGAATGCTAGATTTCCTTCTTTTCTCTCTAAAATACTCTTACCTCTCTCTAAAATCATCAGACATCCGCTTCAAAATGAAACCCTGAGACTATTTATCAAAATGTGGTCGGTTTATAAAAATAGAAAAATGGACCCTCCGAACTCAGATCTGCGGTCGCAAAATGGACCGTGTAATAGATATGCGGCTCACAAAATGGGCCGCGAAAACGATGCCAAGAACTGGGCTGGTCTGGACTGGTCTGCGGTCCGCAGGCCACCTATGCGGCCGCAGAATGGATCGTAGAATCATCCAACAAAATTCTTCATGCCAAATCTAAAATGGAAAATGCGAACCGCGAAATGGATATACGATCGCAGAATGGACCGCAGAATGACTTTCAAAATTCAACAATTTCTCTACTCAACTCTGCGATGGGCATGCGGCCCGCAGAATGGATCTACGGTCGCGAATCTAACCGCATAACTGGCCCTTTAGCAAAATTTTTCACCAATACATCGATGCATTCTTCAAAACTTGAATCACTTGGTGATATTTTACGGGCCTTACAGATTCAACAACCTCCTACAGCATCGGGGACTAACTGGCTTCACTGGATTGTAATGAAAATGAAGGGGCGATCTCAGGTGGCCAGGGTGCTCAAATTAGTGTACACAGAGTATACTCACACTGTGGATTGAGAGAAATGCAAGGAACTTTGAGAAGCAAGCAACTACATGGGATGTCCTTTCCAGGAGAGTGGTCTGCGTGTGCAATATTAGAGTTGAGGGTTATACTCGTGTCTTTCTTACAAAATGTAAATACTGAGTAGCTTAGCATCGTAAGAGTAGTTGTATAGATGAGGTTAGTAGGCCATGAAGGTTAGATTGAGAGGTTTTTTCCAGTTTGGAAGTAGGTCGTGGTGATCTACTGCTTTGCAAATATTTACATTGGTAGTTAATACAAAGATGTTTAATTACCAAAAGAAAAAACATTATTAAAGCACCTATATAACACCAAAAAAAAAGAGTGATCCAACTTTTGAAGAGATTACCTTCTTCCTTTAGAAAAATACCTAAGAAAATGGAGTAAATATATATATTACCTCTTTTGTATAAATATCTCATTCATTTTTGCTTAATCCATTTTCGATCCGCCCATATTCGACACGACTGGCCCATTTGCCGCCCCACACTCATGTTATTTATGTGGTGTCTATATCTCATTTACTTTTCTTGTATGTCATATCATATTGAAGCTTTTTGCCATTGCAATGCTATCATCTCGTTCAGAAGGTTCAATTCCTCTTTGTATGGTTGATGCTCTCTTACGTGTCATCATACTGTCACGACCCAAAATCCCATATTAAGGGCAATAATGGCACCTAGTCTCTAAGATTAGGTAAGCCTATCACATAATGATGCCAAACAAAATATAACAACTTAAAGATTAAAAAAAAAGCTAGGAAATGTATTAAATATGCCAAAAACAGATACAATAAGCAACTCCCCAAAATCCGGTCTACTGAGTCAGAAGCTCTACATAGTGTATACAAGGAGTCTAAAAAATACAAAACTTTTTCGGGTACACTAAATAGTGGAAAAATGAGGTAAGATGGTGACTCTGAGGCCTGCGAGCAAAACAACAGGTATACCTTGAAGTCTCCAATCGTACGGGCACAACTCTCTAATAGCTAACACGATCTGAAGTACCCAGATCTGTAATAAAATATGCAGAAGTGTAACATGAGTACACCACAGTCCGTACCTAGTAAATATCAAAACTAACCTCGGTGGAGTAGTGACATGGTTCAAGTCCTAATAATCACTAGTCAAAAATAACCAGGGGAAGATATAAAAGGCTGGCGACAGGAAGTATAACAAAAGCAATAGCTGTAATCTCATCGGAATCAGTGGAATCAACTTAATACAAGTAAGGCTCAGTTTCAACAACAATCATTAATGAGAATCTTACACATAAGGCACCTCATACCCACATTCGCAATCACCCGCACGACAAAGACCTCGTTCCGCAGTATAAATAACACTCGCACGGCAAATATCTCGTGCTACAATATAAATCACACCTGCACGATAAAGACCTCGTGCCAGACATAAAATCGATCCCATGCCAATTGTCGAAAACGCGTTCAAGAGAACTTTTCAAGAATCAAACATAGTAATGCATGATAACAACTTTATTCTTAGTTCAAATAGTTACAGTACCGATAACTCAACCAAATATGAAATAACAACACCACGTAGGTAAATCAATCTTGGCAAACAATTTATCAAGTAATAGCATAGGCATAGATTGGCATGTTAGAAATCACATAACAATTCATGTAAAAAATGCACGAAACATACAAAGAAGTCATAAGCACAAAAAAGAATACCCCTTTTTCACCACCGCACAAACATCAGCAATAAAACGTCCCAAGCCATCCCATATCATCACCACATAGCCATCCTTATCTCACCACGTGCGTAGCAGTAAAGTAAATGCCTGCCTTGTCTCACCACACGTGTATTAACAAATCATCCTATCTTGTCTCCTCACATGTGTAAACTCGATGTAACCCACCTTGTCTCGCCACATGTGAAATATCAATAATAACAATAGCACGATAGAAACCTCATGCAAACACCCAAACAATCTGCCCAACAATTCCAATTGTGCCACAATCATAACAACACAACATGCCTACAATAGTCACCAAGATATAATTTCACAATCTGCCAACGTAGTGCATAAGAACATTCAATAAGGAAAAGCGGATGGGTGTTGAACATATAAGCATGAAAGTTAACTCAAATCAGTAACAATCTTACAAATGTCCAACTTGGCAAATTTAGGAAATGCGATCCTAAAACATGATCTGTAGCATGGAACATAGACTCAAGTAATTATCCAAAGTTAAAAACATGTAATATAGGGACCTCTCAATCACAACAAGGCAATAAAAGCAACCTCGGGCCAAATCTGATCATAAGACATATACATCCATGTGCACACTCGTCACCTCATGTATACATCATTTACACATACCACAACTAAGCAATTAAGCGAAATCCTAGAGGGAATTTTTTCACACAAGGTTAGGCAAGATACTTACGTCAAATTTTCCAAATCAACACTCAAAAATAGCTTTTAATTCACCCCCATGCGGCTCAAATCTAGCCAAAAATGACTTAATAATATCAAATAATGCAAGAAAATTGATTTAAATTAATAATATTTCGATCTTTGTCCAAATTCCAAAAGGTCAACAAATGTTAACCTCAGGCCTGCCTGGCAAAAACCCAAGTCGAGGGGTAGATCTTGACTACTCATAACCCCACGGGGTCCAAATATGTGATTGATTTTCAAATTCGAGTCCAATTCGATTCTCAAACCTCAAATTTTCATTTTTTTTTCAAAATATTGTAAGAAATCACCAAAAATTCCTTTCAAATCCCATGATTTTAATGTTAAAATCCATTAAAAAAAAATAAAGGTAAAATATTGAAATTGAGTCAGAATCACTTACCTAATAGCTAGATGTGAAAATCCCCTTCAAAATTCGCCTCCACTAAGTCTAGGGCTGAAAATGTGATAAAATAAGATTAAATCCCGAAAACCAATTATAAACAAGTTGCAGATGTCGCATTTGCAACCAGAGGTTGGCAAATGCGACTATCGCAAAAGCAACCTCAGGTCCGCAAATGCGAAGCCTGACTGCCTCAGCAACTATGGCAAATGCCATAATGTGTTTGCAAATGTGAACCTCCCCGGCCCAGCAAAATATCGCAAATGCGACTGTAATTTTCGCAAATGCGAAAATCCTCCAAGGACAAGCCATCGCAAGCATATACGAACCCAGAGCCTGTCGTAAAAGCGAACACAGCTATGCAAATGTGAAACTGGTCCCCTGGCCAACATCTCAAATTGCGAAACTAGTCCCTTGGCCCAACATCGCAAATGCGGTGGGTTGTCCGCAATTGCGGACTGATAAGAGAAACATATCATGCATAAGTTGAACTGGAATCTAATTTCTAGTACTAATATTTTTTTCTTTCTTTTCAAGAAATAATTAAACTAATAAGAAAAAGTAACAATGAGAATAAAATGTTCAGTTTCCAAATTTGCAAAGAAGAATTATAATGCTGAAAAGTTAAAAGTAAAGTGACGTATGCAACTTGACAAATGATGACTATATTTTTGCACATGAAAAAATCCAAGCAAATGGCCCACTTGCCGATTTGGAGGATTACACTTAATCAAACTTTACAACTACAAGTACATGAAAGTTGCTAACTTGGAAAATATATGTGAGAACTCAGTGTACATAATATACTTTTCCATCTATAAATAGCGCTACATTGAGCTTCTCACTACACAGAAAATTGAGAGGAGAGCTTCTTCTTTTCATTGCCTTTTTTTTCTTTCTGTACTTTCTTTTCTTCTTTTAGATATTACAGTGTCTTCATTTCTAGTTTCAAATAAATTGTAATGTTGGAAATATTCTAGTTCGTGTTTTTAATTAAATAGGGGGAATTATTTTCTTGAACATTTCTTTCTATTTTCTTATTTAATGGGGAAGCATATTTCCTTTGTCAGTACTAACTCCACTATGGAGTAACTTTTCTTGTGTTGGGAGAATGATATATCTTAATATTTTATATAATAGTAGATTATTCCTCAATTTCACGTGCTTGAGCTGAAGCTTTTTATTTAAATTTTATCAGCTTTATAATTAGGTGTTATTTAATTTGATAAAATCTATCTAATTCGTACTACATATTAACTTCTTACTAATTCTGTAATCGAGAGAGGCGGAAGAAGTAATACAATTAGTTTTGGTATTGATAGATGTTAGCTTTTATTTAGTGACATCTTGCTCTTATATGATAAAATTAATTCTGCACTTATTTGTAATCGAGAGAGCCGAATAGTGTAAAAAAATCAGTTGTGACAAGTAAGGTAACCGAAAGGGATTTACTAAAAAGAGTGTGTTTCAGTTTAAGCATATATTTCTGGCTCTTTAATATTACTATTTTGACGCTTAATTTGTATTACCGAGAGGATTGCAATTAATTATTCAACTTAAGTAATAATATATAAATGTAACCGTGAGACGCATTTCTACATTTGTGAGAAATATAAATTGAAGGATAATTTATCTATTATATAATAGAAATATTAAGTGAAATCAGGATCCCAACACTTTTTTATTATATTTGTGAAAAATAAAATATTTTCTATTGCTCTATTCATGCATTTTTAGTTAGTTAATACACAACTCAACTCTTCCTGGTTTTCTCAAATAGTTATTAAAACAAGAAACGTCTGTAGAATAGATAAATCTATCTCTGTGGGTTCGACATCTTTCTATACTATAATTTAACATAGTACGAGTTTAAATTTTATACACAACAGATACTCGTCAACTTTTTAGCGTCGTTGCTGGGGATTGGCAACATCTATTTCAGATTAATTGTTTTATTATTAATTTGAGAACTTGCTATTATTATTATTATTATTATTATTATTATTATTATTATTATTATTATTGTTATATTTGTTTTTTACTACTGTAACTATTGTTACTAGTAATGTCTTTCTAATTTTCTCTTATTAACAATATTACTACTTACTGTTTTCATATCGTTTACTTTCTTCATCTTTTTAATTTTTTACTCTACAGTGTCATACTATTCTTTCTAGGATCATCTATCTCTTTTCATTAAAAAAAAATTTGCTTTAAGGATTTCAGGTAGTTTATGACCCGCTCTTCTACAATAGAGTTAGCGAGTTATGTATACGGTCGAATTCGAGCTCGACTACAACTTGGTAAATTTTGCTTGGAACGTGATGACCATGGACTGGAGATTGACCTCGAGTCTCACCAAGCTAAAACCTAAGGTCGGAATACCCGCCCTCGAGGAAATTTGAGTCCGGTCTCGACCTTAGCCTCGAGCGAGCTCGGAATAACAAACAAAAGACCGAAATATCTGCGACCAGGCGAATATTATGACGGAAATCTCGGCACATATCGGCAAGGAGCCAGCAATTAGCAAGTCAAGAGATTTTTACCTTTAATAGAAATGTACCTAGAGTAGGACTCCTCTACTATATAAAGGGGGAGTCTGATAATTCATTACACACATTGTAACATGCATCCCAAAGCAATATGTTGTTATTTCTAGTTCTTATTATCTCATCATTCTGTTCCGGCATGGATTAGAGCATCTTTTGACTCAAGGTTGACCAACCTTCAAGGCCAAGATTGTTCAACTTGTGTGGTTGACATTTATTTTTTCATCATTAGTTTCAATATTAATCTGATTTCTTATTTTGTATCAAGTTAGATCACGTATCCTTAAGTCACGTATAAATTTAATTGTTATCCAACTTTGAGAGTAAACAGTTTGGCACCCACCGTGGTGCTAAGGATAATAGTGGTTATTTGATACAAATCTCCATAACACACACTACTTTACACTTGCTCTTTGAAGTATCTTTGATTTCAGGCTAAAATACAAAATGTCGAACTCTTGATCAGCACCCCTGCATGTTGACAACCATTCCCGGCGTCAAGGTTAAAATAACAACATAGCGCCCAGAAATGAGGTACCACCTACAGATCCCATTGGAATTCCCATCGCAGACCCGATTGACGTTAATTTATATGTGGCTATCGATGCAAACTTGCCTATCGACCCCGAATATGGCATTCATAGTGGAGCCCGATTGGCAACTCGAAACACTCAAAATGTTGAAGGAGATGAGATCAGTCTACGGGTAATCTTCGAAATGTTGTAGGCTCAACAAGTGGCAATAGCTCAATTACAGAACCAAAGCCCGATCGCAAGGATGAACCGATCCAGAAAGGTCGGACGAACATGAATCGGGAGCTAACCCCAAGATCATAAACATGCTCGAGGAGCCAACAAAATGGATAGAATCAGGGGAGAAGAAAATTGAGGCTAACGACAAAAAGGTGAAAACCTACAATTCCAGGGTATACCAAATCCCAGGAGCACCTCCGATATTGAAGGGCCTGGATTCCAAGAATTTCGTGAAAAAACCTTTTCCTCTGAGCGTGGCTCCGAAGCTGATCCCCAAGAAGTTCCATATGCCCGAAATACCTTAGTATAACTGAACGACTGACCCAAACGAGCATGTAGCCTCTTATACATATGCTATTAAAGGGAACAACTTGGAGGACGATGAGATCGAGTTTGTTTATTGAAAATATTTGGGGAGACCCTGTCAAAGGGAGCTAAGATATGGTATCACAACTTACCTCCTAATTCTATTGACTCATTTGCTATGCTTGCAGACTCTTTCGTAAAAACACATGCTGGTGCCATCAAGGTTGAAACTAGGAAATCGGACCTTTTGAAAGTCAAACAGAAGAATAAAGAGATGCTCAGAGAGTTCTTGCCCCGATTTCAAATGGAACAAATGGATCGGCCTCCTGTCGCTGATGATTGGGCTGTTCAAGCTTTCACTCAGGGACTCAATATTCGAAGCTCGGTGGCTTCACAGCAGCTGAAGCAGAACCTGATAGAATACCCGGCAGTTACATGGGTCGACGTGCATAACCGGTATCAATCAAAAATCAGAGTCGAAGATGATCAACTCGGGGCCCGTTTGGGGTCTTTCTATCCCATCAGAACCCTTGACAGAGTCAAGAGAGACATTGATCGCGAACTGATGCCACACAGGGATCAATATCAGCCATATAATGGAGATCGGAGAAGCAGTGGGTCCAGGTAGAACTCCATTAGAAACGAAAGGAGAAATGACCGAGGTCAAGGCAACCAAGGAATCATGACGAAAAATGGCTTCGACAGGTCTGTCAGGCCTAAAGAAGCACCGAGGCTATCAAAATACAACTTTAATGTCGATGTTGCCGCCATTGTATCAGCCATCGGGCGCATCAAAGATACCAAATGGCCCCGACCTTTACAGTCCGATCCAACCCAAAGGGATCCTAACTAGATGTACAAATATCATGGCACTCACGGTCATTGAACGGAAGATTGTCGACAATTGAGAGAGGAAGCATCTCGTCTATTCAACAATGGGCATCTTCGAGAATTCTTGAGCGATCAAGCCAGGAATCATTTCAGGAATCAGGATTCTAACAAATAGGTGGAACAAGAAGAACCTCAACACGTCATTGATATGATCGGTGGGGTTGATATCCCACAGGGGCCGACGTTGAAACGCACCAAAGTATCCATCACTAGGGAGAAACGAACTCGAGACTACATATCGGAAGGAAATTTATCTTTCAATGAAGAGGATGCGGAAGGGACGTGCAGCCCCACAATGATGCACTAGTAATATCTATACTCGTAAAAAGAATTCGGGTTAAACATGTGTTAACTCATCTAAGTGCTCAGCCAACATCATTCGATCAAGGGTCGTAGAGCAGCTCGGTCTACAAGACCAAATCGTGCCTGCAGTTCGAGTTCTAAATGGATTCAACATGGCATGCGAGATCACTAAGGGCGAAATAATGTTACCAGTAAACACGGTGTGGACCATCCAGGAGACTATATTTGATCGAAGGAGACATGAGGTACAATGCTTTATTCGGAAGGCCATGGATCCACAACATGAGGGCGATGCCCTCAACACTGCACCAGGCATTGAAATTCCCAACACCTGGCAGAGTCAAAACAGTCTACGGTGAACAACCGACTGCAAAGGAATGTTCACGATCGAGGAGGTGATACCGACGTCTGCAATCTTAACACCGAAGGATCCGAGCCAGATGGTAAAAAACAGGGCCAAATAGCAACCACCGATACCATTCTCCACAGATTCGGACAAACAAAAGAAAGTCAAATGATGATTATGGGGTTCCTAGATCTTTCATAGCCCCCGATGATTCAGTCGCCACTAAATCGACGGTCGAGGAGCTGGAACAAGTCATATTGCGAGAACGCTTACTCGATCGAAAGGTATACCTGGGCACGGGGTTAAGCTCCGAGCTCAGGGAAAAACTCATTTAGTTTCCTATAACTAACAAAGATTGTTTCGCTTGGTCCCACCTTGACATGACAGGGATCCCACCGGAGATAACCGCTCACAAGCTAAGCCTGGACCCAAAGTTTCACCCGGTGAAACAGAAGAGGAGACCCCAGTCCAAGATCAAGCATGCTTTCATAAGGACGAGGTATCTAAACTTCTTAAAATAGGGTCTATTTTGGGGAGGTAAAATACCCGGATTGGTTAGCAAATATAGTGGTAGTCCCTAAAAAAGGGAATAAACTAAGAATGTGTATAGACTACAAAGATTTGAATAAGGCATATCCCAAAGACTCCTTTCCTTTGCCCAACATCGACCGTATGATCGATGCTATGACTGGACACGAGATCCTCAGTTTTCTCGACACCTGTTCTGGGTACAACCAAATATGAATTGGACCCGGGTGATCAAGAAAAAACTTCCTTCATCACTAAATACGGCACATATTGTTATAACGTAATGCCATTTGGATAAGAAATGTTGGTGCCACATACCAATGCCTAGTAAATCGAACGTTCGAGTAACAAATAAGAAAATCAATGGAAGTTTACATTGATGACAGTTAGTTAAGTCCCTGCGATCGGATTCATAGTATCCAATCAGGGAGTCGAGATCAATCCCGATAAGATCAAAGCCATCGAAGATATCACGATCATGGACAACGTGAAGTCCATGCAAAGGTTAACCGGGCACATAGCTGCCGTGAGGCGATTTATTTCGAGGACATCCGACAGGAGCCATCGATTCTTCGCACTGTTGAAGAAGAAGAATAACTTCTCATGGACCCCGGAATGCCAACGAGCTTTGGACCTGTACTTGTACTTGGCGGTCTCGAAGAAAGCGGTAAGTAGAGTCCTAGTTCGGGAAGAGCAAGGTACCCAATTTCCAATTTACTATGTTAGCAGGACCTTAGGTGAGGCCGAAACTAGGTGCCCTCACCTAGAAAAACTGTCGCTCACTTTGCTAAGCGCTTCTAGGAAGCTAAAACTATATTTCCAGTGTCACCCAATATGTGTCGTAGCTATTTGCCCGTTGTGGAACGTTATGCATAAGCCCGAACTCTCGGGCCGCTTTGCTAAATGAGCCGTAGAAGTAAGTGGGTATGATATTGAGTACCGACCTCGGACCGCCATTAAGTCTCAAATTTTGCCAGACTTTGTGGCCGACTTTTCGCTGGCCCTAATACCTGAGGTCGAAAGAGAGTTATTGGTTAACTCAGGAACTTCCTTGGGAATCTGTACCCTCTTTACGAACGGTGCATCAAATGCAAAAGGGTCCAGACTTGGCATCGTACTAAAGCCACCAACAGGTAATATAATTAGACAATCTACTAAGACTATGAAATTGACTAACAACGAGGCCGAATAGGAGGCCATGATTGCAGGCCTTGAACTAGCCAAAAGCTTGGGGACAGAGGTGATCGAAACCAAGTGCGACTCCCTCCTCGTGGTAAACCAATTTAATGGAACATTTGAGGTTAGAGATGAATGAATGCAAAGATACTTGGACAAGTTACAGGTGACATTACATCTGTTCAAAGAATGGACTCTGCAACATGTAACTTGGGATCAAAACAACGAGGCCGATGTCCTCTCTTACTTGGGTCATTGGTCGAAGACGACGAGTTCAACTCGGGAGATGTCATACAACTTATGAGATCGGTGGTGGAAGAAGACCACGCCGAGATCAACTCAACGAGCCTAACTTGGGATTGGAGAATAAGTTCGTGGAATATCTCAGGACCGGTAAATTGCCCTTAGATCCAAAAGAATCGAGGGCCCTGCATACAAAGGAAGCCCGATTTAGCCTGTTCGAAGATGGAACCCTATTTAGAAGAACATTCGATGGCCCACTTGCAATATGTTTAGGGCCAGGGGATATTGAGTACATTTTGAGGGAAATCCACAATGGTACCTGTGGAAATCAATCGGGCGCCGAATCGCTGGTTCGAAAAATAGTCAGAGCTGGTTACTACTAGATCGACATGGAAAAAGATGCAAAGGAGTTTGTTCTAAAATGTGATTAATGCCAAGGACACGCTCTGATGATTCATCAACTCGGGGAGCTGCTGCATTCTGTTTTTTTCGCCATGGCCGTTCATGAAGTGGGGAATAGACAGCATTGGGCCCCTTCCATGGTCACCTGGTAAGGCTCAATTTATATTGTTTATGACTGACTATTTTTGTAAATGGGTGGAAGCCCAGGCGTACGAGAAGATCAGGAAGAAGGAAGTCATCGATTTCATTTGGGACCACATCATATGCCGATTCGGAATGCCGGCCAAGATTGTATACGATAATGGAAAATAATTTATCGGCAACAAAGTAACAAAATTTCTTGAAGACCACAAGATCTAAAGGATCCTGTCAACACCCTACCACCCTAGTGGGAATGGACAAGCTGAGTCTGCTAACAAAACCATACTCCAAAATCTTAAAAAGAGGTTAACCGACGCCAAAGGAAAATGGAAGGAAATACTACCCGAAGTCCTATGGGCATATCGTACGACCTCGAAGTCTAGTACCGGGGCTACCCCGTTTTCTTTGGTTTATGGCACCGAAGCTTTGATACCTATCGAGGTCGGAGAACCAAGTATCAAATTCTGACATACAACAAAGTAATCAAACAACAAGGGTATGAGTACGAGCCTGGATCTATTAGATGAAAGGCGTGAAGCCACCCTTATCCGGTTGGCCGCCCAAAAATAGTGGATCAAAAGGTATTACAATCGAAGGGCTAACCTTCGACACTTTAATACCGGGGACTTGGTACTAATAAAGGTCACACTAAGCACCCGAAATCCAAATGAAAGGAAATTGGGATCGAACTGGGAAGGACTGTACCAAATTATCGAGATCACCGAAAAAGGATCCTACAAACTCGGAACAATGAGCGACGAGCAAATACCGAATAACTGGAATATAACTCACTTGAAGAGATATTACTGCTAAGGTACGATCTCATTCTTTCTTTTATTTACATTTTAAACTAACGCTTGTAGGTAGCCAGTAAGGGACGATACTAGATTTTAGGTTTAAAATCACGCGTTGCACTCTTTTTCCCTGAACCGGTTTTGTCCCAAATGGGTTTTACGGCAAGGTTTTTAACGAGGCAACAAGTAAATCGTGCTAACTTAGAATCGAAGACAGGTAACAAATCAGTGACAATGATCACAACAGCATTTGAGGCCTCTCTTCGATCAACCCCGAACACTGGGGGGCTTTACCCTCTAATATCGATTTTAGCATGGAAAGAGACTTCAGGATTGAAGGGTTTCAATCGATAGGATTCAGTATAAGGGCCAATCGTGCAATGAAGTCTCTTCCTTGCAAACATCTTGTCTTTTAAATTTTTTTTTCTTTGCATTTCTTAAAGAATTCCCTACTTCTGATCCCCTAAAGGTTTCGAGCCCAAGGGCCGCCTTACCCCGAGTTCGAACAATCACTCAGGGACTGCTGTCCGAAAACAAACTCGAACGGTCCAAGCTATTAAACCTTGAGAGCATAAGACCTATAAGGCAACCCCTAAATTTCAAAGGCCACGGCTGCCCCACTCGGGAACTATTATCTTAGGCAAGCCTGGATAATTCGAGAAAGCAATCCCGCTGGGCGATACCCGAACTAAAAAGGCTACGACCATATTAACACTGCTCGGAGACGTCAGAGACCCATAACAAAAACAATTTCATAATCGGTTCTAAAGGCTACCCTTGGCAAAGTATAATCTAAATTACTTACGAGAAAGTTTTCGGTAACACCGAACTGCCAAGATGCCTTAAAATAGAATAATGTAAAGGCAAGGTTTGTTTAAACCTTCGAACATAACCTAATTATTTCATGTTAAGGCATTTCGATATTTCTGAATACAAATAATAAAGCAAAGGGTAAAATTCAAAAGCTATGAAAGGGAAAGAAAGCCTTATATATTCATATCCAAAATTCACTTTACAAGGGCCAAGTAGCCTCGATACAAATTTTACAATGACCAAACGGCCTCAAAAAGCAAAACACAAAAACGTCTAAAAGGATCCTAAGTGGCCTAGTCTTCGTCGGGGGCCGCATCTCCACCTTCGGGGTCTCCGCTACCTTCGGACTCACCCGAATCTTCAGACCCCTCAGAATCTTCCTCCTCGAGATAAGCCATCTTCCTGGCCTTGGCTTCAAATGCCTTGGCTTCGAATGCCTTGGCATTCTCAATTTCAGCCAACAGGTCAAAACCCCGAGCATGAACTCCCTCGAGGGACTCCCTTCGAGATTGCCACTTCATATGCTCCACCATATTTCTCACTTGGTCTTGAGCTGCCTCGGCATCAGCCTTGTGCTGGGCCACCCTCTCATCGGCCTCGGCCTTGACCACGGCAACCTCCGACTTTGCCGCCTCAAGTTCCTTGGCCAAAGTTTCTTGACCAGAGACCGCCGAGCTCAGCTGAGTCTAGAGCTCCTTGATCTTTTGGCCTGTACCAAGGCCTTTTCTTTTGCAGCCCGGAGTTGGACCTCATTCGAAGCCAATTATGCCCAGGCAGTCTCCTTTTTCGAGGCCAGGCAGTTCATGTTTCTTTTCCATTCTTCGGCCTCAACCTTTACCGTATCCACCTCCGCTTGGAGCTGCTCAATCTGGTCAAGTTTCTTTTGAACCTGAGGGTTCGAATCGTTAGGCACTGTATCTGACTCATCGTCGCTAACTTCAAATACTCTTCTTACCTGCTCGACTAGGTCGGCATGCTCCTTCTGAGCCGCTTCTAGCTTAGCCTGGAGTTTCTCACTAAGAAGCTTGTAAGCATTCCTCTTTTCAGTAAGCTTCCGAGTATCGTCCTCGTGATGATTTAATTCTTCCTGATATCGGAGAAAAGTTTCATGATGAAGCAACAAGGCCTGCAAACAGAAAGAGAAATGTTACGATTGTTTGCAACTTAATCTAAGTACATAATAAAAAGGCATTCAGAGGTACCCGATTTAACGCCTGTTGAGCTTTGTTGAACATGCACGACACTTCCACCTCGTCCATCTTGGCCTGATCCTCTTCGGTCACCAGACACCGAAGATAGCTGGTAACCCCTACGGGGGCGGAAAGAACCTGGGCATCCTCCGGGATTGACATAATGATTGACCCCTTCCAGTCAGGATCTGCACTCAGACCTGGGAACCAGTCTACTAATCGCGGACTTGAAGAAGGCCCACTGGATCTCGAAGATGGTAACTTCTTTGGTAACGATCAATCACCCAACCCGATGACATCCTCCGAGGCAGTAGAATATAAGCCATCGAAGAAGTTATTGAAAGAATCTGCCACCCCTTGAGGCCCTCATTTGGGCGTTTTTTCAGCATTTGGGCCTCGTTAATCATGGAGTCAGTGAATGAAGGCGATCCGGAGAGATCTTTCACCCCAAGTGCATCCTTCGAGACATTTTCCTCTGCCCGAGAAGTACCAGCCATGGTTTCTTTGTCGACCTCTCCAGCTCGGGGCAAAATGGCCTCGTCCCTCCCCGGTTCAGAGGCCTCGTCCACTGCCTCTTCATCGGACACCTTGGTTTGAGGCAGTTTGGTACCGCTTCTCATAGTGGTCATCAGCTCCGAAGCTTTTTCTTCTTCTTTGAACTCGTCCCTCAGTCGATTGAGTGAGTCCGATAGGATCCCTCGAGCACTGGTACTTTCCTTGGATTTGTGCACCAGCCTCTTTTCTTTTCTTCTCCTGCCTCGGAGCAGATGGTTCGGGGAGGATGTCTTCATCACCGAGCGGAGGCCTCATTACAATATCTTTGGGAAGATCTGCAAAGGATAAAGAAGTGAGAACGAGCGCAATAGGAAAAGTAAGTGTTATCCACTCGGGAGAGAAACTTCACCGTGGGAATAGGCCTCCCACTGGCCCTTCAAAAGTTCGCGCCATGCGCGCTCGAAATATGGCTTCTATGACACGATGCCCTCAACCCACTTCTTGAGTCGAGGAACTAAATCCAGCATCCGAGCAATAGCTGCATAACCACAAAACATCGATAAGAAGGGAGGAAAAGGAAAAACGATAAACAAAATCTTAAAGGCAAGGTTATAGTTACGTCTCATGTTCCATTTATTAGGAAATGGCATATCCTCGGCCGGGATTAAATCCGAGGTCTTCACTCAAACAAATCGACCCAACCAGCCTCGCTCCCGATCCTCGTCGATGCTAGAGAATGGAGGCATACTAGCCTGACGGGCAAGTTTTATTAATCCCCCTTGATAGAGTTGGGGACTGTACAAACGCATGAGATGACGAGCATGGATAAATACCTCGGTGCTCACACATGGTCTCTAACCCCCACACATATGCGCTCTTATTGCACGTAGCTACCAACAATTACTCAGGAAATTAGTGCCTCAACAAAGTTTAGGTAAGATACATTCCTCAAACAAGCCAAATCAAATAATGAGCAAGCCAAGCAATACTCCAGAAACGCCATCCCGCACGACTCAAGCTCCGAACGACTCGAAACTAGCCAAAACCAAGTCAAAAACATCAAATAAGGCCTTAGGAAACAAACCCAAGTGATAAAGGTCAAATCTTTAATGATGGTGAAGGGATACCCCTTGATTTTGTTTACGAAGAAGCGGAGGAGAATTACTATCCTCCAGAAAGAGGGATGAATTTGACTGAGGGTCACCTCGTACCTCTTGTAGAAGGTGATGATGACCGGATCCAAGGGGCCCAACATGAAGGGATAAGTGTAAACATTTAAAACACCCTCCACGTGGGTAGTAATCGCTTCCTCGGGCGTAGCCATCACCACATGCTTACCAACCCAGTTGCAATCCTCCTTAACCTTGGAGAGGAAGCTATTGTTGACCGAGGATATAAATCTCGAGACCGGCTCACATTGACCCGGTACCGAGGAGTTTTCTCGACCTTGAAATCAGCAATGGTCGGGCACCCCGCAGGAACGAACATCTTCAAGGGGGGCTCCAGTGCCGTTTCCTCAGTACCAGCAAATGAAACATTTTCCTCTTCGACCGGTCTTGAGGTAGATGGAGTTTCTTTTTGTGGAACGGACTTTGAGGTCTTCGCCATTTCTTTGAAAAATTAAGGAAAAAGAGGAAGTTAAATGAATATGCTTGATAATTTGGGATAAAGAACAGAAGTTCTTATAAAGGGATTTCAGAATAATCAGAAAATTGGTGTTTGGGAATATTGATATTTCTAAGGTACGAGGGCAGAGAGTTTGAAAGTAAAATTTGAATGAGCTAATTAGGAGGTATTTATAGTTTCTCTGTGATTGTTCATATCTGGGAGTGGCCAACCGGCAACTTACAGGCATTTAATGCCATTAAAACTTGACTGACGAGATGTTCTGACTGTTTTGTCATTTCTGTCACAAAATGTCGAGGTTAGGATCAGAAGTTCATGTCGTTTCTCATCATCTACTCTTCGAAAAACGAGGGGACTATCTGTATACGGGCGAAATCGAGCTCGACTACAACTTGGTAAGTTTGGCTTGGAACATGGCAACCACGGACTGGAGATTGGCCGCGAGTCTCACCAAGCTAAAACCTAAGGTCGGAAAACCCGCCCTCGAGGAAAGTTGAGTTTGATCTCGACCTTAGCCTCGATCGAGCTTGGAAATAACAAACGGAAGACCAAAATATTCACGATCGGGTGAATATTATGACGGGAATCTCAACGCATATCGGCAAGGAGCCAGCAATTAGCAAATCAAGAGATTTTTACCTTTAATAAAAATGTACCTAGAGTAGGACTCCTCAACTATATAAAGGGGGGTCTGATAATTCATTACACACATTGTAACACGCATCCCAAAGCAATATACTGTTATTTCTAGTTCTTATTATCTCATCATTTTGTTCCGGCATCTATTAAAGCATTTTTGACTCAAGGTTGACCAGCCTTTAAGGCCGAGATTGTTCAACTTGTATGGTTATCATTTACTTTTTCATCATTAATTTCAATACTAATCCGATTTCTCATTTTGTATGAAGTTAGATCATGTATAGTTAAACCCACGTATAAATTTAATTATTATCCAACTTTGACGGTAAACAAGTTACGACCTAGAAACTGAAAAATTTCTTCGATTACGTAGGAAAGGACAAACATAATATCCTCAAAGCATAGCTTGTGAAGAAATGAAGAACAAAGAACTTAACAACAACCAACTCCCACCACATCAAGTAGAAGAACAATTCGATGAGGTAGTTACACAATGTGATAGAATACTCAGGGACTATGCAAGGCCAGATCATTTTGAAGGAGATCAAGTGTGAGAAGACCACCAGTTGCAGCAAACAGCTTTGAAATTCACATAGGCTTGATTCAAATTATTCAACAGTCACGTCAGTTTACTGGTGATGCGAGTGAAGATCCTGACACCCATCTAATTGATTTTCTTGAATTAGTTGAAACTTGCAGGTATAATGGAGTCTCAACAAACGCTCTTAGACTACAGCTTTTTCCTTTTTCATTAAAAGGTGAAGCCAAAATATGGTTACGAAGTGTGCCGAGAGGTTCAATCACTACATGAGATCAAATGACTCCGAAATTTCTTAATAAATACTTTTCACCTGCAAAAACATTTAAACTGAAGCAAGAAACAACAATTTTGTGCGGATAGATATTGAATCTGTATATCAAGCATGGGAACAATTAAAAGCAATGTTAAGAAAATGTCCACATAATGATATCCAAGATCCTGACATCTTATATACTTTTTATCATGGTCTTAAACCCTCTGCTAGAAATGTTATTGATGCAGCATCAAGAGGATCCATAATGAGCAGAACCACTGCAAAAACCATGGAATTGCTCAATGAAATTTAAGAAAATGCTGTTCAATGGCCCTCTGACAGAATGCTTGTTAAGAAAGCAACATGAGTTAATCAAGTTGAAGCTTGGAATTCATTAGCGCAACAAATTGCAATTCTGACGCAAAAGGTTGAGGCTTTTCAGGTTAGTACTCAATCATGAGTGCCAAGCTTCACCGCAAAATAAAGAACAAGTAAATGCTATTGGTTATAGAACCAGTTATCCATTCGATAGTCCTATGGAACAAAACATTCAGGGTTCCAATGGAGTAAACCAAATGGTGCTTAAAATCCTCAAAGATTTTTGAATCAAAAGCAGCAGCAACAGGGACCACCTAGTTTTCAAAATCAAAATAGAGGGCAACAAGATTTTCAGCAATATCAACAACAGCCCCAAAGAGCTCATCAACAAATCCTTGAAGACATGATGTACAAATTCATTAAAGCTACAGACGAGAGAGTTGAAAGTCAAAATTCAGCAATCAAGAATTTGGAAATCCAGATGAGCCAATTAGCAACCCTCATTTATGGACAAATAAAAGGTGCCCTACCAAGTAACACCCAGAAAAATCCAAAGGGACATCTCAAAGCCATCTCTCTTTGCGGTCTGGTAAAACTCTTGATAATCCATATGCAGATAGACAAGGAAAGACACAAAAAGTGGAACAGGTAAAAGAAGGTTAGAATAAAAGAGACTTTGAACTTCTAAAAGAACAAAATAATAAAGGAAAAAAGGTACAAGAAAATGAATTGATGACAAATCCTCACTTTGTAACCCCTCCCCATCCCTAAAAGCTAAAAAGAGAAAAGCTTGACAAACAGTTCTCAAAGCTTCTTGAAATTTTAAAACAGCTTTACATTAACATACTTTTTAAAGATGCTTTGAAGCAAATTCCGGCATATGATAAATTTTTTAAAGAAATTTTGTCAACTAAAAGAAAATTGGAAGAAGTTTCAGTGGTTAAACTTACAGAAAAATGTAGTGCTATACTTCAAAATAAGCTTACACATAAACTTGGTGATCCAGGTAGTTTTACTATTCCTTGTACTTTGGGAGGTGCTCACTTTGAAAAAGCATTATGTGATTCAGGTGCTTCAATAAATCTAATGCCATTTTCAATTTTCAGGAAATTAGAACTTGGTGAAATGAAGGACACTAGTGTGTCTCTATAATTGGCTGATCAAAGTACTAAAAAACTGAAAGGAATACTTGAAAATGTCCTCGTTAGAGTTGATAATCTTATATTACCAGTAGATTTTATAGTACTTGAAATGAAAAAAAATATTGAGGTACCATTGGTTTTAGGTAGATCACTTCTTGCAACAGGAAGAGCAATAATTGATGTCCATCAAGGACAATTAATTTTGCGAGTTGATGAGGAAAGAGTGATTTTTGATATGCAGAAAATAATGAAATATCCTGAGGATGAGTCATTGTCATCATCTTGTTTTCAAATTGATTTGTTGAATGACCTTGCAGACGAATAAAAAGATGATCAATTAATTACTGATTCATTGGAAAGATGTTTGGCAAAGTCAGGTACCACAACTGATGATGAAACCACAATTAGAAAAGAAGCTAAAATGCTGGAAAAGAATTCAGAAAATGAGAAAGTCTCACTAGAAAGGGTTCAACAAAAAATTGAACTAGAAAGGGTTCAACAAAAAATTGAACTCAAAACTCTTTCTTCTCATTTGAAATATATTTTTCTTGAACCTGAATTATTTTCAGTAATCATTTCATCTTCTTTGACTGTAGAACAGGAAATAAAACTAATTGGAGTTTTAAGAAAACACAAAAGAGCCTTATAGTGGACTATAACTGACATCAAAGGAATCAGTCCAGCTATTTGCACGCATAGGATCCTTATGGAGGATAATTACAAGCCAATAGTCCAACCCCAAAGGAGACTGAACCCAACAATGCAAGAAGTCGTCAAGAAAGAAGTTGTGAAACTTCTAGTGGCAAGTATCATCTATCTGATATCTGATAGCCCTTGGGTAATGCCGGTGCAGGTAGTACCAAAGAAAGGAGGTATGATAGTAATAAAAAATGAAGGTAACGAACTCATACCTACTAGAACAGTCAAAGGATGGAGAGTCTGTACTGATTACAGACGACTTAATGATGCCACAAGGAAAGATAATTTTCCTTTGCCTTTTATTGACCAAATGTTTGAAAGAGTTTGTAACGACCTGGCTGGTCGTTTTGAGTATTACAGCCCTATTTCCTTGTTCCCTCATTTACTGCTCATTTTGTGCTTTATAGTTGTTATGTGACTTGCCAGGGTAGCTGGTTCCGATCCGGTGAGGTTTCAAAATGAATTGAGACACTTAGTCTCAAGGATTGCAAGGTTATACCAACCATGAGGTGGAGGAGGAATAGGGCGCTGATGACATAGTTTTAGTTGACGAGATGCGAGGTGGTGTTAATGAGAGATTGGAGGTTTGGAGGCAGACCCTATAGTCTTAGGGTTTCAAGTTGAGCAAGACCAAGACAGAATACATGGAGTGCAAGTTCAGCAATTGTACCCAGGAAGGGGATATGGAGGTGAGGCTTGATACGCAAGTCATCCACAAGAGAGGTAGTTTCAAGTATCTTGTATCTATAATACAAGTAACAGGGAGATTGATGAAGATGTCAAGCATCGTATCGGAGCAGGATGGATGAAGTGGAGGCTCGCTTCTGGTGTCTTGTGTGATAAAAATGTGCCACTGAGACTTAAAGGTAAGTTCTACAAGGCTGTAGTTAGACCGACTATAAGGTAAGTTCTACAAGGCTGTAGTTAGACCGACTATGTTGTATGGAGTAGAGCATTGGCCAGTCAAGAACTCTCATACCCATAAGCTAAAAGTAGCTGAGATGAGGTTGTTGAGGTGGATGTGTGGGCATATCGGGTTGGTTAATATTAGGAATGAAGTTATTCGGGAAAAGGTGGGAATGGCCCCTATGGAGGATAAGATGCGGGAGGCGAGGTTGAGATGGTTCGGGCATGTTAAGAGGAGAAGTATAGAAGCCCCAGTTAGAAGGTGTGAGCAGTTAGCCTCGATGGGCAGCTAGAGGGGTAGAGGTAGGCCTAAGATGTCTTAAGGAGAGGTTATTAGGCGGGACATGACGCAACTGGAGCTGACTGAGGACATGGCCCTAGACAGGGGGTTGTGTAGGTCAAAGATTAGGTAGAAGGTTAGTAGGTAGTCGAGCGTTTCTCTTTGTCTTACTTAGTCGCTAGCATTAGTGTTAGCATGTTATCTTTTATTCATAGATGGCTATTACTACCTAGAGTTTTACTGCATTCTTGGATTCGATCTTGTTTCATCCTGCTGTTATTCCTACTTGTTGCAATTACCTTTTTTTTCCAGTCGTTTTCCAGCCGAGGGTCTATCGAAAATAGCCTCTCTACCCTTCTAGGGGTAGGGGTAAGGCTGCGTACATCTTACCCTATCCAGAACCCACTCGTGGGAGACTATTGGGTTTGTTATTGTTGTTGTTGTTGTTGTAGTATCAAGGATGAAAACTTAAGTTGAAAAGGTTTACTGAATGTTGACTTATGTGTAAATGACTCCGGAATAGAGATTTGATGATTCTAATAGCTCCATATGATTATTTTAGACTTAGGAGTGTGTCCAGATAATTATTTGGAATTTTGTAGTTGATTTTGACTTGAAATGGCAAAATTAGGGAATGAAAGGTTTGGAAGTTTGACCGAGAGTTGACTTTATTGATATCGGGAATCAAGTTCTTGAAATTTTTATAGCTTTGTTATGTCATTTATGACTTCTGTGCAAAATTTGAGGTCAATCAGACTTGATTTGATAGGTTTCAGCATCGAATATAGAAGTTGGAATTCATTACTTTTCATTAGGCTTGTATTGGGGGTGTGATTCATGGTTTTTGCATTGTTTGATGAGATTTGAGAGATCGACTAAGTTCGTATGATGTTTTAGGACTTGATGGTATATTTAGTTGAAGTCTCGGGGGCCTCGGGTGGAGTCCGGATGGTTAACAGATCAAAATTTTGACTAGAAGCATTGCTGGGGATTCTACCTTCTAGTGCAATGGCACCTGCGGAATTTGACTCACAGGTGCGAGCTCATAGAAGCGAGCATGGGTGGGTGAAGCGGACTGGCTTGGAAAAGGGTAGTGTTCGCATGTGTGCACGGAGGGCCGAAGAACCGGACTCACACCTATGACGAGTCGACCTGAGAAACGGAAAATGAGAGGGAGGGCTACTTCGCAAAAGTGGCAGTGTTGCCGCATAAGGGTACCTTTTGTCCGCAGAAGCGAGGGAAGCTGCAGAGGCAGAGAGGAGCCTCTCACATGCGACGCCGCAGATGCGGCTAAGTTAGTCGCAGGTGCGAAAGGCCCTGGACAGAATATATTCGAAGGGTCCGAAAGTTCTTCTCATTTTTGGACCTTTCAAGCACGGTTTGGAGCAATTTTTCAGAGGGATTTAACGATAATTCTTGAGGTAAGTCACTTGTGACTACTTTTAGTCGGTAATATTGAATTCTCATTGAGTATTCCGACTAGATTATGTGTTTTTGAGGGGTAATTCGAGATTTTGGGCCTAGGAATTTCAAAATAAGAATTTAAGATTTGGAGGTCGAGTTGATGTCGGAATTTAGTAAATTTGGTATGGTTGGACTCTTGGTTGAATGGGCGTTCATATTTTGTAACTTTTGTCGAGTTCTGAGACGTGGGCCCCACTATTGATTTTTGGGTGGATTTTCGCAAAAATTTAGTATTCTCATATGGAATTGATTCCTATAATTTGTGTTGACTGTATAGAAGTAATAGTGACTAGATTCGAGGCGCTCGGAGGCCGATTCGCGAGGCAAGGGCATATTGGAATAGAGAATTTGCACCGATTGAGGTAAGTAAGAGTTCTAAATTTAGTTCTAAGGGTATGAAACCCCATACTATGCGTCATGTGATTGGTTTTGAGGTGACGCATATGCTAGGTGATGGGCGTGTGGGCGTGCACTGTAGAAATTATGATCTGGTCAATTCCATGGAACAATAGAGTTGTTTAACCTTATGTTATCCGTATATTCTCCATGTATTATAGAAATTGAACAGCAAATCATGTTTAGGCTATATGTTGGCACTGTAGGGACCCACAGAGGTCGTGTTACATGTTGAATTATCTGCTAAAGTGTTGTTTTGCACTCAGTCACCGTTTTACTGTATATTATATCTCAGTCTCTATTGTTCTTTACTGACACATTATATTATCACTGTTTGGGCTGATTATCATGATTATTGAGAGCTCGAGAGACTGGAGAGGATGATGACTAAGTGAGGCTGAGGGGCTGATTGTGAGGATTTTTATGGGAGTAGGTTGCAAGCCACAACACGTTTTATTGATTTATGCCATGATTGGCTTGTTGTAGCACTTGGGCTAAAGGAGCCCCTCTAGAGTCTGTACAACCCTAGTGAGGGCGAGTGCGAGTGCGAGTGCGAGTGCGAGTGCGAGTGCGAGTGCCGAGTGTCCGAGAGAAATGAGAGATTGTGAGGAATGAATGACTGTGGGGTTGGAGTGAATGAGAGGACTGGCTGACTGTCATTCTGAGAATATGTACTTGATTTCATTACTGTTGTACTTCAGCTGGCATATATCACTGTCATGAAATTTCTGAGAGATACTATATCCTGTCTTAATTAACTTGGCATTAATTATCTGTTTTAGCTTTAACTGTCGAACTTGAAAGTATGTCTATTTTTCTACATTATATTTTTTGAAATTGAACTGTATCCGTGAAGCTCGTCACTACTTTGAGTCCAATAGTTAGTCTTGTTACTTACTGAGTTGGTTGTACTCACGATACACCCTGCACTTCCTGTGCCGATCCAGGTGCTTTTGGTCACAGTGGGTGTTGATTATCCGTGCAACCTGATCATTTGGGAACTTCAAGGTAGCTGCCCGGCGTTCACAGACCTTGACTCCCCCGCCCTATCTTTCAGCTTTATGCATTTAGTTTCAGTTTTAGTAGACAGTATTTTTAGACTTGTGTTGTATAGACGCTCATGTACTTAATGACACCCTAGTTTTTGGGAACATCCGTATTGTGTTTTGACTACCTATCCAGTTTATGAGAACTTTAATTATTCAAACCTGTGTTATTTCATTACTTACTTAAAAGTGTTGGAAATGTTTTGAGGTGTCGACTTGCCCAGTACCATGTTTGGCAACATCACGACAGGCTAAGATTTGGGTCGTGACATGTTGGTATCAGAGCCTAGGTTGCATAGGTCTCATGAGTCATGAACAAGTTTAGTAGAGTCTTGCAGATCGGTACGAAGACGTCTGTACTTATCTTCGAGAGGCTGCCGAACCCTTAGGAAACTTTACATTCTTGTATTCTTGTTGTGAAGATTTGTTGATTCTGTAAACTAAACTTCTGTTTTTGTATTCTCTCATAGATGGTGAGGACACGTGCTACCAGTCAAGACGGACAGCCACCAGCGCCACCAGTTAGGGCTACGAGAGGTCGCGGCCATGGTAGAGGCCGGGGCTATGGTAGAGGCCGAGGTGTAGCTCGTACAGCAATTAGAGCAACACCTGCAGATCCACCAGTTGTTCCAGCTCATGTGCAGGTTCTAGATGTGGTTGAGCTAGCGGGGCCAGCTCAGGCACCACCTATGCCTATTGTTATTCCAGGCTTTTAGGAGGCTTTGGCCCCAGATATTGACTGTTTGCACTAGCCTTGCTCAAATGGTTTCGGCTCAGGCTGCACCAGCCACTTCTGAAGCCGAGGGAGGTACTCATACTCCCGTCGCCCGTACTCCAGACAGGTGGTGCAGGGACTTCAGATACCGGGGGTACTACCAGCCCAACCGATTGTAGCTGCTTAGGCCAAGGTGAATCCCATTATGACTAACGATGAGCAGAGGAGACTAGAGATTTTTAGGAGACTCCAGCCTCCAACATTCAGTGGGGCTGAGTCTGAGGATGCCCCGAACTTTTTGGACAGGTGCCAGCGAATTCTTCGCATGGCAGGTATTTTGGAAACTAGTGGGGTCTCATTCACTACTTTTTTACTGGGGATACTTTCATATGGTGGAAGGCTTATGAGAGGCACATGCCAGTCGCTGCGGCACCACTTACATGGTATGAGTTCTCAATTCTCTTCTTGGAGAAGTTCGTGCCACAGTCTCGCAGGGAGGAGCTGGCAGACAGTTTGAGCATCTACGTCAGGATGGCATGTCCATGACCCAGTACGAGATGAGGTTTTCCGAGTTGGCTCGTCACGATTTTGGAAGGTTCTTATGGATAGGGAGAGGATTAGGAGGTTCATTGATGGCCTCACATATCAGTTGCGGTTGCTTATGACTCGGGAGAAGGTATCTAGTGGTACTTTTGACAAAGTGGTCGATATTGCTAGGCAGAGAGAGATTGTCCGTAGTCAGGAGTGTGAGGAGAGCGAGGCCAAGAGGCCTCAAGGTACGGGTGGTCCTAGTGGTGTTCATTCTGGAGGGACAGTCCTACCACAATAGGGGTCGTCCTTATCGGCCTGCTCAGATTACTCGTCCAGTTCACCGTGGTCCATCATCCATCCATGGTTCATATAGTGCTCGTCAATGTTAGTCATCTCTCAGTGCCCTTCCAGCTTAGAGTTCATCTCGTGCTCCATCAATTTAAGGTTCATTTATGCCAGGCCTTTCTAGCAGTTACTTGGTACTCGTGGCCCGATTCAGTCCCCACAACCACCATATATGTGGAGACAGTGTCCTCGTCGCCCTAGAGGTCCAGTGCAGCAGAGGAGTCAGGCTACAACTTTAGTACTAGTTACTTCACCACCCGCCCAGTCAACTCGATGTGGGGCCCAAGCAGCTAGAGGTCGCCCTAGAGGAGGAGGCTGTTCAGGTTGTGGTCAAGCCCTATTCTATGCTATTCTTGCCAGGCCAGATCTTGTTGCATCAGATGTAGTGATCACAGGTATTGTCTCAGTATGCCACATGGATGCTTCTATATTATTTGACCCTGGTTTTACTTATTCATATGTGTCATCGTATTTTGCTCATTATCTGGATATGCCCCGTGAGTCCTTAGTCTCATCTGTTCATGTATCCATGCTCGTGGTCGATACTATTATTGTGGACCGTGTATATCGTTCATGTAAAGTGACTATTGGGGAATTAGAGACTAGAGTTGATCTCTTATATCTTAGTATGGTTGATTTCGACGCGATATTGGGTAAGGATTGGTTGTCTCTATGTCATGCTATGTTCGATTGTCACGCTAAGACCGTGACGTTGGCGATGCCAAGGTTGCCAAGGATCGAGGGAGAGGTTCTCTAGATTATGTTCCCAGCAAGGTGATTTCATATTTGAAGGTCCAACGGATGGTTGGGAAGGTTTGTTTATCTTATTTGGCCTTTGTGAGGGATGCTGATGCTGATACCCACACTATTGATTCCGTCCTGGTGGTGCGAGATTTCCCGGATGTGTTTCCTGCAGACCTGTCGAGCATGCTGCTCGATAGGGATATTGACTTTGGTACTGACTTGGTGCCAGGTACTCAGCCCATTTCTATTCCTCCGTATGGTATGGAACCGGCTGAGTTGAAGGAATTGAAAGAGCAACTATAGAAACTTCTTGATAAGGGGTTTATTAGGCCTAGTGTGTCACCTTGGGGTGCACCAATTCTATTTGTGAAAAGTAAAGACAGTATTATGCGGATGTGCATCGACTACAGGCAATTGAACAAAGTTACAATTAAGAATAAGTACTAAAATTGATTTGAGGTCTAGGTATCACCAGTTGAAGATTCCGGATTACGATATTTTTAAGACAGCATTTAGGACCCACTATCGTAACTCTGAATTTCTCGTGATGTCCTTTGGGCTGGCCAACGCCCCAGCAGTGTTCATGCACTTGATGAACAGTATATTCCAGCCATATCTTGATTCATTTGTCGGAGTATTTATTGATGATATCCTGGTATACTCACGTAGCCAAGAGGAGCATGAATATCACTTGAGTATTGAATTACAAAGGTTGAGGGAGGAGAAACTTTATGCCAAGTTATCCAAGTGTATTTTTTTGCTTAGTTCGGGCGTTCTTAGGGCACGTAGCGTCTAGTAAGGGGATTTAGGTAGATCTGAAGAAGACAGAGAAAGTTCAGAGTCGGCCCAGGCCATCTTCAGCTATTGAGATTCGAATTTATTTCGACTTGGCCGGGTATTATCGTTGCTTTGTGGAGGGCTTGTCGTCTATTGCGGGGCCTATGACTAAATTGACCCAGAAAGGTTCTCCATTCAGGTGGTGGATGGGTGTGAAGAGAGCTTTCACAAGCTCAAGACTACCTTGACCACAGCTTCAGTTCTAGTTTTGCCTTCAGCTTCAGGCTCTTATACAGTGTATTGTGATGCTTCTTGGATCGGTATTGGGTGTGTCTTAATGCAGGAGAGTAGAGTGATTGATTATGCTTCGCGCCAGCTGAAGCCACATGAGAAGAACTACCCTGGTCATGATTTAGAGTTGGCAGTCATCGTTCATGCATTAAGATTTAGAGGCATTATCTCTATGGTATGTCTTGTGAGGTATTTACAGATCATCAGAGTCTCCAGTACTTGTTCAAACAAAAGGATATAAATTTGAGGCAGCGGAGATGGTTGGAGCTGAGAAAGGACTATGATATTACCATTTTGTATCATCCCGGAAGGCTAATGTGGTGGCTGATGCCTTTAGTAGAAAGGCGGTGAGTATGGGTAGCCTTGCATTCATTCCTATTGGTGATAGACCTCTTATTGTTGATGTTCAGTCCTTGGCCAACCAGTTCGCGACATTAGATGTTTTCAAGCCTAGTCGGGTTCTAGCTTGTATGGTTTCTCGGTCTTCCTTATTTTACCGCATCAGAGAGCGCCAGTATGATGATCCCCATTTGCTTGTCCTAATGGACAGAGTTTAGCACGGCGATGCTAAAGAATTTACTATTGGAGATGATGGGATGTTGAGAATGCAAGGTCAGATTTGTGTGCGAAATGTAGATGGAGTGCGTGAGTTGATCCTTGAGGAGGCCCACAGTTCGTGGTATTCCATTCATCTAGGTGCCGCGAAGATGTACCAGGACTTGAGGCAGCATTATTTGTTGAGGAAATTGAAAAAGGATATAGTGGGGTTTGTAGCTCAGTGTTTAAATTATCAGCAGCTGAAGTACGAGCATCAGAGACCGGGCGGATTATTTTAGAGACTTGAAATTCCATAGTGGAAATGGTGGAGCGTATTACCATGGACTTCGTAGTTGGACTCCCACGGACTTCGAGGAAGTTTGATGCTGTTTGGGTGATGGTGGATCGGTTGACAAAGTCAGCGCATTTTATTCCAGTAGGTACTATTTATTCTTAGGAGCGGTTGGCTGAGATCTATATCCGCAAGATTATTCGCCTTCATGGTGTGTCTGTTTCCATCATTTCAGATCGGGGCATGCAGTTTGCATCACAGTTTTGGAGAGCAATGCAACGAGAGTTAGACACATAGGTTCAGTTGAGTACAACATTCAACCCTCTGACGGACGGACAGTTCGAGTGCACTATTCAAATATTGGAAGATAAGCTACGTGCTTGTGTTATAGATTTCGGGGTCTTTGGATCAATTTCTGCCACATGCGGAGTTTGCCTACAATAACAGCTACCAATCGAGCATTCAAATGGCTCTGTATGAGGCTTTGTATAGGAGACGGTGTTGGTCTCCGATGGGTTAGTTTGAGCCGGGTGAGGGTAGACTAGGTATTGATTTAGTTCAGGATGTTTTGGAGAAGGTTAAATTGATTCAAGATCGACTTCGAGTCTAGATAGAAGAGTTATGCCGACCGGAAGGTTCGCGATGTTGCTTACATGGTAGGAGAAAAGGTACTACTCTGAGTTTTGCCTATGAAGGTTGTTATGAGTTTCGAGAATAAGGGCAAGTTGAGTCCTCAGTATATTGGGCCTTTTGAAAGACTTAAGAGGATTGGAGACGTGGCTTATGAACTTGCAGTGCCGCCTAGTCTATCGAGTGTTCATTCAATGTTTCATGTATCCATGCTCCGGAAGTATGTCGGAGATCCGTGTCATGTTTTGGATTTCAATACGGTCTAGTTGGATGGTGACTTGACTTATGATGTGGAGTCGGTGGCCATTATGGACTGGCAGGTTCGAAAGTTTAGACCAAAGAACATAACTTCAGTGAAAGTGCAGTGGAGAGGCCAGCCAGTTGGAGAATCTACTTGAGAGACTGAGTAGGACATGCAGAGCAAATATACACACCTATTTGATACTCCAAGTATGATTCTAAGCCCATTCGAGGACGAATATTTGTTAAAGAGGGAGAGAATGTAATTACTCGGCCGGACATTTTGAGTATTATAGCCTCATTCCCCCATTTACTGCTCATTTGTGCTTTAGAGTCGTTACGTGACTTGCCGGGGTAGTTGGTTCGGGTCCGGCGAGGGTTCAGAATGAATTGAGACACTTAGCCTCAAGGATGAAAACTTAAGTTTAAAAGGTTGACTGAATGTTTGACTTATGTGCAAAACGACTCCGAAATAGAGTTTTTGTGATTCCAATAGCTCTGTATGATGATTTTGGACTTAGGAGTGTGTCCGAATAATTATTTTGAAGTGCGAAGTTGATTTTGTCTTGAAATGACGAAATTAGGGAATGGAAGGTTTGAAAGTTTGACCAGGAGTTGACTTTATTGATATCTGGGTCAGAATCAAGTTCTGGAAATTTTCATAGATCGGTTATGTCATTTATGACTTGTGTGAAAAAATTTGAGGTTAATCAGACTTGATTTGATAGGTTTCACCATCGCATATAGAAGTTGGAATTTGTTCGTTTTCATTAGGCTTGAGTGCGACTCGTGGTTTTAACATTGTTTGATGTGATTTGAGGTATCGACTAAGTTTGTATGATGTTTTAGGACTTGATGGTATATTTGGTTGAGGTCCTGTGGGCCTCAGGTGGATTCCAGATGGTTAACGGATCAAAATTTGGACTTGAAGCATTTCTAGGAGTTCAGTCGTCTGGTGCAACCGTACTTGCAGAATTTGGCTCACAGGTGCAAGCTTGCAGAAACGAGTTTGGCTGCGCAGAAGCAGACTGGCCTGGAAAAGGGCATTGGACGCAAGTGCGCACGGAGGGCCGCAGAAACGGACACGCACCTGCGACGATTCGACCGCAGAAGCAGAAAGTGAGACGGAGGGTTGCTTCGTAGAAGCAGCAGTGCTGCCGTAGAAGCGAGTCCGCAGAAGAGGACCTTTTGTCCACAGATGCGGCTAAGTTAGTCGCAGGTGTGAAACTCCCTGGACAGAATATATTTGAAGGTCCGAGATTTCTTCTCATTTTTGGACCTTTCAAGCACGGTTTGAGGTGATTTTTCAGAGGAATTTCACGGGAATTCTTGAGATAATTTATTTGTGACCATTTTTAGTTGATAATATTGAATTATCATTGAGTATTCCGACTAGATTATGTGTTTTTGAGGTGTAATTCGAGAATTTGGGCCTGAGGATTTCAAAATAAGAATTTAAGATTTGCAGCTCAAGTTGATGTCAAAATTTGGTAAATTTGGTAAGGCTGGACTCGTGGTTGAATGGGCGTTCATATTTTGTAATTTTCGTCGGGTTCCGTAACGTGAGTCCCCCACTGTTGATGTTTGGGTGTATTTTCGGATTTAATTAGGAAATTTAGTATTTTCATATGGAATTGATTCCTATAATTTGTGTTGACTGTATAGAATTAATTGTGACTAGATTCGAGGCGTTTGGAGGTCGATTCGCGAGGCAAGGGCTTATTGGAATAGAGAATTTGCACGGATTGAGGTAAGTAATAGTTCTAAATTTAGTTCTGAGGGTATGAAACCCCGTACTATCCGTCATGTGATTGGTTTTGAGGTGTGCTACATGACCGGCGTGTGGGTGTGCACCGTAGAAATTGTGATTTGGCCAATTCAATGAAACCATATAGTTGGTTAATCGGATGTTACCCATATAATCTCCATGTGTTATAGAAATTGAAATGCAAATCATGTTTAGGCTATGTGTTGGCACTGTAGGGACCCAAAGAGGTCGTTTTATACATGTTGAATTATCTGCTAAAGTGTTGTTTCGCACTCAATCACCGTTTTACTGCATATTATATCTTAGTCTCTATTGTTCTTTCGTGACACATTATATTATCGTTCTTTGGGCTGATTATCATGATTACTGAGAGCCCGAGAGACTGGAAAGGATGATGACAAAGTGAGGCTGAGGGTCTGATTGTGAGGATATTTATGGGAGCGGGCTGCACGCCGCAGCATGTTTTATTGATTTATGCCATGATTGGCTTGTTATAGCGCTTGGGCTAAAGGAGCCCCTCCGGAGTCTGTACAACCCCAGTGAGCGCAGGTAACTACTGAGTGCGAGTGCGAGTGCGAGTGCCGAGTGTCTGAGAGAAATGAGAGATTGTGAGGAATAAGTGATTGTGAGGTTCAAGTGAATGGGAGGGCTAAGTGACTGTCATTCTGAGAATATGTACTTGATTTCATTACTGTTGTACTTTAGCTGGCATATATCACTGTCATGAAATTTCTGAGAGATACTATATCCTGTCTCAATTGAACGTGGCATGAAGTATCTGTTTTAGCTTTAACTGTGGAACTTGAAAGTATGTTTATTTTAGCGCATTGTATTTTCTGAAATGGAACTTTATCCGTGAAGCTCGTCACCACTTTCAGTCCAATAGTTAGTCTTTTTACTTACTGAGTTGGTTGTACTCACGCTACACCCTGCACTTCGTGTGCAGATCCAGGTGCTTCTGGTCATAATGGGTGTTGATTATCCGTGCAGCCTGATCATTTGGGGACTTCAAGGTAGCTGCCCGGCGTTTGCAGACCTTGACTCCCCCTCCCTATCTTTCAGCTCTTTGTATTTAATTTCAGTTTTCATAGACAGTATTTTCAAGCTTGTGTTGTATAGAAGCCCATGTACTCAATGACACCTTGGTTTTGGGAACTTCTATATTGTGTTTTGACTTCCTATCCAGTTTATGAGAACTTTAATTATTTAAACATGTGTTATTTCATTGTTTACTTAAAAGTGTTGGAATGTTTAGAGATGTCGGCTTGCCAAGTACCATGTTAGGCGCCATCAACACAGGCTAAGTTTTGGGTCGTGACAGAGTTGCAGCCCATGGTTTTTACTGCTTCTTGACGGATATTCTAGGTATAATCTGATACCAATTGCTCCAAAAGATCAGGAGAAAACTACATTCAAATGCCCCCAAGGTACGTATGCTTATTGAAGAATGCCATTTGGACCATGCAGTGCTCCTGCTACATTTCAGCGTTGCACGTCCGCAATTTTCTCAGATATGACTGAAATGTTTCTTCAAATCTTTATGGATGATTTCACACTTTTTGGTAAGACACTTGAAGATTGTCTCTATCATTTAACTTTGGTGCTTAAAAGATGTGAAGAGACTAATTTGGTTCTTAACTGGGAAAAATGTCACTTCATGGTAATAGAGGGAATTGTTTTAGGACATAAAATTTTTGCTAAAGGAATAGAAGTTGATAAGGCTAAAATTAATCTTTGTAACGACTCGGCCAGTCATTTTTAGTATTACAGCCACGTTTCCCATTTACTGAATATTTTATGCTCAATTGTGATTATGTGATTTGTCGGAAAAATTTCGAAATGGATTGGAACACTTAGTTTCAAGATTTAAAGCTTAAGTTGAACTAGTTTACCGAATGTTGACTTATGTGTAAACGGCTCCGGAATAGAGTTTTGATGATTTCAATAGCTCTGTGTGGTGATTTTGGACTTAGGAGTGTGTTCGGATATTTATTTGGAAGTTCGTAGTTGATTTTGGCTTGAAATGGCAAAAATCATAAATGGAAGGTTTGGAAGTTTAACGGGGAGTTGACTTTATTGATATCGGGGTCAGAATCCAGTTATGGAAATTTTCATATGTCTGTTATGTCATTTATGACTTGTATGCAAACTGTGAGGGCAATCGGACTTGATTTGATAGGTTTTGACGTCGAATATAGAAGTTGGAGTTCATTAGTTTCATTAGGCTTGAATTGGGTGCGATTCGTGTTTTTAATGTTGTTTAATGTAATTTGAGGCATCGACTAAGTTCGTATCATGTTTTAGGACTAGTTAGTATTTTTGGTTGAGGTCCCTGGGGCCTCAAGTGAAGTTCGGATGGTTAACGGATAGAATATTGGACTTGGAGTTTGTTTAAGTTTTTCTGGTGCACAGGTCTGGTATCCTTCTATGCGATCGCGTGGATAGGTCCGCGATTGCGTAGGCTTAATTGGACAGTTGAGGTTTTTTTTTATGTCGTCACGTGGGGAGGTACACGATCGTGAAGCTTTGGACACCAGTGCATGGCAAACGCGTAAGGCATGCCGCGTTCGCGAAGAGGAATTTGAGCAGGAGCTGGTCACGCTTGTTGTTCATCGCGATCGTGTGAAGAAGGTCGTGATCGCATACGATTGTTAGAGCCAATGATTCATGTTCCCCTGGGCCTTTTTGCGATCGCGAAGGCCAGTTTTTGGGGCAGCTTGTTTTGCTCTTCGCGACAGCAGGAATTGGTCCGCGATCGCATAGGGTAAATGACTGGCTAGCTGAACTTATGTTCTGAAAATGAGACTCCATTTTTAATGACTTGGAGCTCCGGGACAAGCGATTTTCAGGAGATTTTCAAGTAAATCAGCGATGCAAGAGTTAATAACTCAATTTTGGTCAAATTACCCGAATCTATTATTATTTTTAGCATTTAATTGGTGTTTTAAGTTACAAAAATTGTGAAAATCCTTAAGGTTAAATTGATGATTTGAGGGTCGAGTTGATGTCAGAATTTGGTAAATTAGGTATGGTTGGACTCATGGTTGAATAGGCGTTCATATTTTGTAACTTTTGCTAGATTCCAAGACGTGGGCTCCACTGTTGATTTTTGGATTGATTTTCAAATTTAATTGGGGAATTTAGTATTTTCATATAGAATTTGATTCCTATAAATTGTGTTGACTGTATCAAATTAATTGTGACTAGATTCAAGGTATTCGGAGGCCGATTCGCGAGGCAAGGGCATATTGGAATATATAATTTTCACTGTTTGAGGTAAGTAACACATCTAAACTTGGTTCTGAGGGTATGAATCCCTGAACTACGTGTTATATGATTTATTTGGAGGTGACGCACATGGTCTCTGAACTAAGGGTCTCCCAAAAACAGCCTTTCTATCCCTTGGGGGTAAGGGTAAGGTCCACATACACTCTACCCTCCCTAGACCCCACTAGTGGGATTCTACTGGGTTGTTGTTGTTGTTGGTTGGTGATGCACATGCTAGGTGACGGGCGCGTGGGCATGCACCGTAGAAATTGTGACTTAATTAATTCTGTGGATTTGTATAACCAAATAATCATGACATTATCCACATATCCTCCACGTGTTGGAGAAATTGAGTTGAGACTCGTATTAAAGATCATGTTTATGCTACGTGCCGATATTTGTGGAGCCACAAAGGTGGTATTGCTGTTGAATTATTTGTATAAATTGTAAATTTATACTCAGTCTTTGTTGCCATTCATAGATACATCATATCATCATGTCGGGCAGATTTTCATGTCATTGTGAGCCCGAGAGATTGAGATTTTCGAGTGATAATTATGGAATCGGGCTGCACGCCACAACATGTTTTATTTATTTATGTCTGGATCCGGCTTATTATAGCTATGGGCTGAAAGAGCCCCTCCAGAGTCCGCACCCCCCACAGTGAGCGCAATGGATATTATATTTGGGATGGAGTACCATGGGCATGGAGTTGCCATATAAATATTAACGTTTTGGATGGAGTTCCATGTGCATGGAGTTGCCCTATACATTATATTTGGGATGGAGTTCCCTGGGCATGGAGTTGCCCTGTACATTTATATTCGGGATGGAATTCCCTGAGCTGGATTGGCCCTGTTCAGTACTGAGTGACTGAATGTCAGTTATTATGTATATATACTTGGGATGGATCTTCCCTGGGCTAGATTGGCCATTTATAGTACTGAGTGATTGAGTACACTGAGAGTGTGAGTACGTGAGATTTTCATTATGTTGTATGACATATGACTTGTACATTGTCATGCAGATGTAGAGATGTCATATTTCTCATATCATTTAGATTAGATCTTTTTTTCCTTAGCATTGAGTTTAACTGTTAAGCATGCCTATATTTTTGTACTGTTATTTTCTATAATTGGATTGTGCTTGTTGAGCTCGTCGCTACTTTCAGCCCAAAGGTTAGTCTTGTTACTTATTGAGTACATTGGGTCGGTTGTACTCATACTACCACTTCTTGTGCAGATCCAGGTACTTCTGGATACGAAGATTGCTAGATTGTGGGGATTTATCTGTTAGAAACTATCGAGGTAGCTGCTTGGCATCCGCAGACCTTGATTCTCTTTTCTTAGACAATGTTTTTTTATCAATCAGACTGTGTGGTCATTTAGATGCTCATGTACTTAGTGACACTGGGTTTTGGGAGTGTATTGTATAAAGACAGTATTTTTGTATCAAAAAATTGTGGGATTTACTCTTAAATTTATTAAGTGTGTTTTCAAACTCAAAGGAATTTGTGGCTTATTGAGGTTGTAAGCTTGCCTAGTATTAAGATAGGCGTCATCACGACAGGTGAGATTTTGGGTCATGACAAGTTGATATCAGAGCCTAGGTTACATAGGTCTCATGAGTCATGAGCAGGTTTAGAAGAGTCTTGCGGTTCGGTACGGAGACGTCTATACTTATCTTTGAGAGCCTGCCGAACCCTTAGGAAAATTTCACTTTCTTGTATTTTGTCGTGCGAATTTGTTGATTTCGGAAACTAAATTTCTGTTATTTTATTCGCGCACAGATGGTGAGGACACGTACTACTAGATCAGATGGCCAGCCATCGGTGCCAACAGTTAGAGCTCCGAGAGGTCGGGGACATGGTAAAGGCCGCGGTCGTGGTAGAGGCCGAGTTGTAGCTCGTACAACAGTTAGAGCAGCACCTATAGAACCACCAGTTGCTCTATCCCAGGAGCAGGTTCCAAATAAAGTTGAGCCGGTAGGGCCAACTCAGGCACCAACTATGCCTATTGTGATTCAAGGCCTTCAGGATGCTTTGGCCTAGATATTGATTGTTTGCACTGGCCTTGCTCAGGTGGTTTTGGCTTAGGCCACACCACCACTTCTCAGGCCGGGGGAGGTACTCATACCCTTGTCGCCCGTACTCCAGAGTAGGTGGTCCAGGGACTTCAGAAACTGGGGGCACTACCAGTCCAGTCGGTTTCAGCTGCTCAAGCTCAGGTGGGCCCTATTATGAATGATGAGGAGCAGAAGAGACTAGAGAGATTTGGAAGACTCCATCCTCCATCATTAAATGGAACTAAGTCAGAGGATGCTCAGAATTTCTTGGACAGATGCCAGTAGATTCTTTGTACAATGGGTATTCTGGAGACCATTGGGGTCTTATGAGAGGAGCAGACCAGTTGGTGCAGCAGCACTTTCATGGCATGAGTTCTTTGTATTATTCTTGGAGAAGTTTGTGCCACCGACTAGCAAGGAGGAGTTGCGCAGGCAGTTCGAGCATCTACGTCAAGAGGACATGTGCGTGACTCAGTATGAGATGCGGTTTTCAGAATTGGCTCATCATGCAGTCTAGTTGGTTCCCACTAAGAAGGAGAGATCAGGAGGTTCATTAAGGGCCTCAACCAGCAGCTCTGTTTTGTTTTGACTCTAGGGAATGTAGCAGGCGCTAAATTCGACGAGGTGGTTGATAGTGCTTGGTGGCTAGAGATGGTCCATATTTAGGAGCGCGAGGAAAAGGAGGCCTCATGGTCCTGGTAATTCCAATGGTGTTCCTTCTGGGGGCAGCCCTATCACAGCAGGAATCGTCCTTATAGGCCCACTCAGACGGCTCGTCCAGCTCATCGTGGCGCATTAGCTAGCCATGGTACATACAGTGCTCGACCAAGTGATTTTTCTTTTAGTGCACTTCCAGCTCAGAGTTATCTCGTACACCATCAGTTCAGGGTTCATCTGTACCAGGTTCTTCTGGTAGTTGTTCTGGTTCTCGATGCCCGCCTCAGTACTTGCTGCCATTGTCCAAGAAGGGTTATTTTTAGTGTGGAGAATTAGGTCATATGAAGAGACACTGTCCCCGCTTTTCGGGAGGTCCAGTTCAGCAGAGGAGTCAGGCTACGACTCCTACTAGTTATTTCACCATCCGCCCAGCTAGCATAGAGTGGGGCTCAGGCAGCTAGGGTCGCCTAAGAGGGGGAGGCTGATCAGGTGGCGGTCAGGTCCGATTCTATGGTATTCCTGCCAGGCCAGATGTTGTTGCTTCAAATGTAGTAATCACAGGTATTGTCTTAGTATGCCACATGGAAGCTTCTACATTATTTGACCCTGGTTCCACATATTCGTATGTATCATCATATTTTGCTTGTTATCTGGATATGCCCCGTGAGACCTTAGTCTCATCTGTTCATGTATCCACACCCGTGGGTGATACTATTGTTGTGGATCGTGTATATCAGTCATGTGTAATGAATATTAGCGGACTGGAGACTAGAGTTGATCTCTTATTTCTTAGTATGGTTGATTTCGATGTAATCTTGGGTATGGATTGGTTGTCTCCATGTCATGCTATTATAGACTGTCACGCAAAAACCGTGACATTGGCGATACCAGGGTTGCCAAGGGTCGAGTAAAGAGATTCTCTAGATTATGTTCCCAGCAGGGTAACTTCTTATTTGAAGGCTCAATGGATGGTGGGGAAGGGGTGTTTGTCATATTTAGCCTTTGTGAGAGATGTTGATGCAGACACTCCTACTATTGATTCTGTACCGGTAGTGCGAGATTTTCCAGATGTAGTGCAGACCTACCAGGTGTGCCAACCGACATGGATATTGACTTTGGTATTGATATGGTGGCGGGCACTCTAGCCCATTTCTATTCCTCCGTATTGTATGGCACCAGCTGAGTTGAAGGAATTGAAAGAGCAACTTCAAGCTTCTTGATAAGAGGTTTATTAGGTTTAGAGTATCCCCTTGGGGTGCACCAGTTCTATTTGTGAAAAACAAAGACGGTACTATGCGGATGTGTATCGACTACAGGTAGTTGAACAAAGTTACAATTAAGAACATATATCCTTTGCCACGTATTGATGATTTATTTGACCAACTTCAGGGAGCGAGGGTGTTCTATAAGTTGATTTTAGGTTTGGGTATCACCAGTTAAAGATTCGAGATTCGGATATTTTGAAGATAGCATTTAGGACCCGCTATGGTCACTATGAATTTCTCATAATATCAGTGCTCATGCACTTGATGAACAGTGTATTCCAGCCATATCTTGATTCATTTGTCGTAGTATTTATTGATGATATCCTAGTGTACTAGCATAGCTAGGAGGAGCATGCGCCGCACTTGAATACTGTATTACAGAGGTTGCGGGAGGAGAAACTTTATGCCACGTTCTGCTAGTGTGATTTTTGGCATAGTTCGGTGGCGTTCTTGGGGCATGTGGTGTCCAGTGAGGGGATTCAGGTAGATCCGAAGAAGATAGAGAGAATTCGGAGTTGGACTAGGCCATCTTCATCTACTGAGATTCGGAGTTTTCTCGGCTTGGCCAGGTATTATCGTCTCTTTGCGGAGGGCTTCTCGTGTATTGCATCCCCCTTGACCAAATTGACCCAGAAGGGTGCTCCATTCAGGTCGTCATATGAGTGTGAAAAAAGCTTTCAGAAGCTCAAGACTTCCTTGACCACAGCTCCGGTTCTAGTTTTGCCTTCATCTTCAAGCTCTTAACAGTGTGTTGTGTTGCTTCTCGGATTGGTATTGGGTGTGTCTTAATTTTTGAGGGTAGGGTGATTGCTTATGCTTCACGCCAGTTGAAGCCACATAAAAGGAACTACCATGTTCATGAATTAGAGTTGGCAGCCATTGTTTATGCATTAAAGATTTGGAGGCACTATCTCTATGGTGTGTCTTGTAAGGTATTTATAGATCATCGGAGTCTCCAGCACTTGTTCAAACAAAAGGATCTAAATTTGAGGCAGCGAAGATGGTTTGAGCTGCTAAAGGACTATGATATTATTGTTCCGTATCATCCCGGGAAGGCCAATGTAGTGGCCAATGTCTTTAGTAGAAAGGCAGTGAGCATGGTAGCCTTGCATTCATTCCTGTTGGTGAGAGACCTCTTGCACTTGATGTTTAAGCCTTGGCCAACCAGTTCGTGAGATTAGATGTTTCGGAGCCCAATCGGGTTCTAGCTTGTGTGGTTTCTCGGTCATCCTTATATGACTGCATCCGAGAGCACCAGTATGATGATCCCCATTTGCTCGTCCTGAAGGACACAGTTCAGCACGGCGATGCCAAAGAGGTTACTATTGGAGATGATGGGATGTTGAGGATGCAGGGTCGGCTTTGGAGTTGATTCTTGAGGAGGCCCACAATTCACGGTATTCCATTCATCCGGGTGCCGCAAAGATGCATCGGGACTTGAGACAGCACTAGTGGTAAAGAAGGATGAATAAAGATATAGTGGGGTTTGTAGCTTGGTGTTTAAATTATCAGCAGGTGAAGTATGAGCATCAGAGACCGGGCGGATTACTTCAAAGACTTGAAATTCCGGAGTGGAAATGGGAGCGTATTACCATGGACTTCGTAGTTGGACTCCCACGGACTTCGGGGAAGTTTGATGTTGTTTGGGTGATTGTGGATCAGTTGACAAAGTCCGTGCATTTTGTTCCTGCCGGTACTAATTATTAGGAGCGGTTGGCTGAGATCTATATCAGCAAGATTATTCACCTTCATGGTGTGCCGGTTTCCATCATTTCAGATCGGGGCACGCATTTCACATCACAATTTTGGAGAGCAATGCAGCGAGAGTTAGGCACATAGGTTCAGTTGAGTACAACATTCAACCCTCAGATGGATGGACAGTCCGAGTGCACTATTCAAATATTGGAAGATAAGCTACGTGCTTAGGTGCACCGGTTCTATTTGTGAAAAGGAAAGAAGGTATTATGCGGATGTGTATCGACTACAGGCAGTTGAACAAAGTTACAATCAAGAATAAGTATCCTTTGCCACGTATTGATGATTTATTTAACCAGCTTCAGATAGCGAGGGTGTTCTCTAAAATTGATTTGAGGTCTTGGTATCACCAGTTGAAGATTCCGGATTATGATATTTTAAGATAGCATTCAGGACCCACTATCGTCACTATGAATTTCTCGTGATGTCCTTTGGGCTAGCCAACGCCCCAGCAGCGTTCATGCACTTGATGAATAGTGTATTCAGCCATATCTTGATTCATTTGTCGGAGTATTTATTGATGATATCCTGGTATACTCACGTAGCCAAGAGGAGCATGAACATCACTTAAGTATTGAATTACAGAGGTTGAGGGAGGAGAAACATTATGCCAAGTTCTCCAAGTGGGAGTTTAGGCTTAGTTCGGTGGCGTTCTTAGGCACGTGGTGTCTAGTAAGGGGATTCAGGTAGATCTGAAGAAGATAGAGGCAGTTCAGAGTCGGACCAAGCCATCTTCAGCTATTGAGATTCGGAGTTTTTCCAGCTTGGCCGGGTATTATCCTCGCTTTGTTTAGGGCTTCTCGTCTATTACGGCGCCTATGACTAAATTGTCCCAGAAAGGTGCTCCATTCAGGTGGCAGATGGGTGTGAAGAGAGCTTTCACAAACTCAAGACTGCCTTGACCACAGCTCCAATTCTAGTTTTTCCTTCAGCTTCAGGCTCTTATACAGTGTATTGTGATACTTCTTGGATCAGTATTAGGTGTGTCTTAATGCAAGAAAGCATAGTGATTGATTGTGCTTCGCGCCAGCTGAAGCCACAAGAGAAGAACTACCCTAGTCATGATTTAGAGTTGGCAGTCATCGTTCATGCATTGAAGATTTAGAGGCATTATCTCTATGGTATGTCTTGTGAGGTATTTACAAATCATCCGAGTCTCAAGCACTTGTTTAAACAAAAGGATCTTAATCTGAGGCAGCGAAGATGGTTGGAGCTGCTAAAGGACTATGATATTATTATTCTGTATCATCCCGCGAAGGCCAATGTGGTGGCCGATGTCTGGAGTAGAAAGGCGGTGACTATGGGTAGCCTTGCATTCATTCCTGTCGGTGAGAGACCTCTTATAGTTGATGTTCAGGCCTTGGCAAACCAGTTCGTGAGATTAGATGTTTCGGAGCCTAGTAGGGTTCTAGCTTGTGTGGTTTCTCGGTCTTCCTTATTTGACCACATCAAAGAGCGCTAGTATGATGGTCCCCATTTGCTTGTCCTGAAGGACAGAGTTCAGCACGGTGATGCCAAAGAAGTTACTATTGGAGATGATGGGATGTTGAGAATGCAGGGTCGGATTTGTGCCAAATGTAGATCGAGTGCAGAGTTGATTCTTGAGAAGGCCCACAGTTCACGGTATTCCATTCATCCAGGTGCCGCGAAGATGTACCAAGACTTGAGGTAGCATTATTGGTTGAGGAAATTGAAAAATGATATAGTGGGGTTTGTAGCTCGGTGTTTAAATTATCAGCAGGTGAAGTACTAGCATTAGAGAGCGGGCAGATTACTTCAGAGACTTGAAATTCCGAAGTGGAAATGGGAGCGTATTACCATGGACTTCGTAGTTGGACTCCCATGGACTTCGAGAAAGTTTACTGTTGTTTGGATGATTGTGGATCGGTTGACAAAGTCCGTGAATTTTATTCCAGTGGGTACTACTTATTCTTAGGAGCAGTCGGCTGAGATCTTTATCCGCAAAATTATTCTCCTTCATGGTGTGCCTGTTTCCATCATTTCAGATCGGGGCATGCAGTTCACATCACAGTTTTGGAGAGCAATGTAGCAAGAGTGAGGCACACAGGTTCAGTTGAGTACAACATTCAACCCTCATATGGACGGACGGTCTGTGTGCACTATTCAAATATTGGAATATAAGCTACGTGCTTGTGTTATAGATTTCGGGGGTTCATGGGATCTATTTCTGCCACAGGCGGAGTTTGCCTACAATAACAGCTACCAATCGAGCATTCAGATGGCTCCATATGAGGCTTTGTATGGGAGACAGTGTCGGTCTCCGGTGGGTTGGTTTGAGCCAGGTAAGTCTAGGCTATTGAGTACTAATTTAGTTCAGGATGCTTTGGAAAAGGTTAAACTGATTCAGGAACGTCTTCGCACGGCACAGTCTATATAGAAGAGTTATGCCGACCGGAAGGTTCACGATGTTGCTTACATGGTAGGAGAGAAGGTACTACTTTGATTTTCACATATGAAGGGTGTTATAAGGTCGGGCAAGTTGAGTCCTCGGTATATTGGGCCTTTTGAAATACTTAAAAGGATTGGAGAGGTGACTTATGAACTTGCATTGCCGCCTAGTCAATCAGGCATTCATCCAGTGTTCCATGTATCGATGCTCCGGAAGTATGGCGGAGATCCATCTCATGCTGTAGATTTCAGTACGGTTCAGTTGGATCGTGATTTGACGTATGATGTGGAACCAATGGCCATTTTAGACCGGCAAGTTCGAAAGTTGAGATCAAAGAACATAGCTTCAGTGAAAGTGTAGTGGAGAGGCCAGCCAGTCGAAGAAGCTACCTGGGAGAGTGATCGGGTGATGCGGAGCAAATATCCAAACCTATTTGAGACTCAACGGTATGATTCTAAACCCGTTCGAGGACGACCATTTGTTTAAGAGGGGGAGAATGTAACGACCCGGCAGGTCGTTTTGAGTATTACAGTCCCATTTCCTCATTTACTGAATAATTTATGCTCAATTGTGATTATGTGATTTGTCGGGAAAGTTTCAGAATGAATTGGAATACTTAGTTCCAAGATTTAAAGCTTAAGTTGAAATAGTTGATCGGATGTTAACTTATGTGTAAACTACTTCGAAATAGAGTTTTGATGATTCCAATAGCTCCGTATGGTTATTTTGAACTTAGGTGTGTGTCCGAATAATTATTTGGAAGTCCGTAGTTGATTTTGGCTTGAAACGGCGAAAATTGGAAATGGAAGGTTTGAAAGTTTGATCGGGAGTTGACTTTATTGATATCGGGGTCGCAATCCATTTCTGAAAATTTTTATAGGTCCATTATGTCATTTATGACTTTTGTGCAAAATTTGAGGGCAATCGGACTTGATTTGATAGGTTTCAACATTGAATATAGAAGTTGGAGTTCGTTAGCTCCATTAGGCTTGAATTGGGTGCGATTCGTGTTTTAGTGTTGTTTAATGTAATTTGAGGCATCGACAAAGTTCGTATCATGTTTTAGGACTTGTTGGTATTTTTGGTTGAGGTCCCTGGGGCCTCAAGTGAAGTTCGGATGGTTAACGGTTCGAATTTTGGACTTGGAGTTTGCTGAAGTTTTTCTGGTGCACAGGTCTGGTTTCCTTCTATGCGATCGCGTGGATAGGTCCGCGATCGCGTACGCTTAATTGGACAATAGAGGTATTTTTCTTATGTGGTCGCGTGGGGAGGTACGCGATCGCAAAGCTTTAGATGCCAGTGCATCGCGTACGCGTGAGGCATGCCGCGTTCGCGAAGAGGAATTTGAGCAAGAGCTGGTCACGCGCATCGTTCATCACGATCGCGTGAAGAAGGTCGCTATCGCGTAAGATTTTGGAGCCAATGCTTCATGTTCGCGTGGGCCTTTTCGCGATCGCGAAGGCCAGTTTTTGGGGCAGCTTATTTTGTTCTTTGCGATCGCGAGAATTGTTCCGCGATCACATAGGGTAAATGACTGGGCAGTAGAGCTTAAGTTTTGAAATTGAGACTTCGTCTCATTTTCCATTTTTGACAATGTCGAGCTGGGGGAGAGGCGATTTTTCGGAGATTTTCTAGGAAAATATCGGGGTAAGAGTTCTTATCTCAATTTTGGTCAAATTACCTGAATCTATTGTTATTTTTAGCATTTAATTGGTGTTTTAAGTTGAAAAAATTGTAAAAACCCTTAAGGTAAAATTGAGGATTGAGGGTCAAGCTGATGTCAGAATTTGGTAAATTTGGTATGGTTAGACTCGTGGTTGAATGGGCGTTCATATTTTGTAACTTTTGTCCAATTTGAGACTTGGGCCCCACTATTGATTTTTGGACTGATTTTCGGATTTAATTTGGAAATTTAGTATTTTCATGTAGAATTTGATTCCTATAAATTGTGTTGACTGTATCGAATTAATTGTGACTAGATTCAAGGCGTTCGGAGGCCGATTCGTGAGGCAAGGGCATATTGGAATAGAGAATTTTCACGGTTTGAGGTAAGTAAAACTTCTAAACTTGGTTCTGAGGGTATGAATCCCTGAACTATGTGTTATATGATTTGTTTGGAGGTGATTCACATGCTAGGTGACGGGCGCGTGGGCGTGCACCATAAAAATTGTGACTTAATTAATTATGTGGTGTTGTAAAACCAAATAATCATGACATTATCCACATATCCTCCACGTGTTGGAGAAATTGAGTTGAGACTCGTATTAAAGATCATGTTTAGGCTACGTGCCGATATTTTTGGACCCACAAAGGTCGTATTGCTGTCGAATTATTTGTTTAAATTGTAATTTTATATTCAGTCTCTGTTGCCATTCATGGATACATCATATCATCATGTCAGGCAGATTTTCTTGTCATTGTAAGCCCAAGAGACTGAGATTTTCGAGTGATAATTATGCGATCAGGTTACACGCCGCATCATGTTTTATTCATTTATGCCTGGATCCGGCTTATTATAGCGTTTGGGCTGAAGGAGCCCCTCCAGAATTTGCACCCCCCACGGTGAACACAGTGGATATTATATTTGGCATGGAGTTGCCATATATATATTCACGTTTGGGATGGAGTTCCCTGGGCATGGAGTTGCCTTGTACATTTATATTTGGGATGGAATTCCCTGTTCTGACTCTTTTTCAAATTCGATAAATATTTGTTGATCGTATATTTCATTATAGTTCTATGATTCAGAGTATCCTTTCCTATTTGATCCCTTTGAATTCCATATTCGAAGTTGCGATCGGATTTATTCATTAAAAAGAATCGATTCAATACAGGCTGGATTGGCGTTGTTCAATATTGAGTGACTGAATTTCAGTTTTTATGTACATATACTTGGCATGGATCTTCCCTGGGCTGGATTGGCCATATACAGTAATGAGTGATTGAGTACTCTGAGAGTGTGAGTACGTGAGATTTTCATTATGTTGTATCATATATGACATGTACATTGGCATGTAGACATAGAGATGTCATATTTCTCATATCATTTAGATTTGATCTATTTTTCCTTGCATTGAGTTTAACTGTTGAACTTGAAAGCATGCCTACATTTTTGTAATGTTATTTTCTATAATTGGACTGTGCTTGTTGAGCTCGTCACTACTTTTAGCTCAAAGGTTAGTCTTGTTACTTATTGAGTACATTGGGTCGGAGGTTAATCGTGTTGCTTATTGAGTACATTGGGTCGGTTGTACTCATACTACACTATGCACTTCATGTGCAGATCTAGGTACTTCCGGATACGGCGGTTGCTAGATTGTGGGGATTTATCTGTTGGAGACTATCGAGGTAGCTGCTTGGCGTCCGCAGACTTTGACTCTCTTTCGTTTTAGTTATTTGTATTGTTCTATATTTTCAGACAGTGTTTGTTTTTTATCTATCAGACTGTGTGGTCATTTAGATGCTCATGTACTTTGTGACACCAGGATTTTAGGAGTATATTGTATAAAGACAGTATTTTTGTATCGGAAATTTGTGGGATTTTACTCTTAAAATTATTAATTGTGTTTTCAAACCCAAAGGAATTTGTGGTTTATTGAGGTTGTCGGCTTACCTAGTATTAAGATATGCGCCATCACGATAGGTGAGATTTTGGGTCATGATAATCTTATAGAAGGATTACCCCCTCCTGTCACTGTTAAAGGAACTAGAAGTTTCTTAGGGCATACAAGTTTTTATAGAAGGTTTATAAAAGATTTTTCAAAAATGTCAAATAATTACAGAAATTTTTGTACTGTTATTTTCTATAATTGGACTGTGCCTGTTGAGCTCGTCACTACTTTCACCCCAAAGGTTAGACTTGTTATTTATTGAGTACATTGGGTCGGTTGTACTCATACTACACTCTACACTTCGTGTGCAGATCCAGGTACTTTCGAATACGGAAAGATGTGAAGTTTGAATTTTCAGATAATTACAAAAAAGCATTTGAGATTCTCAAGGAACATTTAACTGATGCTCCAATTATTATTTCTCCTGATTGGAGGGAACCATTTGAAATAATGTGTGCTGCAAGTGATATAGCAGTTGAAGCGATATTGGGACAAAAGAGAGACAAGATTTTCTGGCCTATTTACTATGCCAGTAGAACCCTCAATAAAGCTTAAAAGAAATATGCCACAACGGAGAAGGAGCTACTTGCAGTAGTATTTGCATTTGACAAATTTCGTTCCTATTTGGTAGGAACGAAGGTTAGAGTATTCACTGATCATGCTGCTTTAAAGTACCTCTAAGCAAAGAAAGATGCTAGACCGAGATTGCTAAGATGGATACTTCTTTTGCAAGAATTTGATCTTGAAATAAAAGATATGAGAGGTTCAGAAAATCAAGTAGCTGACCATTTATCACGTTTGGAAAATCCTCCAACGGAGACAACAGATATCAAGGAAGAATTTCCTGATGAGCATGTCTATACAATCACAACAATTGCAAATTAATCACCTCAGTTTTTCTGACATTGCCAACTACTTGGTTAGAGGGTCGATCCCAAAAGATTTGTCTTACGAGCAATAGAAAAAAAACTCAAAAAAGAAATAAAATATTATTTTGGGAAGATCCTTACTTGTTTAAATTTGTGCAAATGGCATGATTAGGAGATGTGTACTAGAAATAGAGATGAATAATATCCTAAGCCACTTCCATGATGGAGCTGTAGAAGGACACTTTAGAGGAAGTCGAACAGCCCCGAAAGTGATTGAAGCTGGTTTTTTGGGGCCCACTTTATTTAGAGATGCAAGAAATAATGTTGCCACTTGCGACAGATGCCAGAGAAGTGGCAACATTTCAAAAAGGGATGAGATGCCTCTTAACTCTATCCTTGCGTGTGAAATATTTGAAGTATGGGGCATTGATTTTATGGGTCCTTTTCCTCCTTCAATGGATGTGAATATATTTTAGTTGTTGTTGACTATGTTTCAAAATGGGTAGAAGCAATGGCTACTAGAAAAAATTATGCTCATGTTGTTTATGATTTTCTCAAGAAAAATATATTTTCAATATTTGGAACTCCACGAGTTATCATAAGCGATTAGGGAACTCATTTTGTAGATAAACAATTCACTAGTTTGTTGTCAAGATATGGAGTAACTCATAAAACGGGAACTCTAAATCATGCTCAAACAAGCGGGCAAGTTGACGTATCCAATAGAGAATTAAAAAGAATTTTAGAAAAAACTGTTGGTTCTTCTCCAAAAGATTAGTCTTTTAAAGTTAGATGATGCTTCATGGGCATACAGAACTGCTTTCAAAACTCCCATAGGTGCATCTCCTTATAGACTAGTTTTTGGAAAAGCTTGTCATTTACCTGTGGAACTAGAACATAAAGCATATTGGGCTATAAAGTTGTTAAATCTAAATTTTCCAGATGCAGGTAAAAATCATCTGTTGCAGCTTGATGAATTGGAGGAGTTCAGACTTGAAGCATATGAAAATGCTAAATTGTACAAAGAAAAGACAAAAAAAATGCATGATAACTTCATTCGCCATAAGGAGTTTACAGTTGGAGACCAAGTTCTTTTGTACAATAGACGGTTGAGATTATTCGCGGAAAACTTTAAGTCACGTTGGTCAAGACTGTACATTGTAACAGAAGTGACTCCCTATGGTGCCATTAAAATACAACATATAGATGGGGAGACAAGTTCAAAGTAAACGGTTATTGTTGGAAACCTTATATCAGCAGTGTCTTTGACAAATAGGTTTCAACAATCCTTTTAGCCTAATTTAATAAATAAGTCGAGCTGGCGACGTTAAACTCAGAAATATTTTCTCTCCTTCTCTTTAATCTTTTAAGTAATTATTAGTAGTAAAGTATAATATTTCCTTTCTAGTAAATATATATAATAAAATTAGTTTTGTTTTCTTCTTAAATAAAAGTAAACCCATGATTAGTATAATATTTTGCCATGATAAAGAAGCACACCCATGATTTCGACAATGAAAGTTTTCTCCTATCATGAAAAAAGAACATTTTCTTTGATATAATCTTGTCTTTGTTATATGAGAAAAACCTTAAGAAGCCAAGAGAAAGGAAATGAGGCCAGAACAGAAAAAAATCAGGGAAGCTCCTTTATCTCCTTTTATTTCTAATTTGTGTATCATGAGGACATGATATTATTTAAGCCTGGGGGTTGAGGAATATGCTTGTTATATATGCGTTTCTTTAAAGTTTTATTTTTTTCTTTGTTAAAGAAAAAGGTAAAAAAAAAATGTATATGTTACAACTGAAACAATATGTTTTTATTAAAATTATTAAACAAAACTGAAAATACTTGATAAAATTTGAGTTTCCTTATTTCTAAGGAGAATTATTTCATGTACTTCCATGGATTTCTTGTTCGGTTCTTTGCCATGGTAGTAATATTTTGAACGGAACATCTTTTTAAGACTTTTAGTTGTTTAATTTGTTTTGGTAAAGAAGTTGGCTAAACTTGATTTGATTTGAAAAGCATGAGGCTTAATAAAGACAAATTTGATTAAGTACCATTCATTTATGATTACCTTTCTAAGCTCATACTTACTTGATAGTGACTGAAATCATAATTTTCATTGGTTCCAAGTGTATTGTACGGTTAGCTTATATTGTCTAGTTCTCCTGCTTATTTGGAAATCTAGAACTTGCCTTGAATGTGGTTTGAAGCGAAATTCTTGGTAGATCTTTGAGTTGAGAAATGAAAGTAGGCCTTCTTTGAAGAGCCGTAGCCTAAATTAACCTACCTTGATGATCTTTATCCCTAGTTAGCCCAGCTGAGCCTAAATAAATTATCTCTTTTTTTTAGTTGGTCGCCATGCTTTATCCCTTAGCTCGTTTGTTGTTACGACTTATTATTTGTTCACCCAATTCCTTTTTGGCAATTTAAAAGTTTATCTAAATGTAAAAATCTAGGGGTGAGGTGTCATTGATGAAAGAACAATTATTTGAGCCTGTTGATCTCTTGAGATATTTTTATGAGGAAAAAATAAAATAAAACAGTTGCTTCTGAAATTCTGGAAAAATTTACAAAAGAAAAGGGAATAACGAGGAGATATTGTCATCTCCGTTCAATTAAAAAAAAATGAAAGTTGTGAATGGGTTACAAAAAAAAAAAAACGGGATGTCGATTTCTTAAAGAAATATGGAAGACAATCCTGCTTGACCGATAAAGTAAAGTATAGAGCCTACGGGGAATTTGAGTGACTATTATCCATATGTATCCTTCCGATCCTTAATTCTTCATTACAACCTTGTAAAAGTCCTACCGGGGACGAAGTTTGTCAAATGCAAATACTACTGCAAATAGCTCCTTCTCAGTTGTGGCATAATTCTTTTGAGCTTCATTGAGGGTTCTACTGGTGTAGTAAATAGGCCTGAAAATCTTGTCTCTACAATTGGCTGATCAAAGTACTAAAAAACTGAAAGGAATACTTGAAAATGTCCTCGTTAGAGTTGATAAATTTATATTTCCAGTAGATTTTATAGTACTTGAAATGGAAGAAAATACTGAGGTACCATTGATTTTAGGTAGACCATTTCTTGCAACAGGAAGAATAATAATTGATGTCCATCAAGGACAATTAATTTTGCGAGTTGATGAGGAAATGATACATATGGAATATAGGAGTCTATGAGTTGAGATCATGTAGGACTTTTACAAGGTTGTAACGAAGGCTTATGGATGATTTAGAGCATCTTATGAAGTCTTGTAGTAGTATTTGCATTTGACAAGTTTCGTTCCCAGTAGGACTTTTACAAGGTTGCAATGAAGGCTTAGGGATCGGAAGGTACATATGGATAATAGTGACTCAAATTCCCTGTAGACTCTACACTTTACTTTATCGTTCAAGCACGATTGTCTTCCATATTTCTTTAGGCAATCGACATCCCCCCTTCTTTTTTTGTAACCCATTCACAACTTTTATTTTTTTTTAATTGAATGGAGTTGACAATATCTCTTCGTTATTCCCTTTTCTTTTATAATTATTTTCCAGAATTTCAGAAGCAACTATTTTATTTTATTTTTTTCCTCATACAAACATCTCAAGAGATCAACAAGCTCAAATAATTGTTCTTTCATCAATTGCGCCTCACCCCTAGATTTTTACATTTAGATCAACTTTTAAAGTGTCCAAAGGGAATTGGGTGAACAAATAATAATTCATAACAACAAACAAGCTAAGGGTTAAAGCTTGGCGACCAAAAAAAAAAAAAAAAATTATTTTGGCTCAACTGGGCTAACTAGGGATAAAGATCATCAAGGTAGATTAATTTAGGCTACGACTCAACAAAGACGACCTACTTTCATTTCTCAACTCAAAGATCTACCTAGAATTTTACTTCAAACCACATTCAAGGCAAGTTCTAAATTTTCAAATAAGCAGAAGAACTAGACAATATAAGCTAACTGCACAATACACTTGGAACCAACGAAAATTATGATTTCAATCAGCAATAAGTAAGTATGAGCTTAGAAAGGTAATCATAAAACCCATGAATGGTACATTCAAATTCATCTTTTTTAAATCTCATGCTTTTCAAGTCAAATCAAGTTTAGCCAACTTATTTATCAAAACAAATTAAACAAAGTCTTAAATAAAATCTTCGGTTCAAAATATTACGACTATGGCAAAGAACCAAACAAGAATTCCATGGAAGTACATAAAATAAGTCGCCTTAGGAATAAGGCAACTCAAATTTTATCAAGTTCTTTCAGTTTTTCTTTTTTTTCAATAATTTTATTAAAAACATATTTTCAGTGGTAACATATACATTATTTTTACCTTTTGCTTTTAACAGAGAAAAAAAACTTTAAAGAAACACATATATGCCAAACATATTCCTCTACCCTAAGATTAAATAATATCATGTCCTCATGATACACAAAGTAGAAATAAAAAGAGATAAAGGAGCTTCCCTGATTTTTTTCGATTCTGGCCTCATTTCCTTTCTCTTGGCTTCTCAAGGATTTTCTCATATAACAAAGACAAGATTATATCAAAGAAAATATTCTTTTTCATGATAGGAGAAAACTTTCATTGTCGAAATCATGGGTGTGCTTCTTTATCATGGCAAAATATATTAATACATACTACATGCACATATATATATAATATAATACAAAAAGCAATTATTAATTTTTTTTACTTCTTTTAAGAAGAAAAAAAAACTAATTTTATTATATATATTTACTAGAAAGGAAATATTATATGTTACTACTAATAATTACTTAAAAGATTAAAGAGAGGGAGAGAAAATAAATCTGTGTTTAACATCGCCAGCTCGACTTAATTATAAAACTAGGCAAAAAGGATTGTTGAAGCATGTTTGTCAAAGAATCTGCTAATATAAGGCTTCAAACGATGACCGTTTACTTTGAATTTGTCTCCCCCATCTATATTTTGTATTTCAGTGGCATCATAGGGGGTCACTTCTGTCACAATGTACAGTCCTAACCAACGTGACTTGAATTTTCTCGGGAATAATCTCAACCGGCTATTGTACAAAAGAACTTGGTCTCCAACTGTAAACTCCTTATGGCGAATGAAGTTACCATACCATTTTTTTGTCTTTTCTTTGTACAATTTAGCATTTTCATATGCTTCAAGTCTGAACTCCTCCAAAACAACTTTGAAATTTGCACTTTCAGTTTCAACTTTGAAATTCGCAAATTGTCCGCAATTGCGGACCTTGCAATTGCGAGCCTAGCCTCGCAAATGCGAGACCTGCAGAACCAGCAACACTTGACCGCAAACAAAAATGATTTGAAACACGTCTGAAACTCACCCGAACCCCCGGTGCTCCATACCAAACATCCACAAGTCTAAAAACATCATACGAACTCGCTCGCGAGCTCAAAACACCAAAATAACATCCAGAACCATGAATCGAACACAAAAAGGTCCAAAACACATAGAATTCACAAAGAAACTCTACAACCAAGCGTCTTATTCCTACCAAACCAACTCAGAATGATAACAAACTTCGCAAACAAGTTTCAAATGACAGAACAAACTTATTCTAACTCCCGAAACTAAAATCCGAATCCAATAGCCATAAAGTCAACCTACGATCAAACTAAGAAATTTCTAAACCTTCAAATTGCCAACTTTTGCAAAAAGGTAGCCAATTCAACCTAGGAACCTCCAAATCGAGATTCAGACATACGCCCAAGTCTAAAATTACCATGTGAACCAATTGAAACCTTCAAAATACTAATTCGAGACTGTTTACACAAAAGCCAAACCTTGGTAATCTCGTTAACTTAAAGATTCCAAATTATGAATTTCTCTTCCAAAATCAAAAATACTGAACCTCTCGAGCATCGAAACCAATCAAACACATAAGTCGTATTACCTCAAATGAATCTAGTCGAAGTTTCGAACCACTAAGGGGAATGCTACAGCTCAAGACGACTAATCAGGTAGTTGCAATTCCCCCCACTTAGACATATGTTCATCCTTGAACGTGCTAGGCGTCTTTCCAAGCCATCAAATCACTGTATAAACGTATCATACACATACCCACGGGTAATCCCACATCACCCCAATCCATATAACCCCATCAACTCAGCCTAACTGAAGAACCTTTCTTTAACATTAGTCCATATCCTTAAAACTTAATCTCCACATCCAGAATTCATTATAAAACCTGATTCTCGTATATATATATATATATATATATATATATATTGTATAAGTCAAATCAATATGAATTGATCCATAACCATGACACAAGATATAATCGCATGATATACCACATAACTCAGACACTCATAGCAATAACTCCCGACCATGACAACCTGCTTATTAACAAATCCAATACCGCCAACATACCTCATATCAAATAAAACATTTTCCCAAACCTTCACAGTACTACTAATGATGTAAGAAACATGTATAAATCCATAACCACTCACCTGATCAATAAATCATGGAGTTCTCTCACTCGACCAAAACCATTGCTAACGCTAAGCTGATTAATGGCGTTCTCATCCAAACATACTTTATCCAAGTCCATTTGAACTTTATCCCAGTACAAGATATTTAACCAACAAGCCACACCAAATGCTACCTAGTCACACACGATGCAGTCTATGCCGCCATCAAGCAACAACTCGAATATAACCAAAGGTAGAAGGAGAACAAAATAAGGACCACCCAACAAGTTCAACAAATACCACCACAAAGCACAACAACTGTGGACCCATCTCGCATGGGAGAAGAAAAACACATGAAGAAAGCATAAAGATCATATCCCAACATAACTCCTTTACGATGCGCGACCCCATCCAAACATACCAATCCACATAAAATATTCATCGAGCCATAATTCTCAATATCAACAACCACATGTATACCAATGGCAAACACGCAACATGCATGACCATAACCATAGAGAAACGGATAGCACAATATACCTAGACAGGAAAAAACATAACACAAGCATAGTAACCAATTCAAAACCCTAAGAGCCATCTCGCTTAAATCTCGCCACAAGGCCTAAGCAGAATCATATTAGGTATGTGAAAAAACAAATAGTCTCACCATCAGTTGTCCAAGTCTTAGCATACCTTCAAAAACCACAGCCAAGGAATAACCTGCCTCTGAGAACATCTAGTATCTAAACCTCAAGAATACAGGAAATCTCCATATCCGATCCCAACTCCACTACTCAATAACTGACACATTACTCATACACAATCATCTCACATCAAATACTCTCATAGATCTTCTATGCCACGTAGCAAAAACATGAACATCGATAGTCAACATCTACGGGATTACCATAATACTAGTCGAGCACCCGCAAGTCAAAAACACAATGCGTCTCCTAATATGCACACCCTTCTTGGGAGATACCAGGTAGTACTAATCATCTTATGAACATCTGAAACCTCTCATGCCGTCTAGAACTCATGAGCTTCCTTTCAAAACCAAACCGCGACCTTGACGATGAAACCTCAATCCCATACAACATACTACCTCTATCATGCTATTATATGAAAACACGAGGATTTCATTCTCAATTCTGAATCACAAGTAAGATAGACATCCTGACAACCCGAAACATTTCACTACCTCAATCACGTAGAACGAAATCACAACACGCGACAAACTCATCATGACTATAAAGTTCATCAATCGCAAGTCATGGCCGAACCATGGCAACTCTCCGGAACCCATTCGAACCACCTCTGTCACGACCCAATTTCTCTTGTAGGCCATGATGGTGCCCAACGTTGCCGCTAGGCAAGACAATAGTGAATTAATCATGAAATTTCTCTTTTTTAATAAATTTATAAGTAGTTGAATTCCATTTATCGAGAAAATAAGGAGTTGAGAATTTGATAAAAATAAAAACGAAGGCTAATGAATGAGCAAATGTAGTGAACTAAATGCTTAAAAACCATAAAGTCTACTAGTAAGTGTTCATGACCTGGTGTCACAAGTGTATGAGCTACTAGTAGAACGTACAAAACACTAACTATTGTCTGAGGTAGAATAGACAGAAAGTAAATACAAAAGATAGACTTCAGGTGCTGCAGAACGGACTCAGAAGCAGCCCACCACTAAGTCTCGGAGTGTCAGGAGTGCGCGCCGGGATGTATACCAGATGCACCTGTCTCAGATCCTGCACAGTTAGTGCAGAAGTGTAGCGTGAGTACATACACAACATGTACCCAGTAAGTATCCAGTCTAACCTTGAAGAAGTAGTGACGAGGGGTCGACATCGGTACTTACTATGGGCCAATAATAAAACGCAGGAATTATAAACAGGTATCGAACATGGAAATAATAAATATAATAACACAACAACAAACAGTGAATAAATGGTTCCTTAACTAATGATAAAATTCCAAGAATTTCCTCTAGCCAACACCTACTAATCCCAATTCAATTTCTGTCATTAAATGAATTATATCCTCACAAGCCATGAAATAATATTAAGTGTAATTAGGTTCCGAGTATTATCACGCACGATTTATGCCCAGGTCGTGCGGCCCGATCTAAAATATATTGTGTGCACTGCCGAGGGTCGAACGACACGAACCATAGATGCATCTATTAACCTGCCGAGGCGAATGACCCGCTCCCATGAGAGTAGAGAAGTTTACCTCACTCGCAGAATACTTGCGACACGAGTGGACATCGATTTAGCAGAATTATTATATATCCCTTAATTCTTCCAAAAAATATAAATCTAAATTGGGGAGTTTCGACCTTAAATCCCAAGTCTCAGCTTTAATCAAGACAATTACTATGCATAACAAACATGACAGTACAATCAAGGCATGGTGTAAGTCTAAGACTACCCGGACATCTCATGGAATATAGCTACGCACAGACTCTCGTCACCTAGTGCGTACGTAGCTCCCCACACAAGTGATTCACATCAAGGAATACACCTAAGGGGATGAGTTACCTCTTACAAGGTTAGGCATGAGACTTACCTCGTTCTCAAGCTCACTTTCAATCGACAAATATGCTTTAAATACTCAACTCGGTGCCCAAACAATCCGAAACTAGTCCAATGTTATATAAATTAATCAATACATGTTCAAATGTTCATAATTTAACTACTAGAGTAATTACCAAACCCAAATTGGAAGATTCCTTAAATTCACCACGAGGCCCATGTGCCCGGATTCCGAAAATTTTCAAAGATAATTGTTACCCATAACCTCACAAAATCTAATATAAAATGTTCACCCAATTCCATAATCATTTTTGTGGTTAAATCTCATTTTTATCAAAACCTAAGTTTTTCAACTAAACCCATAATTTTCATAATTTTTCAAGTTAAATCTACCCATAATCTATGTATTTAACTTACATTGGATAGAAATTTACCCCAGGGCCCACGTGCTCGGATTCTGGAAATTTTCGAAGATAATTGTTAACCATAACTTCACAAACTCAAATATAAAATATTCACCCAATTTGATAATCATTTTTATGGTTAAATTCCATTTTTATTAAACCTTGATTTTTCAACTAAACTCATAATTTTCACAATTTTTCATGTAAAGTCTACACATAATCTATGTATTTAACTTACATTGGATAGAAATTACATACCTCAAAGTGCTAGGTGAAACTCCTCTCAAAGAGCTCCATAAATCACCCAAGAAGTGAAATAAATGAACCAAAATGGCCTAAGTCCCTTATGAAATGGACCTCACTGCCTCCAGCACTTTCGCTTTTGCGGACCTAGGGCCGCATTTGCGGCGCCGCACCTGTGGAAAATCCACTGCAAATGTGGTCCTAGCCCAGGCTAGTTGACTCCACTTCTGCGGACGGGGTCCCGCTTCTGAGGTCCTGCTTCTGCAGAGAGTGGAGCGCATCTGCAGTCCACGCCTAGCCAGCCTCTTTCTCGCACCTATGGACTCGTCATCGCAGAAGCGAGGCCGCTTTTGCGGATCTTCCCCCGCTTCTGCGGACCACTGGCCACACGCCCAAAGCTGCTTAGAGCTCGCACCTGTGCGCTCACACCTGCGGCCAAAAGCTCGCAGGTGCGGGCACACCAGAACTGGTGCATCAGCAGCCCCTTTCAAGCTCTAACTCGATCTGTGCATCGTCCGAGTAGCGCTCGAGGCCCCCAAGGCCTCGTCCAACTATACCAACAAGTTTGTAACCATGAGACGGACTCGCTCAAACCCTCAGAACGCGAAAAAAAACACCAAAATTAAGAATCACACCCCAAACCAAATCGAATCAACTTATGAACTTCAAGTTCTTCCAACTCGCTCTCAACGCGCCGAATCATACCTAAACTACTTGGAATAACACCAAATTTAGCGTGCAAGTCTTAAATCACCATACGGAGCTATTCCCAGACTCGGAATCCCGAAAGAACCTCGATAATAGAAAAACCTACTCCAAACCAAATTTCAAGAACTTTTAAACCTTCATCAGGCCAACTTTCAACTTTAGGCGCCGAAACGCTCCCGGTCATCCAAAACCCAATCCCGACACACGCCCAAGTCCGAAATCATCATACGAACCTAATTGGGACCGTCAAATCCCGGTTCCGAGATCGTTTTCTAGAAATGTTGACCCAAGTCAAACTTAACCTCTTAAAACCAATATTAAGGAACTAAATGTTCCGATTTCAATCCGAACCCTTCCAAACCCAAGCTAATCATCACTACTAGTCACAAAACAACAAAAGCACATACGGGTAGTCTTGTTTAGGGGAATGGGGATCTAGAAAGCAAAACGACCGTTCGGGTCGTTACAACCTCGAAGATCATTCACCTTGCTCTAAATCACCCTCGATGAAATCTTTCTCAAGTCGTATCCCATCTACAAGCACATCCCAGCTCAAGAGCTAATATAACGCATGGCTATGCAATTCGATCGTCAATGGTAGACTTCCCAACTTGGCTCGTCGCCTTAGAACATATCGTCTGTAATCCATAGCAACCTTCCTTCATAGTAGCCCCGGTCTCGCACTGTTAATGAACTAAATACTTCATAAGCTCATGTGACTCTAGTCATAAAACACTCCAAAGGCTCTGCCAAGTGCATACTCGCCCTGATGACAGTCAAGCCAACTTCCTCAAGTGCCCTGCAATGATAATATATGCATTCCACTGAATAGAAGCCTCATAACAAACACAAAAACTCAAATCCCACCGGCTATCCTCAAATTAACATCCCCATGACCTTAACACGATCAACACAACTAGGCAATCAATTAAATCCTCCAGAGTCCGTATTCACCAACCAGATACAAGAACCTGATGCATCCTACACGTGAATAGCTGAAAGATCTACTAACACATCTGCATCCTCGGTCTGGACAACACATCAAGACAATAATCGAGCATCCATAGCCCCTTGTAGCCTATCCGTAGCATCACATGACATCGGTGCATAATTGATAGTGATGTGCAACATCATATACGAGTGGACGTAAGGAAATCAAAGATATACACTTCAAGCTGAATCAATGCCACACGATAAGGAAAGAAAAAGTGAAATTTACTAATAGTTTTGTAGCCTCTCGAAGATGAGTACAAACATCTTCATATCGATCCGCAAGAGTCTACTAAACTTGCTTATGACTCGTAGAACCTATGAACCTAGAGCTCTGATACCAACTTGTCACGACCCAAAATCCCACCTTAAGGGTTGTGATAGCACCTAGTCCCTAAGACTAGGTAAGCCTATCACACAAGGATGCCAAATAGAATATAACAACTTAAATATCAAACAAAAGCTGGGAATGTATTAAAACTGCCAAACACGGATACAATAAGCAACTTTTCAAAACCTGGTACTATTGAGTCATAAGCTCTACAAAGTGTACACAAGGAGTCTTAAAAATACATCACTATTTGGGATACAATAAACAGTAGCAAAATGAAGCAAGATGGTGATTCCTAGGCTTGCGAGCAAAACAACAGGTATACGTTGCAGTCTCCAACCGCACTGGCACAACTCTCTAATAGACAACACGATCTGAAGTACCTAGATCTACACAAAAATATGCAGAAACATAGTATGAGTACATCAAAGTCGGTACCCAGTAAGTATCATGACTAACCTCGATGGAGTAGTGACGAGGTTCAAGTCCTAATACTCACTAGTCAAAAATAACTTGAGCAAGATATCAAAGGCTGGAAACAGGAAGTATAACAAAAGGCAATAATAGTAATCTCATCAGAATCAGTGGTATCAATTTAATACAAGTAAGGCTTAGTTTCAACCACAATCGTTAATGAGAATCGTACACATTAGGCACCTCGTACCCAAATTCTCAATCACCCTCGTACGAAAAAGACCTCGCACCACAATATAAATCACATTCTCACGGCAAAGACATCATGCCACACATATAATCTGATTCCATGCCAATTGTCAAAAACTCTTTCAAGAGAACATTTCAGGAATCAAATATCGCAATGCATGATAACAACTATCTTTTTATTTCAAACAGTTATACTATCGACAACTCAACCAAATATGAAATAACAACTCTACATAGGTAAATCCATCTTGGCGACCAAATTAACAAGTAATAGCAAAGGCATAGATTGGCATGTTAGAAATCACACAACAAATCATGTAAAAAATGCATGACACACAAAGAAGTCATAAGCACAAACAAGAATACACTTTTTTTGCCACCACACAAACATCATCAATAAAACGCCCCCACGCCATCACATAGCCACCCTTATCTCACTGCGTGCGCAACAGTAAAGTAAATGCCCGCCTTGTCTCGCCACACACGTATCAACAAATCATCTCACCTTGTCTCGCCACATGTGTAAACCCGATATAACCTGCCTTGTCTCGCCACATATGCAAAATCAACAATAATAATAGCATGACAGAAACTTCGTGCAAATACCCAAACAATGCGCCCAACAAATCCACATGTGCCATAATCATGACAACATAGCATGCCAACAATTTTCACTAAGATATAAATTTACAATTTGCCAACCCAATGCACAAGGACAATTTAGTAAGGATGGGTGTTCAATATATAAGCAAGAAAGCTAACTCAACTAAGTAACAATCTTACAAATGTCCAACTTGGCCAATTTAGGAAATACGATCCAAAAACATGATCTCTAGCTATGCGACTACCGCAAAGCGACCTCAGGTCCGCAAATACGAAGCCTGCAAATGCGAAACAGCAAAATGTTGCGAATGCGACTGTAATTTTCGGGAATGCAAAAATCCTCCAGGGACAAACCATCATAAATGCGATCAAGGGTCTACATATGCGAACCCAGAGCCTATCGCAAATGCAAACCCGGATTCGCAAATGCGAAACTGGTTCCCTGGCCCAACATCGCAAATGCGATGGGTTGTCCGCAATTATGGACCTTGCAATTGCAAGCCTAGCTTCGCAACTGCGAGACCTGCACAACCAGCAACCCCTAACCATAACTAAAAATGATCTGAAACGCGTATGAAATTCACCCGAGCCCCCTGCGCTTGATACGCTCAAATCACACCTTAAGAACAGTGTAAGCGGTCGGTGTCAAATATAATAACCCAACAAGGTTGGGGTCGAATCCCCCAGGGAATAGGGGTGAAACGTTTACTTAATTAGTATAGTACTCAACTAAGTCGTAATTCTATCTAGTAATTGTAATCGAAAGATGTATTGAATTTAAGGTTAACTGAAGACTAATTGCAATATTATGAATGTAAATAATATGATTTAAATAAACCAAGGTTGTGTCCCCCTTTATGTAGTATAATGCTATTGATATTAATATTGTATATTTCCAACAGAAGACTCTCTTGATATGCAATTGATGCTTAATTTACTACCCAATATTTTCCAATAGTTGGATAATATATCCTCTTTATGATTTTCCCAAATACAAAAGAGTTGTGATTAAGAACGATCAATTAATGCCAAATTAAAACCCACTTATTCCTAAGCGATTCTATTAAGCAAGGTTTAAAGCCTTGAGTCTTTGTTATTTACTTCTACCAAATTTTACCTCACTTTCCCAAGCAAAGATAGAATTAAATGGCGTTTGTCAATGTTTGCAACCACTAACAATTATTTGAAAAATAAGAAGTAAATAAATATCAATCATCCGTTGAAACTATATTCAATATCAAAATCCCAATAACTTCATACCCATCTAGGGTTCACAACCTTAGCGTTTGGAACTAGTTACTCATGCTACAAACTGAATGTGAAAGAATAGTAATTGTCATGATCTTACAAAGTAGAAGGTAATTGATCCAAAAAGCTTCCAAAAATTCAAAATAGTTTAAGCCTCGTACTTTCTGCTCTCAATTCTGACAAGATACCCCTCACAAAATCCTATTAAACCTATTTATAGAGGCCAAAAAACCAAGGCAAAGTTCGGACTAATTTTCCCCTGATGTTAATAATGCGGACTGCATTTCTATCGCAAAACAGAAATGTGGTCCGCAAATCTTCTTCATCCGTCGCATATCTAACCCAAAAATTTTGCCTTCATCGCATTCTGAAATTGCAATCCGCATTGAAGAAATGCGAACCCCTTCTGCATCACAAATCCAACACTCTGTAAACTGCATACTTGATTTGCGATTGGGTTTGCGACGCGCATATCGATTATGCGATCGCGAAATACGATCGAATTCTTTACCCTGACTTTCACCCAGAACTCTGCTTCTGCGATTCCCCATTGCATGTTTACGGTTAGCATTCTAGTTATGCGGTCGCATATGCGACTGCATTCTTAACATGAATAAGTGCCCAGAGTTCTGTCCTCGTTTGCGATTTCATTGTGAAATATGCGGTTCGAATGTGTTGTTTGCGACCGCATATTCACATCTGCGATGTTGTTCAATGCTTTTCTCTTCTTCAGTTGGCTTTTTTGAGCTCTTTTCCATGCTTTTAGATCCTTACACTCGATGTACTACAAATACACTAAAATTACGTAAGTATCGATGGGATTTTCATGTAAAACAAGTTAAAATCTAAGCAAGTAGTATCAAAATGTGTCGAAATTCCTCGGCACATCAACACCCCCAACTTAAACTCTTGCTTGTCCTCAAGCAACTAAGACGATACTATCCTATACTAGACTCTACTTACCAAATATGAAACAATAATGACTATGGACAGTGTTTGTTGTTAGTATTTCAAGCATACCTCTTTGAATGTTTTACCCTCCCTGAATCCTTAGTATATTCAAGGACAACCAATCAGTTTGTGAACTTTGATCCTCAACAAAGTGACTAAAGGCTACCTTCAGCTGAATGCACTTATGCTTTACTCAAAACTCAACTTTCTATCAACCTCGCAGTTCATGTGCCCTCACTAGAAAGAAAGTCCCAAACTCACAATATTTATCATAACAAGATAAAGAGACTAAAGTGAAAATACACTCACTCTCTGAACAAAATTTCAAGTGTCACCACATACCATACCATAGGCTTGCCCTTATTTTAATTCGTCACCTACTTCTAAGAACACTCGGTTGGAGATCACATAAGGACTTTTTAAGCTTGTAATGTAGGTTTAAGGAAGGGTAGGATAAATATTTAGATCTGAGTGACTACATCCTCCTTGAACACTAATTACATTTTTCTTTCTTTTTTGTACTTTGCTTCTTTTCACACCTCATAGCCTCAATGACGTTTAGTTCCCAATGTAGACCCACCTTAAATACCTCTCTAATTTCCTTCAGAGCTCCATTATTATAAATAGATATATAACTATTGTCTTTTTTTTTTCTTTTTCTTTTCTTTTTTTTTTCATTTCTGGAGCTTTCATAAATTCCCATTAGCACTTTGAGGTATAAGCTCTCACGCTCACTGCATAACCTTATCCATTTCCATTTTAACCCACACCCCCAACTTAGGCTTTTAGCCTCATTCACAATGTTCAAGGAGGAACGGGTTCAAAAGAGATAATTGTTTTTACGAACGGGAAAGGTTTGTAATGAGGAGGCCAAAGAAAAGGCTAAAAGGCTCAAATAAGGTACTAGTGATATTATTTTTTCACAGGTAGGCTAAAAAGGCTAAAGAGGTTTCATAAGTAGAACAAAGAATGCCTAAGATCCTCTCTCCAACTCAGTGTAATTATAATAAGCGTCGAAAAACCAACCGGGCAAGTTCTAGATGGCAGAAGCAAACACAAGAACTATTTAAACAAAGAGCTCACACACATGGCACACAAACTGTTCGGTTAACATAGTTTACAGCTTTAGAGTTAACATTTGGCCACTCGAGGCTTTCCTCATGTACAAATACATGAATCTAGGTAGACCTAGAGTTATAGAGTGAGCCTCAACTTCACACAGTTGATCTGTTAAAAAGGGTATAATCTACACATAGATGCACATGCTTGATACTAAACAATTACACTGTCCCGGTCAACATATCTCATTTTACTGTCCTGGTTCTACTATTACACCCTTGAAAAAGAACCCGGCAAAGAAAAAACAAGGGGATTTTATTGGCAAACTTAACTTTATTATCTATTTAACTACACAACATATATACAGAAATCATTAAACATTAATACATATTTTACAGTTACTAATATCGCAAAACATATAAGAAAACAGATCAAATATACAGATAAGGCTACCACCCCCAACCGAAAGCATGCATTGTCCCCAATGCATAAGAAAAGAAGTTAGAGTTCAAGGGGCTCCCTGGGGCCCATTCGCGCTAAGGGACTCAGTGGCCTATGGATCCTTTGTAGCTGCAGGAGGGCTGTGGGACTGAACGGGAACTGGTGGTGGGGCTGCTGAGCTGCTAACTTCGCCCACTGGTGGCTGGGTGGCCGATGGGTCTGCAAGGGCGGCCATATTTGCTAGCGAATGCTGTATGGCCTGCCCAATGTGTGCGTGCTCCTCTTCCTCCACTGTAGGAGCAGCAATTGCTTTGCCCTTCTCCTGAGGGTCATCAGCCTCGTTGGACCATGAACTGGTATCCTCTATCTCTTCCCCCTCTAACTCTGATGACTGTCTCGATGTCTCGTCATCAGTAACATCAACCGGTACTGGAGGAGCTGGAGGTTGAGACACTCTAGCAGACGAAGGTGCAATGTTTGCCATTAGAGCAGTGAAGTCCAAGCCCAGGTCTGGTGCAGCAATGTCTGCACCATGGTCACCCTCTTTAGGGAGGAGAGATGCTATGTTGAACTCCAAATTTTTCATTTTCTGGAGTTCGGTCTTCATAGATTTCACTTCCTCCCTCAGCTGGGGTAAACCCCTAACCTCACCTCTTTCTATCTGTTCAACCCTAGACTCAAGTTTGTGCAAACGATCCCCGGACAATGTTTGTTGTTGTTGGAGAGCGGTCACTGACGTTTGAATTGGAGTCAGGGCTTGTTTGATCAGGTGCGGCAGGGTTTTCAAGAGTTGGTCTACTTTGGCATTGGCATGTTGTGCAATAAGACCAAGTCTTGAAAGGGCTGGCGTTGTCGACGAAGGTTGACCCATGGTGGACGAGGAAGTAGGCTCTGCAGCAGCAGTGGAGGCTTCTGGGTCTTGGGGAGATATGAGAGTTTGGGAGTCAAGGTCCTGACGTGGGATCTCTGTTGGGGCTGCAGAATCACTGATATGAGTGATATCTATATCCCTCGTTGACTTTCCGAGTTTGTCAGCTTGTGGCAAGAAAGGCACGTTCACAGCTTGGCAAAGGGCTGTGATCAAACTCGGAAATGGAAGTGATGTGGCACGCTGCGTTGCCCGGATACCAATCTCCTGGAAGATGAGACTCCCCACATCGATTTTTATACCGGCCATAATGCACGCAATGAGAAGTGCTTTCTCAGTGCTTATATTTGTTTCGTTTCTGGACGGTATTAACTGGGAGGTGACAAAGCTCAGCCAAAATTTTCCCTCCCTTGTGAGGTCCTCTTTATAGATCTTCTTTCCAGGGTTTATCCAAGCAGGAGTCCCCTTTGCAATAATGGACGCTATCCATCCACGTTCATTTTCTCTGTTGGAGTACTTGGCATCGTACTCGACTGTGCCTGATTGCCAATCGGGAAAGTAGAGTTCATTAATATGCTCACTGTTGCAGAACACACTCCTACCCCGAACCTGTACGACGCCAGTAAATATTCTGTTGCATCTGTGGTACCCCGTTCTTGAAGCTCCATATGATGCACAGAATTCCCGGACCATTGACTCGTTGTACTCTTTAGGATCCCTAGTGAAATGCTCTCATTTTCTCGTTTTGATGTTGTCGAGAATATGAGGGTACTGTTCCTGTAGTCTATTCAAACTCAACTGTTTTTATCCCAATATTTTTCTTTTAGTTAGCCCTTCCCTAAACAATGTCCTGGAGCCTTTGACCCTGAATCGAATCTGAAGGTCATCTCCACGCTTCTTTCTGGCCTCAGCTACTAGATCAATTTCGGGCAAGCGGTTCTCCTCATCAGACTGGGAGGTGCTTGGCAAATTTGGTTCCATTCTTACATGTTTGGGTTGTGCCGTGTTAAGACCAGATGATGATCTTTTCTTTGCGGAATGCTTTTTAGGTGCCATATCTGCATGATGGTAAGATGTAAGCGACATTGTCATCAGTAGAGAAAATAAAATAGGACGAATCAACAAAGAATTAAATGAATGCGGCGTGGTTTGCGGTCGCATAACCACTATGCGAACTGCAAACTCGTCGCATTCATAGGTGTGCAAAGATAGATATCATTCTGCGGTGGGACATGCGATTGCATAACCACTATGCGAATCGCATAACCATCGCTGAATGTTCTTATTCACAAACATGTTAGCAGAGCACAAATGCGATCGCATATCTACCGCAAAGTGAGATATGGGGATCGCAAACTTGACGCGAATTTGCTGGTGGTACTCCAGATGTTCTGACCCTGTTTGCTGTGCCTTGTGGTCCGCATAGTAGTTATGCGATCGCTATGGCACCGCATATTTTGTCTTCTTAAGGTATCTAGGGTTTTAGGGATGCGGTCAAAACGCGGTCCACATTTTGATTTTGTGGACCGCAAACACCTTTGGATTTAAAATTATGTTCATCCCCTCACAACTGACAACCCTAGATTCCTGTATCCATCCCCCAAAATGCTCAAACATCTACAATGGTCCACAAAACCTAACTTGCAGAGTGAAAATTAAAGACATAGAAAAGGTAGGAGTTTAGTGGATCAGCATACATACCTAGGAAGAAGATTTCAGGAGGTAATGACAATTTTAATCAAAACTCTGTTGTTGGTAAGCTTGAATCTCAGTTTTCAGCCGATATTCTCTTTTGTTGTTCGTTTCTCTGTTCTTTTCCCTTTTTTTTATACTATATTGAAGGATTTAAAAGAGGAGGAAATGCGGACACTTACCTATCACTATGCGATGGTTAAGTCATCGCATAGTTTAAATGCGATTCGCAAATTAGACCACCTCACCGCATTTGTGTCATCGTTTTGAGCCAAATTTTCTGTCTCTGTTTGCAATGAAAATGCGGACCGCATAATGCAAATGTGATCCGCAAACTACAATACAACTTTGCATTTTTGACAGCCATTTTAGTCCAACTTTCTGCTTCAGTTTGCGACACAAATGCGGCTCGCATATTGATAATGCGATCGCATTTGTATAGCATTTTTTTCTTCAGTTGCCAGAAATCCTTCTCAGTTTTGTGTCCTTTTGTCAAACTCCTGCATTCTAAAACACCTTTCAAATAGCCCTAAGTACAACTATGATATCAAATACTTAAATAAAGTTACAACAACAAGCAAAAATAAATGTTACCACACATGGGTTGCCTCCCATGAAGAACTTGATTTAACGTCGCGGCACGACGAAGCTGAGACGCCTCTGAATTCATCCATGGTTGGGCATGGACCATCCTTTAGAGCCAGCTGCTCTACCAAATGCTTCTCACCGTCCACTCCCAAGTAATGCTTAATTCTTTGACCATCCACCTTGAAGGTTCGGAGCCCATCCTCCGATGCTAGTTCGACAGCTCCAAAGGGAGAGACATCGACAACTTTGAAAGGGCCAGACCATTTAGATTTTGGCTTCCCCGGAAATAATTTTAGTCTTGAGTTGAAAAGCAATACCAGATCCCCTGCCTTGAATTCTCTTTTTAAGATCTTTTTTTCATGGACGAATTTCATTCTTTCTTTATACACGGCTGCACTTTCATATGCGTGGAGACGGAACTCCTCCATTTCATTCAATTGTGCTAGCCTCAGAGCCCCAGCTTCTGCCCAATCCATGTTTAATCTTTTTAAGGCCCACATAGCCGTATGCTCAAGTTCCACAGGTAAATGGCAAGCTTCTCCAAAAACTAGCCGATAAGGGGATGTACCAATGGGGGTTTTGTACGTTGTGCGGTATGCCCATAGAGCATCATCTAGCTTCTTCGACCAGTCGGTCCTGTTTGCATTCACTATTTTTGCTAGTATGCTCTTTATTTCCCTGTTAGATACCTCCACTTGACCGCTCGACTGTGGATGATAGGGTGTGGCAACCTTATGCTTGACACCGTACTTGTCAAGGAGAACTTTAAAGGCTTTGTTGCAGAAATGCGAACCCCCATCACTGAGAATGGCTCTTGGAGTGCCAAACTGGGTGAAAATATTCTTCTTTAGAACCGCGGTCACACTCCGAGCCTCGTTGTTTGGTAAAGCAATGGCTTCTACCTATTTGTACACGTAGTCCATAGCCACTAAGATATATTTCATCCCACATGAGCTTATAAAAGGGCCCATGAAGTCAATACATCAAAGAGTTCGATTTCCATCACAAAGTTCATCGGCATCTCATGCCTCCTAGAGATTGGGCCCTGCCTTTGGCATTGGTCACAAGACTTGACCAACTGATTAGCATCCTAATAAATGGACGGCTAGTAGTAACCACATTCCAAGATCTTTGCCGCCGTTCTATTTCCCCCATGATGACCCCCAAACGGTGAGTCATGACAAGCTTTTAGAATTTGCAGCATTTCTTCCTTAGGCACACATCTCCTGATGATGTTGTCCGCACAGACACGGAACAAGAAGGGTTCTTCCCAGTAATAGTTTCGACAATCCCTCAAGAACTTCTTCTTTTGGTAAGACTCCAACCCTTCCGGAATAAGGTCGCTGACTAGGTAGTTAGCGATGTCAGCATACCGAGGTGCAAAGGTATTGGATAACGCCAGTATTTGTTCATCTGGAAATGCATCATTGATTTCCAGCTCTCCTTTTTGTCTCCCCGCTTCTTCAATTCTGGATAAGTGATCTGCCACTTGGTTTTGTGTTCCTTTTCGATCCATCACTTCAAAATCAAACTCTTGTAGCAGCAAAACCCATCGAATCAGTCGCGGCTTTGCATCTTTCTTTGCCATCAGATAGCGGAGAGCTGCATGACCAGTGTACACAATTACATTGGAGCCCAGCAGATACGCACAGAACTTCTCGAAAGCATAAACAATGGCTAACAGTTCTTGCTCAGTTACTGTGTAATTCATCTGCGCCCGATTAAGTGTTTTGCTAGCATAGTAGATCGGGTGAAGAACTTTATTGTGTCGTTGGCCCAGCATCACTCCAATAGCTACACCACTGGCGTCACACATAAGTTCGAAAGGGAGTGACCAGGTGTGACAACAATGGGTGCCGTGGTGAGATTTTCCTTCAGTTCCTCAAAAGCTTTGAGGCATTTCTCATCGAAGACAAACTTGGCATCCTTCTCAAGAAGTTTACACATAGGATTTGCAATCTTTGAAAAATCCTTAATGAAACGCCTGTAGAATCCGGCATGCCCCAAAAAACTACGAACACCTTTGACGGACGTGGGTGGAGGAAGCTTAGAGATGATTTCTATTTTAGCTTTATCTACCTCTATGCCACGCCTTGAGATTTTATGTCCCAGAACAATACCTTCATCCACCATGAAGTGGCATTTTTCCCAATTTAGCACAAGGTTTGTCTCTTCGCATCGCTTGAGGACTTGTTTGAGATTTTTCAGGCAATGCACAAAAGTCTCACCTACTACCGAAAAATCATCCATAAAAACCTCAAGAAAGTCCTCTACAATATTGGAGAAGATAGACATATGCATCTCTGAAAGGTAGCCGGAGCGTTGCATAGCCCGAATGCATCCGGCTAAAAGCAAATGTTCCATATGGGCATGTTAATGTTGTCTTCTCCTGGTCCTCCAAAGCTATGTTGATCTGATTATAACATAAGTATCCATCAAGGAAACAATAAAAGGACTTTCCCGCTAGCTAATCAAGCATTTGATCAATAAAAGGCATAGGGAAATGGTCCTTGCATGTGGCACTATTTAGTTTCCTATAGTCCATGCATACCCTCCATCCAGTTACTGTTCTTGTTGGGATAAGCTCGTTCTTCTCATTTTTTATCACAGTCATGCCTCCCTTCTTCGGCACACATTGCACCGGGCTCACCCATGAACTATCAGCAATTGGATAACTACCCCAGCGTCCAGCCATTTGATTATTTCCTTCTTAACTACTTCCTGCATTGACGGGTTCAACCGTCGCTGATGTTCCACACTCAGTTTGGTCCCACTTTCTAACTGAATCTTATGCTCACAAATTCCAGCAGAGATCCCCCGAATGTCCGCAATTGTCCAACCAATGGCCTGTCTATGCTCCTTCAAAACTTTCAGCAATTGTTCCACCTGCACATCATTCAACAAAGAAGAAACGATTACTGGTAAAGTATTATTTAAGCCAAGAAATTTATACCTCAAATGTGGAGGAGGTGGTTTGAGCTCTATTTGTGGTGGCTCAATGATAGACGGCTTTGCAGGAGGTGTAGCTCTATTCTCCAAATCAAGGGACAGCTTTGGTGGAGTATATGAGTAAGAACCACACCCCTCTAACGCATTCACCGACTCCATAAAACCGTCCATATCATCACCATCGAAGTTTACCAAGATAGCTACTAATGCTTCACCTAGGCAATGTTCTTCCATCTTCATCTCAACAGCATCGTCTGCTTCATCAACAATACCAATCACTGAAATGCTCTCGTACTCATTTGGTAGCTTCATACCCTTACTAGCTTGGAAGGTAACTTCTTCATTGTTCACTCATAATTTAATTTCATTACGTTCTGAATCCATAAGGCTCTTCCAGTGGCTAAAAATGGTCTCCCTAAGATAATAGGGATTTCCTTGTCCATAGCACAGTCAAGAATTACAAAATCTGCTGGTATATGAAATTTCCCAACTTTCACAATCACATCATCAACAATACCAACTGGTCTCTTGATTGAACGATCAGCCATTTGCAACCTCATACTCATCGGCCTTGACATTCCTAATCCCGCTTGTTTGTAGATAGCAAGCGGCATTAAATTGATGCTGGCCCCATTGTCACAAAGTACCTTTGAAAACTCCCGCACCCCAATAGTGCACGGAATAATAAATGCTCCCGGATCTTCTTTCTTCTGAATAGGATTTGTAGCAATAATAGAGCTAACCCGGTGAGTCATATTCACCACCTCATTCTTGGTGGTTCTCTTCTTTGTGATCAAATCTTTTAGATACTTAGCAAAATCAGGCATTTCTTGAAAAGCCTCCAAGAACGATATATTCACAGATAATTGCTTGAGAATATCATAGAACTTCTCAAACTTGCTATCGTCAACTCTTCTTGCAAGTTTCTGAGGGAAAGGAGGAGGGGGTCTAGGAATCGGCGGAAGAATTTTTGACGTTTCTTCTACCTTTTCCTTCATCCCTTCTCGGGTCTCATCACGGATTTGCACAACCTCTGGAGTTTTCTTCACTTCAGCAACATTGGGCTCTTCAACCTTGACTCCTTTTTCAAGTTCTTCCACATCAACTGCTTGCTCATTCTTTCCTTACGGTATCTTCCCACTCCTGGTAGTGATAGCCATGATATGGGAAGTTGGGCCACTCCCACTTCCCTTTGGATTTGCAATAGTATCACTAGGAAGTGTTCCTTTCTGCTGTGGATGTTGCTCACGAGAAAGATCTCTCATTTGCAATTCCAGTTTTTGAATCGCCGCAGTGTGAGAGCCAACAAACTCAGTCATGTTCCTCATGGAGTTATCAGACTTTTCTTGGTTTTGTAGTATCCTTTCAAGCATGCTCTCCAATTTAGACTCACTGGAGGAACCTTGATTTGAGTACTGGCCCTTTGGAGGAACATAAGGATTGGAACTTCAATTTGCAAAGTTGTTGTTGTTGTTCCAGTTTCCTTGGTTAGAATCACTTTGGTCGTTTCGCCATGGGTGGTGACCTTGCCTTTGCGGGTTTGGTCTCCACTGATTCTGAGAGCCTTGACCTTGGTAGTGCTGCCTTTGGTACCCTCCTTGAGAGTTATTGACATAGTTTGCCTCCACATAATCTTCATTTGGTACCGGCTGCACATTCTCAACCACATTCACTCTCTTCTTCTAATTTTCCGTGAAAAGCTTTGTCAACACATTGACATTCGTAGCAAGTTCTGTAATTACTTGGTCTCGCTCTTGATTTTCTTTGATCAAGTTTTTCAAAGAAGGAGAGCCAATTTCAATTCCGCCTGTGGAGTCCTCTGAATGCCAAGCTTGGTTATGCTTTGCCATTTCATCCAAAATTTGAGTCACCCTAGCGAAGGATTTATCCATAAAAGAACCAGCAGCTGCATTCTTCGCTATTGATTGGTTCATAGGATCCAAACCCATATAAAATATTTCCAACAAAATGGAATCAGGAAAACCATGGTTTGGGGACTTCACCAAGTATAGTTTAAAGCGATCCCACGCTTCATGTAGTTGTTCGCCTGGTAGTTGCTTGAAGAAAAAGATCTTATCCCTGAGCTCTGACTTCTTGCTTTGTGGAAACCATTTCAACAAGAAAGCTCGGACAAGTTCGGGCCATGAATGTATAGAATTTGGAGGAAGATTTTGGAGCCATTTCCTCGCATCCCCAGCTAGAGAATACTTAAACCACCTCCACCGCAGGGCATCGTCGGAGATATTATTCTACTTGTGCATTGCACATACACCCAAGAAATTTCTGAGGTGTTGTGTTGGGTCATCATCTGTGGAATTTCTGAAAAATCCCTCCGCTTTCAGCATCAGAATTAATCCGTGTTCCACTTTGAAGGTAGTAGCACCAATAGCAGGAGGTACAATAGCATTTGTATCCTCAATATACTCCTCAATGTCTGCAAAAGGATTTCCTTCCGCGTCCAACTCCACATCATTACCATAGTCCGACATGTTCTCCTGTCAACACCAAACAAAACAAACAAAGTGTGATAGAATAGAGTCAGACGTACAGTAAAGTATACACTAATTAGTAATTTCAAAATCATATTTCCCGGCAACGACGCCAAAATTTGATACGCTCAAATTACACCTTAAGAACAGTGTAAGTGGTCGGCGTAAAAAATAATAACCCAACAAGGTTGGGGTCGAATCCCACAGGGAATAGGTGTGAAACGTTTACTTAATTAGTGTAGTACTCAACTAAGTCGTAATTCTATCTAGTAATTGTAACCGAAAGATGTATTGAATTCAAGGTTAACTGAAGACTAATTGCAATATTATGAATGTAAATAATATGATTTAAAGAAACCAAGGTTGTGTCCCCCTTTATGTAGTATAATGCTATTGATATTAATATTGTATATTTCCAACGGAAGACTCTCTTGATATGCAATTGATGCTTAATTTACTACCAAATATTTTCCAATTGTTGGATAATATATCCTCTTTATGATTTTTCCAAATACAAAAGAGTTGTGATTAAGAACGATCAATTAATGCCAAATTAAAACCCACTTATTCCTAAGCGATTCTATTAAACAAGGTTTAAAGCCTTGCTAGGGTTCACAACCTTAGCGTTTGGAACTAGTTACTCATGCTACAAACTGAATGTGAAAGAATAGTAATTGTCATGATCTTACAAAGTAGAAGGTAATTGATCCAAAAAGCTTCCAAGAATTCAAAATAGTTTAAGCCTCGTACTTTGTGCCCTCAATTCTGACAAGATACCCCTCACTAAATCCTATTAAACCTATTTATAGAGGCCCAAAAATCGAGGCGAAGTTCGGACTAGTTTGCCCCTGATGTTAATAATGCGGACCGCATTTCTGTCGCAAAATAGAAATGTGGTCCGCAAATATTCTTCACCCGTCGCATATCTAACCCAAGGATTTTGCCTTCATCGCATTCTGAAATTACGGTCCGCATTGAAGAAGTGTGAACCCCTTCTGCCTCGCAAATCCAACACTCTGTAAACCGCATACTTGATTTGCGATTGGGTTTGCGGTGCGCATATCGATTATGTGATCGCGAAATGCGATCGCATTCTTTACCCTGACTTTCACCCAAAACTCTGCTTGCGTCTGCGGTCACATATGCGACTGCATTCTTAACATGAATAAGTACCTAGAGTTCTGTCCTCGTTTGCGATTTGATTGTGAAATATGCGGTTCGCATGTGCTATTTGCGACCGCATATTCACATCTGCGATGTTGTTCAATGCTTTTCTTGTCTTCAGTTGGCTTTTTTGAGCTCTTTTCCGTGCTTTTAGATCCTTACACTAGATGTACTGCAAATACACTAAAATTACATAAGTATCGATAGGATTTTCACGTAAAACAAGTTAAAATCTAAGCAAGTAGTATCAAAATGTGCCGAAATTCCCGGGCACATCAGCGCTCCATACCAAACATCCACAAGTCTAAAAATATCATACGAACTCGCTCGCGAGCTCAAAACATCAAAATAACATCCAGAACCGCGAATTGAACACCAAAAGGTCCAAAACACATGAAAATCACAATGAAACTCAAGAATGCAAAAATTACAACCAAGCGTCTGATTCTTACCAAACCAACTCGAAATGATACCAAAATTTACACACAAGTTTCAAATGACAGAACAAACTTATTCTAACTCGCGAAACCAAAATCCAAACCCGATAGCCATAAAGTCAACCTACGGTCAAACTTTAAAAATATCTAAACCTTCAAATTGTCAACTTTCGCCAAAAATAACCAATTCAACCTAGGAACCTCCAAATCAAGATCTGGACATACTCCCAAGTATAAAATCACCATATGAACCTATTGAAACCATCAAAATATGAATCCGACATCATTTAGACAAAGGTTAAACCTTGGTCATCTCTTTAAATTAAAGCTTCCAAATTGTGAATTTCTCTGCCAAATCAAATCCCGAACCTCTCAAACATCGAAACCAACCAAACACGCAAGTCATACTACCTCAAATGGAGCTACTCAAAGTTTCGAACCACCAAACGGAATGCTAAACCTCAAAACGACCAATCGGGTCGCTACACGTACTCACATATACACTTGGCTTTCCTAATTTTTTTTTTAATTAAAGAAAGGAAAAAATTAACTTTTTTCATTGAGTTATGATCGATTTTTTTTTACCCCTACGTGCCAATATCAATTCTTAACAAATTTTTTACTAGTGATGGAAAGTTAATTATCGAAGTTCAAGTTCTAAGTAAAGGCTGATGCTATACAATCTTGAATATCGAGTTTATTTTGGAAAAAAATAATAATGATAACCTAATCAAAGTGCACGAGTTTCATTTCAAAATCAAGAATATTTTTGAAAGCACGTCAAGAGATTCATCTAAAATTTCTATCAAATCGATAAAACAACCCTAGGGTTGTGGTTCCATTATGACCATTATTGTATGAATACTGATTTTAATTTCTTGATTTATCATATTAGTTTATTTATTCAGTCATGCGATTAATTATTTGATTTCTTGATCACCAATTGAATATGATATATGAATCTAGAGTTGAACTCGAAAGAGAGAATTCTAGATTGCAAATAAGATTGAGTAGAGCTTGTTTCTTAACCGTGGCTCAGGGAATGATTTTGTGATTAGGATAGGGATATACCTAACATTCTTGCTTAGTTGAATATCATATTCTTTATTAATTCATCATAGATTCAATATTATAGGAATATAGGGTTGATATATATTGTGGATAGGCGGGTAGTACTGTGGGAATATGCTATGCATATAAATGATCTTGTAAATTGGTAAACTAGATAGATTAAGAAGTTGAAATAATTGAAGAATACAATAGGATTGTTAGATAGCCCAGAACCTTGGATCGTTTCATCACATCAATAACGTAAAAATCTGCCCTTCCTCTATTTAAAGTTCATTGTTTGTCTTTCTTATTTTAGTTAGTTAGAGTCAAATACTTTTGGATCTAATATTTGTTTAGATAATTATGATAGTTTAATCTAGTTAATGGAAATCATAAGTTCAAGTGGGTTCGATATCTAACTTTTAGTCACTTTATTACCTGACGACTGCATATACTTGTGTGTGCATTTTGGTTGGCGTTGTTGCCAGGGACTTAAAAATTCACTATTCTCTAGATTAGAATTTTGCTTTTTATCTATTCAAATTATTATTATTTTTATATGTTTTTAGTTTACTATTTTGTTATTTATCTTAACATGGAATCTTTGGTCGAAAAGTACTGGAATGGTAAGTATTCTTATTTTTTTATCCTTATCCATATTGTGAAGGACCCCATTTGTGGTGACATTATGAAAATATTCACAGGAGCGAGTTGTGCGCATCATCTCAGTGTTGTACTATTTGTGGTGGCTACTGGAATAATTGTTCTAAGTGTTGTTATCCCTTCCCGACCCTTTATCATGACGATTCTAATAATGTTTGTGAGTTTGATAGGAGCAATAAATTGGAGGATGTGGAACGTGATGCTCATATTATGTACATGTGAAAAAAGTTATTAAAGAATATGAGGCTCTTTGTAATAGAATTATATTTTGAATGGGACAATTAACAGAAGAAAAAGGTGAGCTTAGACAAGAGATCGACTAATTTGGTGCTTTTATTTATGACTTTGTAACGACCCGACGGGTTGTTTTGAGTATTTTATCCTCGATACCCTATTTATTTCTTTTTCTATAGTATATTGTGCTTATGTGATTCGTCGGGGGTGTTTTGTTTTGGTTCAGGTGAGTTTCAAAGTGAAATAGGACATATAGTCCCTAAATTGGAGGCTTAAGTTGAAATAGTTGACCGTAGTTAGACTTTTGTGTATATAACTTTGGAATGGAGTTTTGACAGTTCCAATAGCTCCATATGGTGATTTTAGACTTAGGAGCGTGTCCGAATGTTGATTTGAATGTCCGTAGGTCATTTCACTTGAATTGGCGAAAGTTATAAAGTTGAAGGTTTGGAAGGTTGAGCAGTTTGACCGGAAGTTGACTTTATTGATATCAGAGTCGGATTCCTATTCCAAAAGTTGTAATAGGTCTATCATGTCATTTATGACTTGTGTGCAAAATTTGAAGTCAATCAGAGTTATTTTGGTATGATTGTGCATTATGTTTGGAAGTCACATGTTCATAGTTTCAATAGGCTTGAATTGGGTTGCGATTCGTAGAATTGATGTCTTTTGATGTGATTTTTGGCCTCGAGTAGGTCCGTTATGGGTTTTGGAACTTGTTAGTATATTCGAACGAGGTCCGGGGGGCCTTGGGTATGAATCGGATTAAAATCGGAATAACTTTTAGACTAAGTGCTGCTGAAGCTTCAGTTGTTCTGGTGCCATCGCACATCCTGTGGGAATGGCGGTGCAGACTCACTGGTGCGAGCGAAGAAGCGCAGAAGCGAAAGGGGCAGCCCAAGCCTGGGTTCGCAGGTGCGGAGCCCGAGCCCAGGTGCGCATCCACATGCGCGAGAGATCCTCCACAGAAACGGGCTCGCAGGTGTAAGCATTTGGTCTGTAGAAGCGGAATTTCATTGTTATTTCCATCATTTAATTAGCGATTTGAATTGGAAATATGGGGAAAATTGTGAAAACTTCTTAGACTAAATTTTGGGGATTTGGAAGGCAATTTGAAGTCAGAATTGAGTAATTCTTGTATGTTGGACTCGTTGTCGAATGGGTATTCAAATTTTGTAATTTTGGTCAGGTTTTGAGATGCGAACTCGGGGTTGACCTTTTGAGTTGACTTTTTGTTTCTCTTTAAAGATTGCAACTTTATTGTTCGGAATAGCTTCCTACAGTGTATATTTATGGTATGAAGTTGTTTTGGCTAGATTCGAGTCGATCGGGGTTGGATAATCGAGGGAAAGGCTTACTAGTGGATTGAGTTAGCATGTTTTGAGTAACTTTGTGTGGGGGACTTACCCCTTAGGATTGGTGTGGTTTTGTGTTAATTATGATATGTGGAAGCCATGTACGCAAGGTGACGAGTCGGACTAAATGTGGTAATTGACCGGTTTTAGCTATGTAGATTCCTTTCATGCCTTTAATTGTGTTACCATAATATGTTATATTCATCATCATTAGTCTATCTTCACATGCTCTACTTGTCTTATCTCTTACTTGTCAATTGTCTGTACATGTTTAGTTGAAGTTATTGTTTTCTCTATTCCTTGTTCATGATTTAACCGTTGACTTCCTTACTTGAAGTTGTTATTTCTTAGAATATCTTATTGTTGAAATTTGTATTGAGTTATAAAAGCCGTGATTCACATTGAGGCAAAGTTGTAAAGTTATGAAACACCATTCTTGTTGAGTTATTCACTTTCGGTTGTTATTGTTGAGACACTTGTGGATATTGTGGTTGAGCCATGGGCTATTTATTTTGGTATTGTTGACTTCTTTGGCAAGTTGTGATATATGGCACTTGAGGTACGATTTGTGATACATTGTGATATCGATACATATGAAGTGGTATAAAGATTGGGGTTGAAACGCATGCAGTGAGATAAGGTGGGCTTGATACGCGTGTTTCTAGTAGGGGAACTACTTGAATCCACCTGGTGTGATAAGGTGGGATAAAACGCGGGAAGCTATTTCGGGAAAAATGATTTTCAAAACTAAATGCAAGGCTCCCGCGGTGATATAAAGGAAGATTGTGAATTGTTTTGTGTTATGAGACTATGAGGCGGTACCTCGGTAGTGATTCTTGTTGATACTTTTCTCTTACATCATTTGTGTTTTGTTGCTTTGTTTCCTTGGCATATCATTCCTTGCTTTCTTTAGTGATGCCTTATTTGCCTTAGTTCAGTGTAGCTATTCTTGGTATATCTCTTCAGTGTTTCATTTCCATTGTTTATCATTATTACACTATTATATACCTGTTTAGTTTCTTATTTATTCAAGTAGGGCCTTGACCTGATCTCGTCACTACTCCACCAAGGTTAGGCTTGGCACTTACTGGGTACCGTTGTGGTGTACTCATGCTACGCTTTTGCACATCTTCTTATGTAGATCCATGTACCTCTTACCAGTACAGGCACCAACAAGTCGAGTTCAGATTTGGAGACTTCAAGATATGCCTGTCGGCGTCCTCAGGCCTCGGAGTCACCCTTTATCTAGTTCTATTTCATTTTCCTTTTTATAGATACTGTGTATAGGGACGTTCAGTATATTCTTGTAGAGCTTTTGACTTGATATCACCGGATTTTGGGGAGTTTGTTTCTGTTGAGTTGCAGAGTTATTTTATAATAGTTGATGTGTTATTTGAGAGTTTTATTATTATCTCAAGTATATCACACATGTATGTTAGGCTTACCTAGTGATGTGCCGGAAAATTTCGGCACATTTTGATACTAATTGCTTAGATTTTAACTTGTTTTAAATGCAATTTCCCTAGGTACTTATGTAATTTTAGTATTTTTACAGTGTATGAGGTGTAAGGACCTAAGAGCATGGAAAAGAGTTCAAAAAGCCACAAAAAGACAAGAAAATAGCAGAAAAGCATCGGAGATGTGGATATGCTATCGCAAATACCACATGTGAGCCGCATACCTCACACCAAGATCGCAGATCACGACAGACTTCTGGGCAAACTTCAACGTCAAGAATGCGGTCTCATCTGCGATCGCATAACTTTTCTGCGAGCTGCAGATTGCACACAGAGATTGCAGACCAAAACAGAATCCTAGGCGAAGTTCAATGTCAAGAATGCGGTCTCATCTGCTATCGCATAACGTGTTTGCGAGTCGCAGAAGAAATCGCAAACCAAGCATGAAGTCTACTGAAGGAAGAAAATGCGATGCAAGATGCGGTCGCATTTCCACAATGCGGACCGCAAACCATAAATACGGTGAAGGCAAAACTAGGGTTACAATCTGCGATAGACATGTCAAATATGCGGACCACATTTCTGTTATGCGACAGAAATGCGGTCGCATATTCAACTTCAGGGCAGATTAGTCCGAATTTTGTCTCGATTTATGGGCCTCTATAAATAGGTCTATTAGGGTTTTGTCGGGGCTATCTGGTCAGACTTTGAAGCTAAAGTACAAGGCTTGAATATTCCTTTCTTTTGGAAGCTTTCGGGTCAAGAATCTTTCGCTTTGTAAGCTTTATGACAATTAATATTCTCTTGTTTACAAATTTTAGTATGAGTAGCTACTTTTAAATACTAAGGTTGTGGACCCTAAATGGGTGTGATGTTATTGGGTGTTTAATATTGAATATATATTTAACGGTTGGTTGATATTTATTTACTTCTCATTCTTCAATTATTGTTGGTGGTTGCAAACATTGACAAGCGCCATTAAATTCTATATTTGCTTGAGAAAGCGGGGTAGAATTTGGTAGAAGTAAATATAAAAAAACTCAAGGCTTTAAACCTTGTTTAATAAAATCGCTTAGGAATAAGTGGGTTTTATTTGGCATAAATTGATTGTTCTTAATCACAACTCTTTTTATATTTAGAAAAATCATAAAGAGGAAATACTACCTAACTATTGAAAAATATTGGGTAGTCACTTAGACATCATTTGCATATCAAAAGAATCTTCCGTTAGAAATATATTATATTGACACCAATAGCATTACACTTCATTAAAGGAGACACAACCTTGGTTTCTTTAATCAAATTATTTACATTCTCAACATTGCAATTAGACTTTATTTAAAACCAAACTCAATTCATATTCTTGTTCCGGTTAACTGGATAGAATTACGACTTTAGTTGAGTAACACACTAATCAAGTAAACTCTTCACACCTATTCCCTGTGTGATTCGACCCCAACCTTGTTGAGTTATTATATTTGACATCGACTGCTTACACTATTTATTAAATTGTAATTTGAGCGTATCAAATTTTGGCGCCGTTGCCGGGGAATACGGTTTTGAAATTACTAATTAGTGTGTGCTTTATTTATGTCTTATTCTACTCTATCACACTTTGCTTGTTTTTCTTGGTGTTGATAGGAAAACATGTCGGAATATGTTGAAGGCGTGAAGGCAGAAACGGAAGGAATCCTTTTGCGGATATCAAGGAATACATTGAGGATACAAATGCTATTGTACCTCCTGCTATTGGTGCTGCAACTTTCAAGGTGGAACACGGGTTAATCCTTATGCTCAAAGCGGAGGGGTTTTTCAGGAATTCCACTGATAATGATCCAACACAAATCTTAGAAACTTCTTGGGTGTATGTGCAATGCATAAGCAGAACAATGTCTCTGATGATGCCCTAAGGTTGAGATGCTTCAAGTACTCTCTAGCTGGGGACGCAAGGAAATGGCTTTAGAATCTTCCTCCAAACTCCATTCATTCCTGGCCCGAACTTGTCCGAGCTTTATTGTCTAAATGGTTCCCACAAAGTAAGAAGTTTGAGCTCCGGGATAAAATTTTCTTCTTCAAGCAATTACCGAGAGAACAACTACATGAGGCATGGGATCGTTTCAAATTATATTTGGTGAGGTCTCCCAACCATGGTTTCCCGGATTCTATTTTGTTGGAGAAATTCTACATGGGCTTGGATCCGATGAACCAATCTATAGCAAAGAATGCAGCTACCGGATCTTTCATGGATAAATCATTCGCAAGGGTGACACAAATACTTGACAAAATGGCAAAGCATAATCAAGCATGGCATTCTGAGGACACCACAGGTGGAATTGCATATGGCTCTCCTTCCTTGAGCAACATGATCAAGGAAAATCAAGAGAGAGATAAAGTGATTGCAGGGCTTGCTACAAATGTTAATGTGTTGACAAAGATGTTCACCGAGAGACAAAAGAAGAAAGTAAATGTGGTTGAGAATGTGCAGCCCGTACCAAATGAAGATTTTGAGGAAGCAAACTATGTCAACAACTCTCAAGGAGGGTATTAAAGGCAACATTACCAAGGTCAAGGATCACAAAATCAATGGAGGCCAAACCCACAAGGTCAAGGCCACCAACAATGGCAAAACGACCAAGGTGGCTCAAACCAAGGAAACTGGAACAACAACAACAACTTCTCAAATCGGAGTTCAAATCCATATGTTCCCCCAAAGGGTCAATACTCAAATCAAGGTTCCTCAAGTGAGTCTAAGTTGGAAAGTAGGCTTGAAAGGATACTGCAAAATCAAGAAAAATCCGACAATTCCATGAGGAACATGACCGAGCTTGTTGGCTCTCATACTGCAGCCATACAAATATTGGAGATGCAAATGAGATATCTCTATGGGGAGCAAAATTTAAAGCAAAAGGGAATACTCCCTAGTGACACAATTGCGAACCCAAAGGGTAGTGGGAGTGGCCCAACTTCTCATGTCATGGCAATTACTACTAGGAGTGGGAAGGTACTACAAGGAAATGGTGAACAAGTGGTTGAGGTAGAAGAATTCGAAAAAGGGGTTGAGGTTGAAGAGCCAAGTGTTGTCCAAATTGAGAAAAATCCGGAAGATGTGCAAGTGCAAGAAGAGAACCGAGAAGTGGTAAAGGAAAAGGCAAAAGAGACACCAAACATTCTTCCGCCTATTCCTATACCTCCTCCTCCTTTTCCTCAAAGACTTGTAAGAAGGGTTGATGATAGCAAGCTTGAGAAGTTATGACATTCTAAAGCAATTATCGGTAAACATCCCGTTCTTGGAAGCTTTTCAAGAGATGCCAGGTTTTGCCAAATATTTGAAAGATTTGATCACAAAGAAGAGGACCACCAAGAATGAGGTGGTGAACATGACTCACCGGGTTAGTTCCATTATTGCCACAACCTCCGTTCAGAAGAAAGAAGACCCGGGGGCCTTTACTATTCCATGCACTATCAGGGCGCGTGATTTTGCAAGGGCCCTTTGTGATAATGGGGAGAGCATTAACTTACTGCCTCTTGCCATTTACAAACAAGCGGGGTTAGGAATGCCAAGGCCAACAAGTATGAGATTGCAAATGGCCAATCGTTCCATCAAGAGACCGGTAGGAATTGTTGATGACGTGATTGTGAAAGTGGGAGAGTTTCATTTACCCGCTGATTTTGTAATTCTTGATTGTGCGGTTGACAAATAAATCCCTATTATCTTGGGGAGACCATTCCTAGCCACGGGAAGAGCACTCATGGATTCGGAATGGAATGAGATCAAATTTTGTGTGAATGATGAAGAGGTCACATTCCAAGCAAGCAAGGGTATGAAGCTACCGCATGAGTATGAAAGCATTTCGGTGATTGATATTGTTGATGAGGTGGACAATGTGGTTGAAATGCAAATGGAAGAACAATGCCTCGGTGAAGCATTGGCGGCTATTTTGGTGAACTTTGACGGTGAGGATATGGAGGGTTTTATGGAGTCGGTAAATGCATTGGAGGGGCATGGTTCTTACTCTTATGCCCCGGCAAAGCTCTCTCTCGACTTGGAGAATAGATCCACACCTCCCGCAAAGTCATCTATTATTGAGCCACCATAACTAGAGCTCAAACCACTTCCTCCTCACTTGAGGTATAAATTTCTTGGCACAAATGATACTTTACCGGTCATCGTTTCTTCTTTGTTGAATGATGTGCAGGTGGAACAATTGTTGAAAGTCTTGAAGGAGCATAGGCAAGCCATTGGATGGACAATTGCGGACATTCGTGGGATCCCCGCTGGAATTTGCGAGCATAAAATCCAATTGGAAAGGGGGACCAAACCGAGTGTGAAACATCAGCGACGGTTGAACCCGTCAATGCAAGAGGTGGTAAAGAAAGAAATCATCAAGTGGTTGGATGCCGGGGTAGTCTACCCAATTGCCGATAGTTCTTGGGTGAGCCCGGTGCAATGTGTGCCAAAAAAGGGAGGCATGACTGTAATTGAAAATGAGAAAAACAAGCTTATCCTAACAAGAACGGTGACCGGCTGGAGGGTGTGTATGGATTATCGGAAACTCAACAGTGCCACATGCAAGGACCATTTCCCTATACCTTTTATTGATCAAATGCTTGATCGGCTAGCGGGAAGGTCATTCTATTGTTTCCTTGATGGATATTCCGACTACAATCAAATCAACATAGCATTAGAGGATCAAGAGAAGATGACATTCACATGCCCCTATGGAACGTTTGCTTTTAGCCGGATGCCATTCGGTTTATGCAACGCTCCGGCAACTTTTCAAAGATGCATGATGTCCATCTTCTCCGACATGGTAGAGGATTTTCTAAAAGTCTTCATGGACGATTTCTCGGTGGTAGGTGAGTCTTTTGAGCATTGTCTTAACAATCTAAGACAAGTGCTCAAGAGATGTGAAGAGACCAACCTTGTGCTCAATTGGGAGAAATGTCACTTTATGGTGTATGAAGGCATTGTGTTGGGACATAAAATTTCAAGGCATGGCATAGAGGTTGACCTGGCAAAGATAGAGATTATTTCTAAGCTTCCTCCACCTTCCGTTAAGGGTGTTCGCAGTTTCTTAGGGCATGCCAGTTTCTATAGGCGCTTCATCAAGGATTTTTCCAAGATTGCAAATCCTATGTGAAAACTCCTTGAGAAGGATGCCAAATTTGTGTTTGATGAGAAATGCCTCAAAGCCTTTGAGGAGTTGAAGCAAAGGCTCACCACGGCACCTATTATTGTCACACCCGATTGGTCCCTTCCTTTCGAGCTCATGTGTGACGCCAGTGGTGTAGCCATTGGGGCAATGCTTGGCCAACGTCACAACAAGGTTCTTCACCCGATTTACTATGCCAGTAAAACACTCAATGGGGCACAAATGAATTACACGATGACTGAACAAGAACTTCTGGCCATTGTCTATGCCTTTGAGAAGTTCCGGGCTTATTTGTCGGGATCCAAGGTGATAGTGTACACAGATCATGCAGCTCTTCGCTATCTCATGGCAAAGAAGGATGCAAAGCCTCGGTTGATTCGATGAGTCTTATTGCTGCAAGAGTTCGACTTTGAAGTCAAGGATCACAAGGGGACTCAAAATCAAGTGGCGGTTCATTTGTCAAGGGTTGTAGAAGCAGGGAGACCAAAGGAAGATCTTGAAATCAACGATGCATTCCCGGATGAACACATATTGGCCCTATCTAATACTTTTTCTCCTTGGTATGTCGATGTTGCTAACTATTTAGTTAGTGACCTTATTCAGGATGGATTGGAACCTTATCAAAAGAAGAAGTTTTTGAGAGATTGCCGGCACTACTATTGGGAGGAGCCTTTCTTGTTCCGTGTTTGTGCGGACAATATTATCAGAAGGTGTGTTCTGGAAGAAGAGATTGCGCCAATCCTAAAGACATGCCATGACTCACCGGTTGGGGGTCACCATAGAGGAAATCGAACAGCGGCGAAGGTTCTGAATATGGTTACTATTGGCCTTCGATCTACCATGATGCCAATCAAATGGTCAAGGCTTGTGACCAATGTCAAAGAAAAGGTCCAATCTCCAAGAGGCATGAAATGCCAATGCATTTTGTGATGGAGATAGAAATCTTCGACGTTTGGGGAATTGATTTCATGGGTCCCTTTGTAAGCTCATGCGGGATGAAGTACATTTTGGTGGCTGTGGACTACGTGTCCAAATGGGTTGAAGCGATCGCCCTACCAAACAATGAGGCACGGAGTGTGACCACATTCTTGAAGAAGAACATCTTCACTCGGTTTAGCACTCCTAGGGCCATTCTTAGTGATGGGGGGTCTCATTTCTGCAACAAGGCCTTCAAAGTTCTCCTTGAAAAATATGGTGTCAAGCACAAGGTAGCCACACCGTATCATCCGCAATCAAGCGGTCAAGTGGAGGTTTCCAACCGGTAAATAAAGAGCATTCTAGCAAAAACCGTTAATGCAAACAGGACCGACTGGTCCAGGAAGCTAGATGACGCATTGTGGGCATACCGGACAGCTTACAAGACTCCTATTGGTACTTCTCCTTATCGGTTAGTGTTTTGAAAATCTTGCCATCTGCTTATGGAATTGGAGCACAAGGCTATGTGGGCATTAAAAAGGTTGAACTTGGACTGGGCAGAAGATGCAACTTTGAGGTTAACACAACTTAATGAAATGGAGGAATTCCATTTTCATGCTTATGAAAGTGCAGCTGTGTACGAAGAGAGGATGAAGTTCGTCCATGATGAGAAGATTTTGAAAAGAGAGTTCAAGCCGGGTGACTTGGTATTGCTCTTTAACTCCAGACTCAAGTTATTTCCGCGCAAGCTCAAATCGAAATGGTCTGGTCCATTCAAAGTAGTCGATGTCTCTCCCTTTGGAGCTATGGAACTAGCTTCGGAAGATGGGCTCCGTACTCTCAAAGTAAATGGCCAAAGAGTCAAACACTACTTGGGCACAGATCTTGAAAAGTATTTAGTGGAGCAGCTGGCTCTCAAAGATGGTCCGTGCCAGACCATTGAGTGACTTCAAAGGAGCCACAATTTCGTCGTGCCGCGACATTAAATCAAGCGCTTCATGGGAGGCAACCCATGTGTGGTAACATTTATTTTTGTTTTTATTCTTTACATTTTTAATTTTTTGATAGATAGATTTACTTAAGCAATTTGAAGAGTGTGTTAGAGTGCAGGGGATTCAAAAGACCACAATACTGGGAAGGAATGCATAAAAAGGGGAAGAAAAACCATTGCGTGAAGTTTGCTGCACAGATGCGGTCGCATTTTCACTATGCAGACCGCATTTCAATCGCAAACTAAAGCAGTAGGTTTCGCTAAAATTGTTGACCAAAATACGACAAGGTAATACACTATGCGGACCGCATTTACATTATGCGATCACATTGTGCTTCGCATTGTTACCCATTCAGCAGAACCCACCGCGTAACACGTATGCGGTCGCATAGTGTGTTATGCAGTGAATTTCCCATCACAAAAGTTCCAGGTAAGTTACCGCATTCTCTTATATTTCACTCCTTCAAAACAATGGAAAACAACAATTAAAAAAAAACCAAAAAACGAATAGAAAAAAAAAACAAAAGAGAAAAAGGAAACACCAGAGGCAAACACAGATCGAATCGTACCAAAGACGAAGACCCGTTCAAATCTCCATACTTCTTGTACTCTTCTTCATTGGTATGTGTCCCGATCTCCTCATGTTCACTTCTATCTTTGCTGTGGTTTTCTTTATTTTCGTTTTGCATTTTTGATTTTGTGCTTGCCGTAGTTGCTTGTATATAGCATGGTTGTTTCTAGGGTGTTGGGTAGAGAGATCTAAGACTGTCATTGTTGGGGGATGAACTGAATCGTGAGAACGAAGGCATATGCAGCTCGCAAAATCAGAATGTGGTCCGCATTTTGGCCGCATCCTTAAACCCTAGTCTCCTAAAGACGATGACAAAATGCTGTGCCATTTGCGATCGCATAGTTAATATGCGAACCGCAAAGGCATCGCAAACTGAAATAGAACACCCAGTTAAAACCTTGCTATCTGCGATTGTTTTGCGATCGTATTTCCCACTTTGCGGTGGATTTTGCGATCGCATTTTGTTATTTTGTTTTATGTATGTGCAAGTAAATTCTGTGAAGCTTATGCGATTCACATAGTGGTTATGTGATCGCATAATCCATCGCAGACTGAAGTCCAGTACTGCACAGTCAAGTTTGCGACACGTTTGCGGTTCGCATAGTGGTTATGCGACCGCAAACCATGTCGCATTGGATTTTTTTTTCATTGATTTCTTCTATTCTCTTTTCCCTATTTCTTGCAATGCCGCTCACATTTCACCCTTATACATATATAGCTCCTCAAAAGCATGCAGCCAAGAAAAGGGCACCTTCCGGTCGTCACACATCATAGGAAAAACGTGTATGAACGGAACCCAATGTGCCAAGCACCTCCCAGTCTGATGAGGAGGAACTCTTGCCCTCAGTCAATCTACAGGATGAGGTGGAAACACGGAGATGACTTTCATCTCTGATTTGGGGTTGAAGGCTCTAGGGAACTCTACAGAGAAGGACTCACCAAAAGAAAAATCCTGGGTGAGAAGCAGTTGAGCTTGAATGGTCTCCAAGAACTGTACCCCCACATCCTCGACAATATAAAAGCAAGAAAATGGGAGTGCTTTACTGAGGCCCCTACGGAGTATAACGAGTCACTGGTCCGGGAATTCTATGCATCTTATGGAGCCTCCAGGACGGCGCACCACAAATGCAACAGAGTATTTACTGGCACCGTACTTGTTCGGCGAAAGAATGTGTTTTGCAACAGTGAGGAGATTAATGAAGTATATTTCCCCGACTGGCAAACAGGCACAGCTGAGTACGATGCTGAGTACACAAATAGGGAAAATGAGCGTGGGTGGATTGCGTCAGTGATTGCAAAGGGTACCCCTGCTTGGATCAACCCTGGAAATAAGATATATAAGGAGGATCTCACTAGGGAGGGTCGATTCTGGCTCAGCTTTGTCACCTCCCGCTTGATACCGTCCCGGAGCGAGACTGATATAGGCATTGAGAAAGCTCTCCTCATTTCCTGTATCATGGCCGGCATCAAGATTGATGTGGGGACTCTGATCTTCCAGGAGATCGGTATCTGGGCGACGCAGCGTGCTACCTCGCTTCCATTTTCGTACTTGATCACAGCCCTCTGTAAAGCTGTGAACGTTCTTCTCATGCAACAATCTGATAAGACCGTGAAGGAAACGAGGGACATAGACATCACACATAATAGTGATGTTGCTGCCCCACCAGAGACTCCAATTCAGGACCGCGACTCCCAGACTCCTGTGCCTCCTCAGGTTCCAGAGGCATCCACTTCTGCTTCAGAGCCTGCCTCTCAGTCCACCACTGGTCAGCCTTCGTCTACACTGCCAACCCTCTCGAGGCTTGGTCTTATTGCCCAGCATGCCAATGCCAAGGTAGACCAGCTCTTGAAGACCTTGCCCAACCTCATCAAATAAGCCCTGAATCCTATACAAACTTCGGTGACAGCTCTCCAACAACAACAAACACTGTTTGGGGATCGCTTGCACCAGCTTGAGTTAAGGGTTGAAATGATAGAGCAAGGTGAGGTTAGGGGTTTACCTCAGCTGTAGGAAGAGGTTGCGTCTATGAAGACCGAGCTCCACAAAATGCAAAATTTGGAGTTCGACCTATCATCCCTCCTGCCCAAAGATGGTGAGCAGGGAGCAGACACAGCTGCACCAGACTTGGGCCTTGTTTTACAACTCTGATGGCAGACATTGCACCTCAGACTGCCAGGATGTCCCAACCTCCAGCTCCTCCTGTACGTGTTGATATTCATGACGAGGAGACTTCCGGACATTCTTCAGAGTCAGAGGGCGAGGAGGCAGATGAGGAGGATTCATGGTCCTCGGAGGATGATGGCCCTCAAGAGAAGGGCAAGCAAATTGCTGCTCCTACAGTGGAGGATGAGGAGCAAGCAAACATTCAGAGGGCCATACAACATTGCTAGCAGATTTGGCCGCCCCTGCAGACAGATCGGCCACTCAGCCATCAGCGGGCGAGGCTAGCAGCTCACAGGCCCCAACTCTAGTTCCCGACCAGCCAGAGATCCCTCCTTCAGCAGCAGAGGGCCAGCCGGCCACCGACTCCCATAGCGCTTAATGCGCCCCAGGGAGCCCCTTCATCTCTACTTTATGTTCATATGCATTGGGGACAATGCATGCTTTTGGTTGGGGGTGGTAGCCTTGTCTGTATTTTTGTATTTTTGCGACATTAGCAGCTGTACTATATATTAGTGAGTTGTGATTTATGTACATAAGTTGTCTTTAAGAAAAGAAAAAACTAGTAATTATGTGATTTCTTTACATAAGAAAAAAAAAACTAGTAGATAGTTTTCCATCTTTAGTAATTAGAAATAAACTCCCCTTGTTTTTTCTTTGCCGGGTTCTTTTTCAAGGGTGTAATAGTAGAACTAGGACAGGAGAATGAAACATGTTGACCGGGATGGTGTAATTGTCTAGTCTCAAGCATGTGCGTCTGTACATAGCTCATACCCTTTCAAAAGATCAACTGTGTGAACTTGAGGCTCGCTCTGTGGCTCTATATCTACCTAGAGTTATGTATGTATATATGATGAAAGCTTTGAGTTGCCAAATGTTGACTCCAGGTCTTTAACCTATGTGAACCAACCAGTTTATGTGCCATGTGTGTGAGTTCTTTGTGTAGATAATTCTTGTGTTTGCCTCTGCCATCTAGAACTTGCCCGGTTGGTTTTTCGATGCTTATAATAATTACACTTAGTTGGAGGGATGATTTTAGGCATTCTTTGTTTTATTTGTGAAACCTCTCTAGCCTTTCAAGCCTACCATTGCATAAACAATATCACTAGTGCCCTATTCAAGCCTTTAACATTTTCTTTGGCCACCTCACTACAAACCTCTCCCTTTTTGTAAAATAATTACCTCTTTTGAACCCGTTCCTCCTTGAACATTGAGAATTAGGCTAAAAGCCTAAGTTGGGGTGTGGTGTCAAAATGAAAATGGGTAAGGTTGTACAGTGAGGGTAGGAGCATATACCTCAAAGTGCTCATATGAAAGTATGCAAGCTTCAAAAAAAAAAAAAAGAGAAAGAAAAGAAAAGAAAAGAAAAATAGATATATGTGTATATTTATAATTATGGAACTTTGAAGAAAATTAGAGAGGTATTTAAGGTGGTTCCATATTGGGAACTAGATGCCAATGCGGCTATGGGGTTTGAAAAGAAACAAAGTGCAAAAAGAAAAGAAAATGTGATTAGTGTTCAAGGAGGATGTAGTCACTTATATCTAAATACTTATCCGACCTTTCCCTAAACCTACATTACAAGCCTAAAAAGTCCTTATGGGATCTCCAACCGAGTGTTCTTAGAAGTAAGCAACGAATTAAAATAAGGGCAAGCCTATGGTATAGTATGTGGTAACACTTGAAATTCTTTTCTGAGAGTGAGTGTATTTATGAAATAGTCCCTTTTTGTTGTCATTGTAAATATTGTGATTTTGGGACTTTCTTTCTAGTGAGGGCACATGAACTGCGAGGTTGAACAGAAGTTGAGTTTTGAGTAAAACGTAAGTGCACTCGGCTAAGGGTAGCATTTAGTCACGTTGTCTGAGGCTCAAAGTTCACAAGTTGATTAGTTTTTCCTTGAATATATCGATGATTCAGGAAGGGTAAAGCATTCGAAGATGCATGCTTGAAACACTAACAACAAACATTGTCCATGGTCACTATTGTTTCATGTCTTAAAGACAAGCAAGAGTTTAAGTTGGGGGTGTTGATGTGCCGGAGAATTTCGGCACATTTTGATACTAATTGCTTAGATTTTAACTTGTTTTAGATGCAATTACCCTAGATACTTATGTAATTTTAGTATTTTTGCAGTGTATGAGGTGTAAGGACCTAAGAGCATGGAAAAGAGTTTCAAAAGCCACAAAAAGACAAGAGAAGAGAAGAAAAGCATCGAAGATGTGGATATGCTATCGCAAATACCACATGCGAGTCGCATACCTCACACCAAGATCGCAGATCAAGATAGACTTCTGGCAAAGTTCAACGTCAAGAATGCGGTCTCATCTGTGATCGCATAACTTGTCTGCGAGCCGCAGATTGCACATAGAGATCGCAGACCAAAAAATAATCCTGGGCGAAGTTCAATGTCAAGAATGCGGTCTCATCTGTAATCGCATAACGTGTTTGCAAGCCGCAGAAGAAATCAAAAACCAAGCATGAAGTCTACTGAAGGAAGAAAATGCAATGCAAGATGCGGTCGCATTTCTACAATGCGTACCGCAAACCATGAATGCGGTGAAGGCAAAACTAGGGTTACAATCTGTGATACACATGTCAAAAATGGACCACATTTCTGTTATGCGACAGAAATGCGGTCGCATATTCAACTTCAGGCCAGATTAGTCTGAATTTTGTCTCGATTTTTGGGCCTCTATAAATAGGTCTATTAGGGTTTTGTGGGGGCTATCTGGTCAGACTTTGAAGCTAAAGTACAAGGCTTGAATATTCCTTTCTTTTGGAAGCTTTTGGGTCAAAAATCTTTCACTTTGTAAGCTTTATGACAATTAATATTCTCTTGTTTACAGATTTTAGTATGAGTAGCTAATTTTAAATACTAAGGTTGTGGACCCTAAATTGGTGTGATGTTATTGTGTGTTTAACATTAAATATATATTTAACGGTTGGTTGATATTTATTTACTTCTCATTCGTCAATTATTGTTGGTGTTTGCAAACATTGACAAGCGCCATTAAATTCTATATTTGCTTGGGAAAGCGGGGTAGAATTTGGTAGAAGTAAATATCAAAAACCCAAGGCTTTAAACCTTGTTTAATAAAATCGCTTAGGAATAAGTGGGTTTTATTTGGCATAAATTGATTGTTCTTAATCACAACTCTTTTTATATTTGGAAAAATCATAAAGAGTAAATACTACCTAACTATTGGAAAATATTGGGTAGTCACTTAGACATCATTTGCATATCAAAAAGAATCTTACATTAGAAATATATCATATTGACACCGATAGAATTACACTTCATTAAAGGGGACACAACCTTGGTTTCTTTAATCAAATTATTTACATTCTCAACATTGCAATTAGACTTTAGTTAAAACCAAACTCAATTCATACTCTTGTTCCGGTTAATTGGATAGAATTACGACTTTAGTTGAGTAACACACTAATCAAGTAAACTCTTCACACCTATTCTCTGTGGGATTCGACCCCAACCTTGTTGGGTTATTATATTTGACATCAACCGCTTACACTATTTATTAAAGTGTAATTTGAGCGTATCACCTAGTCTTAGAGACTAGGTTCCATCATGAAATCCTTCGGAGGGACATTGGGATCGTAACAAGCTGGTTTCAGAGCTCTAGGTTCATAGGTGTTATGAGTCACAAGCAGGTTTAGCAGAGTCTCGTGGATCGGTACGGAGATGTCTGTACTTATCTTCGAGAGACTATGAAACTACTAAGAAAAACTTCCCTTGTTTGATTCCTTATCGTGCGAATTTGTTGACTTTGAATTCTAAATCTTGTCTTTCTGTTCTCTCACGGTGGTGAGGACACACACCGCTAGATCTGACAATCAGACACCCGTGCCCCTGCTGGATCTGCGAGAGTCTGGGGCCGGGGAAGAGGCAGAGGACGGGCATGTGGTGTAGCCAGAGCACCTACCCAAGCTGCAACAGAGGAGCCCCAGAAGCTCTAGTTGGGGGGCAAGCACCTGATGCACCTATTGCTACCCCTGCGCTTCAGGAGACTCTCGCCCAGTTCTTGAGCATGTTTGGTACTCTAGCTCAGGCAGGGTTGATTCCACTTGCACCGACCATATCTCAAGCTAGGGGAGGAGCACACACTCCTGCAGCCCGCACCCCAGAGCAGCGGGTCCATGTTGACCAGGTCCCAGAGTTCATACCACTGTAGCCGGTTATCCTAGCTTAGCCTGAGGTTAGAGCAATACTCCTACTTTCATCGACCTAGGTACAGAGGACGCATAGGGCTTTCTGGAGAATTGCCACTGTATTCTCCGTAATATGGTGATAGTGGAGATGAGCGAGGTTGCTTTTACTATCTTCCAGCTATCGGGACCAGTGTACCTGTGGTGGCGGGCTTATGAAGAGGGCAGCTCCGCGGAGGCAGCTTCACTCACCTAGGCAGTTTTCAGAGATGTTCCTGATAGAGTTTGTTCCATAGAGCCTTTGGGATGCTTGGCATGCAGAGTTTGAGCAGTTGTGCTAGGGTGCTATGACCATATTGGAGTATGCTGTCATGTTCAGCGAGTTGTCCAGACATGCACGTGCCTTAGTTTCAACAATCAGAGAGCGAGTTCGTCGATTTATCGAGGGGATCAACTATGGTATTAGATTCAGCATGGCTCGAGAGTTGGACACTAATACTCCATATATGCAGGTGGTTGACATCGCATGGAGATTGGAAGGTATGCAGGGCCGGAAGAGAGAAGACAGGGAGGCCAAGAGGCCTCGATATTTTGGCACACATAGTGGTGCACGTGCCCCAGTTGCAGCCTATCATGGTAGAGGTTATGTGAGTCGTCCAGTTCATTCAGCACTTCCAGCTTCAAGTGGTATTCCAGCTACTCCGAGGTCTCAGGTTGCCCATTATGCACTGCCATTGTCTAGTGCACCTCATGCACGGGATACTTTCAGCGATAAGTCCAACCGACCAGGCCCGAGTCAGTTTCAGCAGCCACGTCCTCTGAGAGCTTGTTTAGAGTGTGTTGATACTCGTCATATAGTGAGGGACTACCCCAGACTTAGGAGGAGTGCACCTCCACAGACTACTCAAGCTCCACATATTCCATAAGGTCCCCAGACTTCTCAGACAGTGGTTACCACACCAATTGCCGCTCCACCTGCTCAGCCAGCTAGGCTGGAGGTCAGGCGGGTAAGGGTCTCTCTAGAGGGGGAGGCCATGGTCAGATGTTATGCTCTTCCAAGTACGATGAGGCGGCTGCATCAGACTCAATTGTCCCAGATATTGTTCCGGTTTGTCATAGAGATTCATCAATCTTATTTGATCCAGCAGTCTTATTTGATCCAAATTCCACTTATTCGTATGTATCACCTTACTTTGCTCCGTATTTGGGTATATCCTATGATTCTTTGAGTTCCCTATCTATGTGTCCATGCCTGTGGGAGATTCCATTGTTGTTGACCGTGTGTATTGGTCGTGCTTAGTTGTTCTTGGTGGTTTTGAGACCAGAGTTGATCTATTGTTGCTCAGTATGGTAGATTTTTATGTAATTTTGGCCATGGAATGGTTGTCGCCCTATCATGCTATTCTCGATTATCACGCTAAGACGATGATGTTGGCTATGCCAGGTTTGCCGCGGTTGGACTAGATGGGTACTTTGGATTATGTTCCTAGAAGGGTGGTGTCTTTCCTTAAGGCACAGCGGATGGTTGCGAAGGGGTGTGAGGCATATCTAGCCTTTGTGAGAGATCTCAGTGTTGATACTCCTATCGTTGAGTCAGCTCCAATAGTGAGGGACTATCTAGATGTATTTCTGGCGAATCTTCCGGGCATGCCACTTGATAAGGATATCGATATTGGTATTGTCTTTTTGTCGAGCACTCAACCCATTTCTATTCCACTATATCATATGGCCCCAATGGAGTTGAAGGAGTTAAAGGAGCAGTTGCAAGAGTTGCTTGATAAGGGTTTCATTCGGCCTAGTGTGTCACCTTGGGGTGCTCCGGTCTTGTTTATAAAGAAGAAGGATGGTTCTATGCGCATGTGTATTGATTTGTTAGTAGTTAAACAAGGTTACGGTGAAGAACAGGTATCCCTTGCCACGCATTGATGACATTTTTTATCATCTACAAGGTGCCAAGGTGTTCTCCAAGATTTATTTACGGTCAGGCTATCATCAGCTGAAGATTCGGGATCCGGATATTCCAAAGACTACTCAGGACTCGGTATGATCATTACAAGTTCCTTGTGATGTCATTTGGTCGGACCAACACCCCAGCAGCATACATGCATTTGATGAACAATTTATTCCAGCCCTATCTTGACTCATTCATCATTGTGTTTATTGACGACATCTTGGTGTACTTCCAAGAGCCGGGAGGATCATGAGAAGCACCTGAAGATTGTGCTCAGACCTTGAGAGAAAAGAAGTTGTATGCAAAATTTTCAAAGTATGAATTCTAGCTTGATTCGGTGGCATTTTTGGGCCATGTGGTGTCGAGTGAGGGAATCAAGATATATCCGAAGAAGATTTAAGTGGTGCAGAGTTGGCCCAGACCGTCTTCAGCCACTCAGCTTCAGAATTTTCTTGGTTTGGCAGGGTAGTACCAGCGTTTCATAAAGAGTTTATCATCTACTACTGCACCTATGACCAAATTGACCCAGAAGGGTGCTCCGTTCATATGGACCGAAGAGTGTGAGGAGATCTTTCAAAAGCTCAAGACCGCTTTGACTTCAGCCCTAGTGTTGGTGTTGTCTATAGGTTTGGGGTCTTACATTGTGTACTGTGACGTGTCACGTGTTGGTCTTGGTGGGTGTTGATGCAAGACGGTAGGGTGATTGCCTACGCGTCTAAACAACTGAAGGTACATGAGAAGAATTATCCTATCCCTGACTTGGAAATAGCAACTATTGTTCTGCCTTGAAGATTTGGCAGCAATATCTGTACCGTGTCCCTTGTAAGGTCTATACCGGCCACCGGAGTCTACAGCATCTGTTCAAATAGAAGGATCTTAACTTGCGGCATCGTAGATGGTTAGAGTTACATAAGGACTAAGATATCACCATTCTGTATCATCCCGGGAAGGCCAATGTAGTGGCCGATGCCTTGAGTCGAAAGGCAGAGAGCTTGGGCAGTTTAGCATATCTACTGGGAGTAAAGAGGCCATTAGCATTGAATGTTAAGGCCTTGGCCAACCAGTTTATTAGATTGGATATTTCTGAGTCGAGTCAAATTCTAGCTTATGTGGTTTCTCAGTCTTCTCTATAAGATCATATTAGAGAGCGTCAGTATGATGACCATCATTTGCTTGTCCTTAGGGACACAGTTCAGCACGGCGATGTCAAGGAGGTTACTATTGGGGATGACGGTGTGTTACGGATATAGGGCCGGCTATGTAAGCCTAATGTAGATGGATTGCGTGAGTTCATTATTCAGGTAGCCCATAGCTTGCGGTACTCCATTTATCCGAGTTCTGTTAAGATGTATCACGACTTGAGGCAGCACTATTGGTGGAGGAGGATGAAGAAAGACATAGTGTAGTATGTAGCTCGGTGTCTAAATTGTCAGCAGGTGAAGCATGAGCATCAGCGGCCAAGTGGATTGCTTCAGAGGCTTGATATTCCCGAGTGGAAATGGGAGTGAGTTACCATGGACTTTGTTGTTGAGCTCCCATGGACTCAGAAGAAGTTTGATGTAGTATGGCTGATAGTGGATAGGTTGAACAAGTCGGCTCATTTCATTCCAGTGGTGACTACTTATTCTTTAGAGCAACTGGCTCAGGCCTATATTCGCGAGATTGTCCAACTTCATGGTGTGCCGGTAGCCATCATCTCTAACCGAGGTACGCAGTTTACATTGCGATAAGGAAGGCCGTACAGCGTGAGTTAGGCACACGAGTTGAGTTAAGTACAACATTCCACCCTCCGACGGACAGACAGTCCGAGCGCACTGTTTAGATATTGGAGGATATGCTTCGTGCATGTGCTGTGAAGTTCAGGGGTTATTGGTATTAGTTCTTGCCGCTTGTGGAGATTGCCTACAACAGCTACCAATCGAGTATTCAGATGGATCCGTCTAAGGCCTTGTATGGGAGGCGGTGTCGGTCTCCGGTGGGTTGGTTTGAGCCAGGTGAGGCTAGGCTATTGGGTACTGACTTGGTTCAGGATGCTTTGGAAAGGTTACGTTGATCCAGGATCGACTTTGTTCAGCCCAATCTACACAGAAAGAGTTATGCAGATCAGAAGGATCGCGATGTTGGATTCATGGTTGGAGAGCGGGTCTTGCTTCGGATTTCGCCCATGAAAGGTGTTATAAGATTTAGGAAGAAGGGCAAATTGAGCCCTAGGTATATCGGACCTTTTGAGATTCTTGAGAGAATTGGTGAGGTGGCCTACAAGCTTTCACTGCCACCTAGTCTAGCTGCAGTTCATCCAGCATTCTATGTTTCTATGCTCTAGAAGTATCACAGTGACCCCCCCCCCCCC
>MCJB01007958.1:47091-62295 GCA_002018475.1 Nicotiana obtusifolia | reverse complement strand
CCCCCATGTGTTAGATTTCAGCTTAGTCTAATTGGGCAAGGATTTGTCTTATGTTAAGGAGCCGCTAGCCATCTTGGACAGGTAGGTCTAAAAGTTAAGGTCAAAGAGCATTGCTTCAGTGAAGGTTCAGTGGGGATCAACCAGTTGAGGAGGTGACTTGGGAGACCAAGCATGATATACGCAGCCATTATCCTCATCTTTTCACCAATTCAGGTATGTCTCTATACTGGTTCGAGGACGGATTTTTGTTTTAACAGGGGGAGGATGTAACGACCCGGCCGGTCATTTTGAGTATTTTAGCCATGATTCCCTATTTATTGCTTTGTTTATGGTATATTTTGGTTACGTGACTTGTCGGAGGTGTTTGGTTTTGGTTCGGGTAAGCTTCAGAGTGAAATGTTACACACAGTCCCTAAGTTGGAGTCTTAAGTTGAAAGAATTGACCGTAGTTTAACTTTTGTGTATACGACTCCGTAATGGAGTTTAGATGGTTCCAATAGCTCCGTATGGTGATTTTGAACTCGGGAGCGTGTCAGGATGTTGATTTGGAGGTCCGTAGGTCGTTTCGGCTGAATTAGCAAAAGTTAGAAAGTTGAAGGTTTGGAAGGTTGAGAAATTTGACCGGGAGTTAACTTTATTGATATCGGGGTCGAATTCCAATTCCGGAAGCTGGAATAGGTCTTTCATGTTATTTATGACTTGTGTGAAAAATTTGAGGTCAATTAGAGTTGTTTTGGTATGATTTGGCGTTATTTTTGGAAGTCAGATGCTCATAGTTTCAAGCCTTGGGTTGCGATTCGTAGTTTCAAGCCTTGAGTTGTTTTGGTATGATTTGGCGTTATTTTTGGAATTCGGATGCTCATATTTTCAAGCCTTGGGTTGCGATTCATAGAATCGATGTTGTTTGATGTGATATTTAGCCTCGAGTAGGTCCGTTTTGTGTTTTAGGACTTGTTTATATATTCGGACAAGGTCCCGGGGGCCCCGAGTGTGAATCGGATTGAAATCGAAGCAATTTTTAGGCTTAGTGTTGCTGAAGCTTCAGCTGTTCTGGTGCTATCACACATGCGGTTAGAATAGCTGCAGGTGCGGACTCGCTGGTGCGAGTGGAGAAGCGCATAAGCGAAAGGGGCAACCCATGCCTGGGTTCGGCCCTTAGCCTACCATGTGTGCTTCTAATACTTCGGCCCTTGACCTACCATGGAGTCTCTTTTACCCTCTCATTATATATTATGTGCATTAAGGAACATGCACAATTTTAAGTGTGGAGTATGGAGATTTTTTGGGTGATTTTTTAATGCTATTTACCAGTAGTTTTTAATTTTTATGTAGTTAGTTAATATTCCTCCTTGATTATTTTTTTGTGCATCGATTTTTCTCCAAGGGATGTGATTTGAACCCGATACTATTTTTGGGGTACATTTTTTACCTTTTTCAAATAAAGAATTTAACTTTTCTTAACAACGGATTAACTAGACAAACTTCTTCAGAGTTTTAGTCTAAAGAATAATACAAAAAGAATTTTCCTTTTCTTTTAGGATTGAAAAGTAAGAATGAGAGAAATTGAGTATCATTGCTATTTAATGTGTTTTATGTTTTAGGTCCAAACAAAGTGAGTTTCTAGAATAAGTGCCTTGAGAATATCTGTGATTGTCTTTGATGCTCGGGCTCGTTTCTTGACTCCTATAACTATTTCCTATGTGTTTGAACTGTATGTGACTATGCTTAATTGCTTTAACTTAGGAGTCGGATTTGAACCATCTTGAGTGAGCCATGTGCATGGAGTAAAGTGTGATTTAGTATATTTTTATGCCATCCGTTGCTAGTTTAGAACTCGCCCCGTGTACTAATCGAAGCAAAATAATTATGTTTTATGAGTCTAAGAGATGACATAGGCATTTCTTTGATTGAACTTTGAGATATTTCGCCTACCATAAACAAAATTATGCTTACTTAGCTCTTTTGAGCCTATAAGCATTTTCTTTGGCACCAACATTACAAGCCAAATACCATGTTTGTTCTGAATCGAATCTTGTTGAACCTTTTCCTTCGAAAGTATGTAAGTCGCAGAAGCGGAATGAAGAAGATTGACGTAGCTTTTGAGTGAAATCATGGGAAAGCCAAAAGGTGTACGTATGTGATGAAATAGCCACTAGCCGAAGATACCAACTTATGAATAGTGTTGAAAAAATCTCTAAAAAAATACACTTCTTACTCATCTCGATCCAGACTAGTGAGCAAATGTAAAGATGTGCTTAAAGAAAGAGAGTCTAATTGCTTATGATTTTGTGGCATTGTATCTGAATTGTCGTGTAAAGTGTATACTTGCGAGTTAAAATGTAGTGTATTAAAAATGCTTAGAGGGTTAGTAGCTATTAACCAAATTTATCCTACCTTCCCCTACCCTACATTATAACTCGTAAAGATCTAATTAATCCTAGACTTTACAAGCTTAAATTAGTAGAGACATACACTACGGGCAAGCCTATGGTACGAATTTGGATGGTATATGAATTTCTTTGGGAGATGAGCAAATTATTTCGATATATGAAGTCCTTAAATTAGAGTTAGATATATATTTGACTATATGGCTTGAATCTCTCTTTGGTTTGCTGATGACGACACATGGTTTGTGAAAGATTGGTAAAAACCTTGGTTCTCGAGTTGACAAAAATAAGTGAGTCATTGTATAAAATGTATTGGAGTCAATTTCTGAGGGTAATATGTTATAAGAAGTCACTTGATATTTTAATAAATTTTGGCATAATCTAAAACTTAAGAAAAAGTATCAATAGAGTCTATGCTGGGCTCTCACTGTTGATATAAGCCATTGTCATTAATGTGATGCTTGAATATGATTTGGTTGTGTTACCTTGCCGATGTGTTGAGTTTGCATTGCTCAAGGACGAGCAAGAGCTTAAAGGGTGGTGGTGATAATTGGCAAAAAATTATGATTTTTGGGTGTCTTTATGTTTTAAGTCTTGTGTGATTAGCTAAAGATTGCATGAATATTGGATGGATTTATACTCATTATGTGCTTTTCTTGTGTAGGAAGATGTTTGGATGATATTGGACCAAACGAAGGTGATTTGGAGCGAAAAGAGACAAAAGAATAAGAAAAAAAACTTGAAGCGAGCTCGTACAAAATCCTTGCATCGCAAGAGAAATAGACAAGAAAAGAAAGTGAAAGCTTTTGCAAAACAGTAAACTAATGCCCATGAACAAGAATGAGTGCGAGGAATTAAAAAGAGAGCTGGAAGCTGGCTCGTGCAGGGTCCTCGTCGCAAGAGGACCCCCTAATGAGGCATCCAGTGATTTTTAGCTTTTCCTTGTGAATTGGAATTGGACTAAAACACCTCCTACACCAATAAATATTACCTTAAACGCGATTTTATAGGACTTTGATCTAGGGAGAACAAGGAGCGAATGTGGAGCTTGAAGTTCATCTTTCTTTTGCCAAACTTGGTGATTTTTTTATTTCTTTGGATGATTTATTGTTTGGCTAATATGTCTATGTATAAAATAAGATGTTGCTCCTTTTCCCTCTTTCTTTTTCCGCTTTTCTATTCTTCCCCTCTAACATGGGACAGGTGCCGAAGGGCGCGAGAGGAAGAAACCTAAGAGAGACACCCGTCTCTTAGGTGCTTTGTTTAGGTTTAGGAATCCGTAATTTATCAAGAAGACGAGATTAACCCAAATCAAAAGAAAGCTTCTTATCGAGAGACATATTACAGAAGAAAGCCCTATATCATATGGCTTTCACTACCCTTAGAGAATAAGAGAAGAAAAGCGCTAGAGTTTTCCAATCAAAATATTTTCTATCGAGATTTCTTTCTATATATAGAATACTGCCTTTTCTTAGATAATTATTTATATGAAGATTTCCAAGCATATCAAAAAAGTTGTGTTTGGACGTGTTGGAATTAGAAGAAATTTTGTGGTTCTTATCTACTTAAAAGGGTAATCTAGAAATAAAGAGTTATTTTTATTTTCATTTCACGTTCTAAGGTTGTGGTTCTTTCATGACCATTGTTGTTTGAATACTAATTTTAGTTTCTTGATTTATTATAGTAGTCATTTATTTACTCTTGCGCTTAATAATTTGATTACTAATTGAATACTATCTACGAATTTAGAGTTGAACTCGGGAGAGAAAATTCTAGATTGCAAATAGGTATTGAGTAGAGCTTGTTTCTTAACCCAAAACTCGAGAAATAATTTCGTGGTTGGGATAGGGATATACCTAACAATGTTGCTTAGTTTAATGTCGTGTTCTTTATTCATTGATAGATTCAATATCGTAGGAATGTAAGATTGATATATTGTGGATAGGCAAGTAGTACTGTGGGATCATGTTATGCATATAAACGATTCGGTCAACTAGTAAACTAGATAGATAAAGAAGTTGAATTAGTTAAAAGAATACAATAGGATTGTTAGCTAGCCCACAACCCTAGATCGTGCTCATCACAACAATAACATAAAAATCCACCCTTCATCTGTTTAAAGTTTGGTATTTTGTCTTTTCTATTTTAATTAGTTAGAGTAAAATACTTTTGGATCTAATTTTTGTTTAGATAATTAGGGTAGTTTAATCGGAAACTATCAGCTATGTCCATTAATAAGTAGCGTATTATAAAAATTGACCAATTCATTAAATATTACTAATATTAGCCAAATGTTACCAATATTAACTAATTAGCTATTTGCGCCAAAAAAAGGTGAAACTTCGCTTTCTTTTGAGTGAATGTTATTAGAATAGATTGAGTTTATCTTAAGAATTGTGAATCTCAGTTTTGGGATGATTTGGTGGGGCTTTGAGGTGGTTTGAATTGAAAATTCGAAGTAGAAGATGAAACATGAAAAATATTATACCCATATGTATATCATTTGTGTATCACATATGTATCATATTTGTATCAAATATGTATCATATGTATACCTGTGTGTATGATACATGTGTCGCAGAAGAATTTTTTGAACTCGATTTTAACTACGAATTGGATACCAAATTAGTCCAAATCACCTCCACTCTTTCTCAGAATTTGTATATTGTTTCATCTATATATTTCATATGAATTTCTAATTTTTTCTCAGATTTTTGGAATCTTATATATATATTGGTCGATATTTGTTGAGAAAACTAAGACATCATCTATATATGTTATAACAAAAAAAGAATATGGATTAAAGATATCATTCATTATCTTATGAAATTCAGAAGGATCATCAGCATCATCTAAAGCACAATCAGAAAAAGATGGAATAGGGTACCTTATCCACCTAAGTGCTGCATTAAGGGGTTTGTAATTGATAACCAAGCGAGGGACTCCGCGCTCGATTTTGGGATTTTTATTGACATAAAATGCCGCACAATTCCAGGGAGATTTCGAAGGGGAAATTATCTTCTTGTCTAAGAGATCATTGATCTCTTTTTGACAATGCATTGTAAGCTCGTGATTCATTTGAATGGGTCGAGCTTTAGTTGGAATATTTTTTTCATCAAAGTCAGGTTCGTAAGGAAGCCCAACAATGTGTCTTTTTCGTTTCCAAAATGCCATAGGCAGATCGGAACAAAGCTCCTGTTGAATTCTAGCTTCTAAACTCTTAATTTTAGAAGAGAATACAGAATCAGTTAGTTGTTTCTGTATTCTTTGGAAAGCTACTTCTTCTTTTAAAAATATAATTTTCTTTTCTTTATTTTGTAAAGAATGAATAATTTCATAAGTTGGAGGCTTATGGAAAGGAAGTAGAACGTTGCTTGTGGGATAATCCACATGAATGCCTTTGTTCATAACTAGGTATGGTTTGCAAAGTTGAATGAAAGGAATACCTAGGATTACTGCATTGCAAAGGTCTTTTGCTAAGAGTAATGGCGTCTGGATGAACCAGTTTGGTTCTTCTGGAGAGGCTGTGACCTTTACAGAAGGAAGCTTGTAAGTGATTTTAAGTTTTTCACCATTGGCGGCCCTTAGGCGTTCTTTGGTTTTTACGAAAAAATTAGTTGGAATGACACCTTTTTGGATACAGCTTCCTGTCTGCACCAGTATCAAATAAAGCTATGCCAGTCCAAACAAAAGACTCGCCGATGATGAGAGTTATCCTAACGTGGTATTTCTGAATCCTAATAGAGGAAAGATGTCCTAAGAAGGATTCTGTTTCGTCATCGTCTTGGTCAGAGGTTGCAACGGCCTATACAGCCTCTTTGAGCTTTTGTGGCTCATTAGATAATTGTTGGAGGACAAGTCTATCTAGTTCTTGTCTGGCTTTTATTTTCTTAATTTCTTCCTTTAGGTGTGCTATCTCAGATTGAAGGTCCAAAATGGTTACTTTTGCTACCTTAGGATTATCAGAGGGAAAATCTCTTAAGAATATCAGTAATGTTGTAGGTATTGGCTACCTGGGGATGATTTTGAAATGTTGAAGGCGAGGATGTTAAAGGCTTGTTAAGGATTGTTTTAGATTTTCCTAAATAATCCCTTTTAAGTTCAGGGTCTTGAAGATCACCAATCACTTCAAGAAAAAGATCTTGTTCTTTCATGAGAACATTGATTTGAGGGAGGTCGTCCTGGTCAGACCCTTCTAAAGATGTAGAAGATAAATCTAAATCATCTTCTAATATGTTGTTAAATTGCTCGTCATCGGACTTTTCATTATCTGTAATATCCGAAGATTCACTTAATTCAACAAGCAGTTTCTCTATTTTGTTTAGAGTGGGTTCGTCAAGTTGTAGGCTCTTGATCTTCTGAGAGACTTTGCAAAACTTGGTGATGTGGCCTAGCTTTCCCCACTTGAAACATTTGCCAGTGGAGGTAGAAGTCTTTCCATCTTTATTAAAAAGATTTAGAAGACTTATTTTTCGTATAGGAAGGTTTCATTTTCCTATTAAAATTGTATTTTCTAATATTGGACGAATCGGGTTTAGAAGTCTTTTTCCTATGTGGCTTACTACTGCACGAAGGAAGACCAAATTGTTCGCAGAAACTTCCTAAGTCTCTATGTCTTTGTGCCCTATCCTTGGCAAGTTGCCTAAGCATATTATCTTGCCAGCAGATCTTAAGAGCAACTTGTTAAATCTGGTGGCCGTAGGTAATTTGATCGTAGGGAACAATATCACCGGAATATTGACTCTAAAATTATTCCTTAACTAAATCTCTAAGGGACTTACACAAGCCATCTAGGAATTTCTCTTTCCAATAAGGGAGATTCCCATCTGGTCTTTCGTAAATCCTGGTGAGGAAGTAATCCTTAAACTACCTAAAGTCTGAAAGAGTTTACATTTAAGATTGTTGAGTATTTCAGAGGATTTTTCTCTAAAAGTACCTGGACATCCTACAAATGTTTTAATGATTGTGTAAATCAATATGTTGATAGAATCAGGAATTGTTTCACCATCTTTTAGGATTGGTTGTCCTAATTCATCTAATTTCACGGTTTGGAAAATTTGTTGTTTTTCCCCGTCGCTTAAATGGGTATCCCACCACCCCTTAAGTTGGCCTATAAAACCAGCGACTAAGACAAGAGTAGTACTATGGTCGGAACAATTGTGGGAGGTTTTATAAGCAGTGGCCACCATGCTCATCTGCTATAATTTGGCAAGAATATTATATTCGGAACATCCATCGATATTTCACTCATAGATATTATGAGCATTATAATTATTCTGCATGGTATTGGGTCTTTCTTCTAAGACCACGTCTGGATATGTAGCTGTAGGGTAATAGAGTTTTTTAGGCTTTCATCAGTTGGAAAATTCTGACTTAATAGGTGCTAATTCTAGAGGAGGTTTGTCCTTTAAGGAAATTTGTGAAAATTTCTTAGATTCGTTATCTGAGTCGGTTTCTCCTAAAGCTCCTACGAACCTAGAAGAAGATGTTTCTTCAGTCTGTCGGACTGGAGTGTCCTTGACTATTAAGGATTTCTCTATTTTCCCTATTCTCTGTTGAAGTTCAGAGAGTTTGGGAGAATTCATTGAATGGTGCATAACAAGTTCTCTAGTATGGGTTCTAGGGATCTCGTATGGCTTGAATAAAGGAGTTGTAGGGGTAGAAGGTCCTACTGTTGGCTTCTTCAGAGAAGATGAATTTGAAACTAAGTATTCTCCAAGAGTTTATAAATACTTGTTCGTATAATTATTTTGTTCAAAAATATTTTTAATATCTTTTCCAGTGATCGGCTCAGTATTAGCCCTCTTTTTGAAAGGTGAGGCTGTAACATAGCTGCTAGCACCGGAGGAAGTTCGAAAATTAATTCTTCGCCAGTATTGGTTTTCCAAACTTTTGAAACATTAATTGAATGGGAAAATGGGAAATCTATTTGATTATAGTCAGCATAAATTTCAAACCATTCAAAGAAATTGATTTGTTTTTTAATAACATCTAGACTGTTATAAAAAATTGATTGGAATTTCTTCCTTTCTTCACCTTTATACTTGTTTAAAATCAAGTTCTTTTAAAAAGATTTTCACGATAATAAAATTCTTTTTGGAGACCTTTTTTGTCAATTTCAAATTCAATCTCCAAGGCACCAATGATGTTGTCATCTCCTAATTCGACACCTAGTGACGTATAAGTAGGAGAATCTGGTCGATTGTAGTTAGTGTCAGCAGAAGGAACCATTTCTGATTTTTCTACTTTATACCTAGCTTGTGGAACTCAAGATTCGAAATCTACTGTCTCGATTCTAGTAGGATATAAAGACACGGAATGTCTAGCTGAATGGTGGAATTTCAGACTGCAGAGACAGAGGAACTAACTCTTTGGCTAAGGGGCCTCTAAAAGGAAACTAGCACAGATCCAGAAGGAAATTGTTGGATTTGGAAAACCATTGTGTTTTGTGGCTTTTGAGCAGGAGTGGCATCCTGCAGAAGCCAATTTTCAGGAAGAGAGACTTGATTCCAAGAGATTTGTCTAGAAGAAGATGTTTCTTCAGTCTATCGGACTGGAGTGTCCTTGACTGTTAAGGATATATGCTGACTAATATTAGCCCTTTTGAGTGAAAATCAGAGTACTAGCTTCTGCCCCCCTTTGATACAAAGCACGGTGTCTTCTGCACCTAAACAGGCACTTTCTTCACTCGTGCCTCAGCCAATTTCTTCAGCAGGTCCTTATTCGGAGGAACCTCAATATGTTAAGAACGAGATGACTTACTCACTCGTCCAAACCGAGCCACATCTTTGGGATTCTAACCCTCTAGTAGTAGCCAAAAAGATGCTTGACCCAACATCCAATTTTCTTCAGAAAACTCCTGTCCATAACCAGAAGTTCTATGAATTTATCCTTACAGACACTCATTCTTGTGTATTTAAATCTTTTTTGGAAAAAATCCAAACCTATATCACCCATACCACAGTATGGATAAATAATATTATCTCGCCAAAGGAATGGGGTGATCACCCTATGAAAGTCAGAAAACTTTCTCAGCCATTTACTCTCCAATTTTTCAGTTACTATGATTATAGGGACGCGTGGTTTAATGCGCTGACCTTTCAAAATCATACTAACAAACATTTATATTTCCTCCTTTGAGGCAAACACTTTCCAATAGATTTTCCCTAATGGTATTTGCACCAATGGTGGCCTATTTACGGTCATTTAGCAGATATATTTCCTCTACCAGTGAAAGAAGGATTTGAGTACTTTTGTTCCACATTTCACGGAGACCAGCACATTCCCTAGTTGCTTTAATTTTTCCTCAGATTCCGCATCCCATGGATATACACCCAGAAGTTTATTTTCCATAAACGGGAATGATTCAGAGGTATGCCTTGGTTAGCCCTTCAAGGCTACTACAAGTGGTACAAGGCATGGAGAGATGCCACAGAAACCTACTTACCAGCAGTTGGAAAATGATTTTCCAGCAGCCCCAAATTTCTATCACCAACAGATGTAGCAAACACTTCATTTCTGTAGCAGAGAAGGCTCGTTCAAGCCAAATTAGCAGACTCTGTTAACAAAGAAGACTACATCCAGGAGATGGAAAACCTTTTACAACAGCTTAATCCCGATCAACATTCATCCAGTTCGTCTGAAGAACAATCAGAAGAAGAGGATGACCCTAACTATGACCAAGAATAAGTCAAAATCAGGACAAACTTGTCGCTGACATCAGCCATGATGCCAGCAATAAATTTTTTGGGAAGTTACTGTAGCAATGTTACTGTAGATTACTGTGCACTTATCACTGTAGATCATTGTGCACTTTTCACTGTAGCAAAACACTGTACACTTTTGCTGCAGCACGGTCTATAATTCTATAAATAGACCCCCTCACTCACTTCAGAAGGCATTCAATCCTTCTCCCAAATTTCAAAATTCTCTCTACACATTTTCTCTCTTTAAATCCTCTCAACACTTAAGAGCTCTATATCCTGTAAGCTTTTAAGTTTCAATTTTTTAATACCTGTAGTTTAATTTCTTGTTATCAATAATACTTCTGGTCGGCTCTGCCGCCAGTTTTTATGTTTTAATCTTGTGTTAACATACTTGCATTCAGTCGGCTCTGCCGCCTATTTTATTTAGCATACGTTTGCATATGGTCGGCTTTGCCTCCTGAGTTTTTCTGTTATTTATTGCTTCATGTTCCTTACATTCCTTGTATACTCCCAGTCCCCGCTACCCCTTGGGGGACTAGCTTCCGCGCCCCTGGTATCAGAGCCAGTGGGGAAGTAAGGATGTGATTCTTGTTTTTAACATGTTGTTATGTGGTACTGCTAGATCTAGTTAGGAGGAGTTTAAGCAGAATGCTTAATCTTGGAATAAAATCAGAAATGTAGTTGACACAATCAAGGAATCTTTGAAGCTGCATCTTGTCCAGAATTTGATCTGGGAATTTGTCAGCAAACTGGAGGGATCGATGGATAGGAGTAATAGTCCCTTGTTGGTTGTTATGGTCAAAGAACCGGATGTTTGTCTGGAATAAGCTGTACTTAGTCCCAGACAGAGCTAAACCATTTTCTTTAATAGTGTTAAAGAAAATGCCTAGATGTTTGAAATGTTGCTCGATGCTTGTCGAGAAGACTAAGACATCGTCGATATAAGTTATAACAAAACTGGAATATTGATTAAAGATATCATTCATTACCTTCTGGAATTCAGAAGGGGCGTTCTTTAATCCGAATGGCATTACATTCCATTCATACTGTCCAAAAGAGACTGTAAAAGCATTCTTGTACCTGTCTTTTGGGTCGATTTGTACTTGCCAAAATCCATATTTTAAATCGAACTTAGAGAAAATTCTGCCAACATGGATTCTTTGTAATAAGTCCTTCTTGTTAGGAATAGGATACCTAATCCATCTAAGTGTTGCATTAAGAGGTTTGTAATTGATAACCAAGCGAGGGACTCCGCGCTCGATTTCGGAGTTTTTGTTGACATAAAATGCCGCACAACTCCAGGAGATTTTGAAGGAGAAATAATTCTTTTGCCTAAGAGATCATCGATCTCTTTCTGACAATGCATTGTAATCTCGTGATTCATTTGAATGGGTCGAGATTTGGTTGGAATATTTTTCTTATCAAAGTCAGGCTCGTAAGAAAGCCCAACAATATGCCTTTTTCGTTTCCAAAATGCCATAGGCAGATCGGAACAAAGATCCTGTTGAATTCTAGCTTCTAAATTTTTTATTTTAGAAGAGAATACAGAGTCAGTCAATTGTTTCTGTATTCTTTGAAAAGCAACTTCTTCTTTCAAGTACATAATTTGCTTTTCTTTATTTTGTAAAGAATGAATGATTTCATAAGCTGGAGGCTTATGAAAAGGAAGTTGAATGTCGCTTGTGGGATAATCCACATGAATGCCTTTGTTTGTAACTAGGTATGGTTTGCAAATTTGGATGAAAGGAATACCTAGGATTACTACATTGCAAAGGTCTTTTGCTAGTAAAAATGGAGTCTGGATGTACCAGTTCCGGTTGTCTGGAGAGGTTGTGACCTTTACAGAAGGAAGCTTGCAAGTGATTTTAAGTTTTTCATCATTGGCGGCACTTAGGCGTTCTTTGTTTTTTTCATCATTGGCGGCCCTAGGCGTTCTTTGTTTTTCTCAACCAAGAGGAAGTGGAAAAGTCAATGGCGCAACTCCTTGAAGCAGCCACCATATCTTCCGCCGGGTCTTCTTCAGCTTCGACTTCAATTGTGCTTGCAAAAAGCACCACGCCTTCAACTTCGACCGTGGCTGCTACAAGCACCACAAGGAAAGAAGTGGTGGAGAAAAACCCCCACTAAGAGTTAAGTGGTGACCAAAGGCCCCACTAAATAAAGCACGGTGGCTTCTGCACCTATTAAGGACTGTTGAAGGCTTATTAAGGACTATCTTAAGTTTTCCTAAATAGTCCCTTTCAAGTTCAGGATCTTGAAGATCACCAATCACTTCAAGAAGAAGATCTTGTTCTTTCATGAGAACATTAATCTGAGGGAGGTCGTCCTGGTCAGACTCTTGTGAGGATGAGGAAGATGAGTCTAGATTATCTTTGAGTATATAGTTAAATTGCTCATCACCGGACATTTCTTTATCTGTAATATCCGAAGAGTCGCTTAATTCAACAAGAAATTTCTCTATTTTGTTTAGAGTGGGTTCGTCAAGTTGTATGCTCTTGATTTTTTGAGAGACTTTGCAATTTCTATTTTTTGTTCCAGATTTCACGGAGACCACCACATTCCCCAGTTGCTTCAATTTTTCCTCAGATTCCGCATCCCATGGATATACACCCAAAAGTTTATTTTTCACAAACGGGAAGGATTCAGAGGTATGCCTTGGTTAGCCTAAGGCTACTGCAAGTGGTACAAGGCATGGAGAGATGCCACGGAAACCTACTTACCAGCAATTGGAAAATGATTTTCCAGCAACCCTAAATTTCTATCACCAACAGATGTAGCAAACACTTCATTTCTGCAGCAGAGAAGGCTAGTTCAAGCCAAATTAGCAGGCTCTGCCAACAAAGAAGACTACATCTAGGAGATGGAAAACCTTTTACAATAGCTTAAGGGAAAAGTTCCCGATCAACATTCATCCAGTTCATCTGAAGAACAATCAGAAGAAGAGGATGACCCTGACTATGACCAAGAATAAGTCAAAATCAGGACAAAGTCGCTGACATCAGCCATGGCCATGTGGCCTGGCTTTCCACACTTGAAACATTTGCCAGTGGAAGTAGAAGGTTTTCCGTCTTTATGAAAAGATTTAAAAGACTTATACTTCGTATAGGAAAGTTTCCTTTTCCTATTGAAATTGTATTTTCTAATTTTGGACGAATCGGTTTTAGGATTCTTCTTCCTATGAGGTTTACTACCGCATGAAGGAAGACCGAATTATTTGCAGAAACTTCCTAAGTTTCTACGTCTTTGTGCCCTGTCCTTGGCAAGTTTCCTAAGAATCTTATCTTGCTTGCAGATTTTGAGAGCAACTTGTTGAATCTGGCTAACTATCGGGCCGTAGGTGATTTGATCATAGTGAACAATATCACCGGAATATTGACTCTGAAATTCTTCCTTGACTAAATCTCTAAGGGACTTAGGCAAGCCATCTAGGATTTTTCTTTCCAATAGGGGAGGTTTCCATCTGGTCTCTCATAGATTCTTGTGAGGAAGGAATCCTTATACCACCTAAAGTCTAAAAGAGTTTGGAAGGAATCCTTATACCACCTAAAGTCTAAAAGAGTTTTGCACTTAAGGTTGTTAAGTATTTCAGGGGATTTTTCTCTAAAAATACCTGGATAACCTACAAATATTTTGATTATTATGTAAATCAACGTGTTGATAGAATCAGGAATTATTTTGCCATCCTTTAGGATTTGTTGTCCTAATTCATCTAATTTAACGGCTTAGAAAATTTATAATTTTTCCTCGTCGCTTAAGTAGGTATCCCACCATCCCTTAAGTTGGCTGTAAAACCAGCGACTAAGACATGAGTAGTACTCTAGTCGGAACAGTTGTGGGAGGTTTTATAAGTAGTTGCTACCATGGTCATCTGCTCTAATTTGGCAAGAATATTATATTCGGAACGTCCATCGATATCGTCACGACCCAAATTTCCCACCTCTCGGGAGTCGTGATGGCGCCTACTAGAGAAAGCTAGGCAAGCCAATCGACCGAATAATTTACCACGTTTTCATTCGAAACCAATTCAGCTAAAACCAACCATAAATAAACAATACAATTTAATGAGCAAAATGCATAGAATATTTCAAATAAAAATCTCTTTTACAAACTACCCAAGATCTGGTGTCACAGTTTCACAAACTGTCTAAGAGTTTCTACAAATAAGGTTCTGAAAGAAATAACAAAATACTATCTCCGAACTACGTGGAAGAAGCAAGTAAGGGAAATGGACATGGGACGCCAAGATCTGCGAACGTCTGCAGTACTACCTTGGGTTGATCACAAAGCTAGAAGCTATCTACTGTCCGAAACCTGCGGCGCCGGGATCTGCACAAAAGAGTGCAGAGTGTAGTATCAGCACAACCGACCCCATGTGCTGGTAAGTGCCTGGCCTAACCCCGACGAGGTAGTGACGAGGCTAGGACTAGACTCCAGATAAACCTGTTTAGTTATAAACAGATATGTATCTACAGCAGAAAACTGGGAATACATATATAATTTAAACGGGGAAAAGAAAACATAAATTGCAATAACAGACAAATAAAGCAAAACGAATCATCAACGATTAAGAAGGAAAACTGCAATTTAGCCTTTAACACAATGAGATGAAATACAAGCCACCTTCACCTCCCGTAACCTCTTGTTGCAGGCGTGCAACCCGTTCCCACTTACAGTAACCTCTTGTGGCAGGCGTGCCACCCGCTCCCACTTACAATATATTCTGTGGTAGGCGTACCACCCGCTCCCATTCACAATATATCCTGTGGTAGGCGTACCACCCGCTCCCATTCACAATATATCTCGTGGCAGGCGTGCCACCCGCTCCCACTTACAATACCACAACAATCACAAGAAGTCCCGGCATAGGGACAAGGCAACATAACAACTTCCCAATGAGGGGATAAACAACATCAAACAATCATCCTGGCCAGGGGAAATCAGCTATAACCAAACCATATTTGACTCCTAGTTAGCTCAATCAATGTTAGTACTCCATTACAGTCGAAGTTCTACAATTAACCTCCCAACCCAACTATCATTTCATTAAACCTAGACACGACGCTGCTATTGTGACACCGGATCCCTTAAACTCCTAACGAGCTCCTAAGACA
>MCJB01007958.1:7018-46867 GCA_002018475.1 Nicotiana obtusifolia | reverse complement strand
ATCTTGTGGCAGGCGTGCCACCCGCTCCCACTTATATCACAACAATATCACGAATAATATTCAGAAAATTAGAACAATAGTTGCACCACAATTATTAATAAACGACCCACAGTCATGCTCGACACCAATGTATAGGTACTCGTCACCATACCTATACATTGTTCTCAACAAGAAGCAATTTAACAATTAGCACATGATTTCTAGTCCCTCAAGCTAAGATTAGGACAACCACTTACCTCGCTTTGCTTCTAAATTCTAGGTTTCCAATGCATTCAAATCTCTGCAACAATCAAAGCCACAAACCTTCGAGCCTCAACCCGTCTTAGATTTCTAGTACTGTTCCACCACGAAATCGTAGCAATTTGTGCTGCGTTTTGGGGTTAGAAAGTGGGAAATTCCGTAACTGATGTTGGGGTGTTGAAAGGATGATTTCATGGTTGTTTTTCAGTGTATTTGGGGTTGTTTTCAAACGATTTCTCAGCTGGGTTTTGGTGAGTGTAAATGGGGAAAGCTGGGTTGGTAATTGGAGGTTGATAGCTATGTGATGGAGGTGTTTTTCATGGAATTTGGGGCTGTTTACAAGGTGATTTGCTATGGTTTGAAGGTGGTTTGGTGAGTTCTACATAGAAAGTATCGAAAATAAGAGGGTTTTCGCGTGTTAGAGTTATGGGTCCTTATTTATAGTGGGTCAAAAATCGGAATGAAAATAAGTTGCCAGATGCCAGAATGCGATCGCATTTCTGGTCGCAGAACACATATGCGGTCCGCATTTGGGCCGCATTTCTGACACAATATTTGACCCACAACTCTGTCTCACTCTGCGATCCTACTATCAAATCTGCGATTCGCATTTCAAAAATGCGGTCCGCATTCTCGTCGCATTTTCGATGAAAGGTTTGCCCAGTTTTTTTGTTTCACTATGCGATCCAGGAAGTGAAATTTGCGGTCCGCATTTCTAGTATGCGATCGCATACTGACTGCAAATCCTGAACTGGTTCTATACCCAGGTTTCTGCTTTACTTTGCGATGCATATGTGAGATATGCGATCTCATTTCTTGCATTTCTCAATTTTTCGAACTCTTTTCTTAATTTATTCAAATTCTTATACCTCATACCCGGCAAGAATATTAAAATTGCACAATTTCAAAGGGGAATTGCACTTAAGGCAACCAAGTCTAAACAATTAGCATCATATTTGTTTCTACAATACATCGAGTCGTTACAGATATTCCACTCATAGATATTATGAGCATTATAATTATTCTGCATGGTATTGGGTCTTTCTTCTAAGACTACATCTGGATGTATAGCTCTAAGGTCATAGAGTTTTTGAGGCTTTCGCCAGTTGAAAAATTCTGAGTTAATAGGTGCTAATTCTAGAGGAGGTTTGTCCTCTAAGGAAATTTGTGAAAATTGCTCGGATTCGTTATCGAAGTCGGTTTCTCCTAAAGCTCCTACGAACCTAGAAGATATTTCTTCAGACTGTCGGACTGGAGTGTCCTTGACTGTTAGGGATTTCTGTATTTCCACGATTCTATGTTGAAGTTCAGAGAGTTTTGGAGAATCTGCAGAATGATGCATAACAAGTTCTCTAGTATGAGTTCTAGGGATATTGTATGGCTTGAATAAAGGAGTCGTAGGGGTAAAAGGTCCTACTGTTGGTTTCTTCAGCGAAATTGAAGTTGAATTTGAAACTAAGTATTCTCCAAGAGTTTGCAAATACTTGTTTGTATAATTATTCTGTTCAAAAATATTTTTAATATCTTTGCCAGTGATCGGCTCAGTGTCAGCTCTCTTTTTGAAAGGTGAGGCTGTAATAGAACTGCTAGCAAAGTTTGTTTAAAACCCTTGTGACGGAGGAAGTTCGGAAATTACTTCTTCGCCAGTATTGGTTTTCCATACTTTTGAAACATTAGTTGAATTTTAAAATGGGAAATCTATTTGATTATAGTTTGCATAAATTTCAAACTATTCGAAGAAATTGATTTATTGTTTAATAACGTTTAAGCTGTCATAGAAAATTGATTGGATTTTCTCTCTATCTTCTCCTTTATATTTATTTAAAACCAAGTTCTTTTAAAAAGATTTTCAGGAGAATAAAATTCTTTTTGGAGACCCTTTTTTTCAATTTCAAATTCAATCTCCAAAGCACCAACGATGTTGTCATCTCCTAATTCGGCACCTAGTGACGTATTGGTAGGAGAATCTGGTCGGTTGTAGGTAGTGTCGGTAGAGAGAATCGCTTTTGGTTTTTCTACCTTATACCTAGCTTGTGGAACTCTAGATTCGAAGTCTACTGTCTCGATTCTAGTAGGATATGAAGACACTGAATGTCTAGCAGAATGAATCGGTGGAATTTCAAACTGCAAAGAGGCAGAGGAACTTACTCTTTGGATAAGGGACCTCTGAAAGGAAACTAGCACAGATCCGGAAGGGAGTTGTTGGATCTGGGAAATCGTCGTGTTTTGTGGCTTTTGGGCAAGAGTGGCATCCTGTAGAAGCCAAATTTCCGGGAGAGAAACCTGATTCCAAGAGATTGATCTTGGAATAGACAGATGAGACCTTTGCAGATCTGTCTGAAAGAAAACTGTTTCACCTTTGTGAGTAGTTCTCATAGCTCCAGTGTTAAGGGCAGAACTCATTGCCTTATATTGAATTCTGTAAATAATTACTATTGGAAGAGAGCCAGCCTTAGTCTTATAATTAGAAGTCTTAACATTTAGGGTCAAGGCATCTAAAATGTTTCTATCTTTGAGGGAGACTGTGAAGTTAGGGAAACAGTCGAAATAAATTAGTCCATTGCAAAGACTGGTTTCTACCATTCCTAGCAACGAATCATTGAATTCTAGAAATCTAGAATCTCTAAGACAGAGTAGGAGTAATGTGTCCAATCCTTCTCTGGATAAAGGCTTAGCGGCTATTTGTACTAAACCAAAATGAATATAATTATATTTCTTTCTATATTTTTCAATAGATTTGATATTGAGAAGTTTGATTTCCTCATGGTCTGATTCCAAAGGAATAGTCTGCTCAATGGTAGACATGTGATAATCACTTGTCAAGCTCCATTTTTGAGACTTGTACATTGTTGACTGGGGATGTTTGGGGATTTTTCAGTCGTCAATTGATTGCTGCAAATCAAAGAAACTAATCTCTTCTTTGAGCTTAAAATTGGAAGAAGATGAGGAGGAAGAAGAACTCGTAAATCTAGAAGAGAGGGAGTGAAAGTACGATATATCAATAATTAAAATTGCTTCCTATCCTTGGCTCGAGAGACTAAGTGATTTCATAAAGAAGTTATTCAAATTCTTAACTCTACTGTATGTGGAAGAGTCAGATATGGCGTTAAACTTCATAGATCTATAAATTATATGATCTTGTAAGAGATTTGTTCAAATCTTATCTTACCATTTTGCTTAGTGTTAGATGGAGAGGGTAGATATGTAAGTATACTAATTCTTTTATTGTCCCTCAATGGGTGGAGGAGACTGGGAGTATACGAGGAATGTAACGAACAGGAAGCAATAAATAACAGAAAAACTCAGGCGGCAAAGCCGACCATATTCAAACGTATGCTAAATAAAATAGGCGGCAAAGCCGACCGAATGCAAGTATGTTAACACAAGATTAAAACATAAAATCTGGCGGCAGAGCCGACCAGAAGTATTATTGATAATAAGAAATTAAAATACACGTATTAAAAAATTAAAACTTAAAAGCTTACAGGGTATAGAGCTCTTAAGTGTTGAGAGGATTTAGAGTGAGAAAATGTGTAGAGAGATTTCTGAAATTTGGGAGAAGGATTGAATGCCTTCTGAAGTGAGTGAGGGGGTCTATTTATAGAATTATAGACCGTGCTACAGCGAAACTGTACAGTGTTTTGCTACAGTAAAAAGTGCACAATGATCTACAGTGATAAGTGCACAGTAATCTACAGTAACATTGCTATAGTAACTTTCCAGAAAATTTATTACTGGCGTCATATATATATATATATATATAATATATATATATATATATATATATATATATATATAATTTCACATATTTATAGTTTTCTTCAATTGTCATGCAATTTTACCTGTTTATAAATACTTACTATAATTATATTAATTTATAAAGTATTAAAAATTAAATACCTATGGGGCTTACGCCCCGCACCTCGGGATTTACGCCTCGCTGAGGCATATATAAAGCATCTCGCCTTACGCCCACGCATTTTAAAACACTGGATAGGAAGATACCTTGGTGTCTCTTCGTGTTGAGATATGCTCATGCATATAGACGTAGTTGCTATTTTATACTATCTTTTTCGTTGTTAAGCTTATGTTATGCAATTGAATTGGAAGTTGACTTTTCATGGGAATACCTTCATTTTGAGCTATTAAAGTTGAAGTTATGAAAGCTATTATTACATTGATGTTGAAGTTGTTGATTATTGGGATATCTTACCTTGGTGAGTAATTCTCATTCATTTTGTTATTATCGAGATTTTTGTTCACATTGTGGTTGAGCCATGGGCTATATGTTGTGGTAACATTGGTATTATTGATTTTGTTAAAGTGTTGTGGCATATGGGCATATGTGGTGCGAGTTGTTCATTGTGTTGTGTTATTGATACGCATGCGGTGGTACGAGGATATGGGTTGATACGCATGCGGTGAGATAAGGTGGGATTTATACGCGTGTTGCTAGTAAGAGAATTACTCAATGCCACGCGGTGAAATAAGGGTAAAACGCATGTAGCTATTTTGAAAAAATATTTTCAAAAATAAATGCAAGCTCACGCGGTGATATAAGTAAGATTGTGATTTTGACTTATGAAATGAGATTGTGAGGTTTCGTACCTCGGTTGTGATTCTTGTTGTAATTTCCATGTTAAAGAAGCTTGTTGTTTGAATAGTTTTGTTATCTCTTCATTTGCCTTCATTTGCTTTACTTATATATGTCCGTATTGATTTCTTATTGTTCTTATCATGTGTTCACTCCTTGTTGCTTTTATTGCTTTAAATTCCGTTGTTAGCTTACATTATTGAATTGCTTTAGAGTCATTCATTTCCTCGCTTTCCACTGTTTGACTATACTCTACTCTGTTATGTTTTCTAGCCCTAGTAGATGTCTTGATCTGGTCCCGTCATTACTCTACCCGGGTTAGACTTGATACTTACTGGATACCGTTGTGGTGTACTTATACTACGCTTCTGCATATCTTTTGTGCAGATTTAGGTACTTCAGCTCAAGGTAGGCACCAGTGATTTGACCATACATTCTAGAGACTTCAAGGTATACCCGCTTGGCGCTTGCAAGCCTCGAAGTCACCTCCTGTCCTTACTTTTACTACTGTTTACTCTCTATTCGGACAGTGTTGTATCAGAGATCTTTAGTATATTTCTATAGAGCTTACGACTCGGTTACACTGGGTTTTGGGAGTTATTGGACAGCTGTACCATTTGAGTTTTATTATGGTAATTTAACAGTTTAAGTTATTATCTATACTATTTCTTAATGTATGTTAGGCTTACCTAATTTTAAAGACTAGATATCATCACGACATCCTAAGGTGATGATTTGGGGTCGTGATATTTTGTTTTTTGGTTTGTTTAAATCCATATAAATTTGCAACCGGCTCTGTACTCTACTAATTTTCAAAAATATTCTTCAACCTGTTCCGTGCCCGTATAGCCTTAAACCCGCCCCACCTTGTCCCACATAGCCTTAGACCCTCCCCGGTCCCACCAGCACTGCCCTGTTGCTAGCCCTAACCATAGACATTCTTTGCTCTGTCATACCAAGTCATGTGCTGACTTCTTTAATGCGTCACTTCGTTTTGCTCATTTCTGGAGATCATCAAGTTTTTTCTACTGCTTCCATAAAAGCTGGGAACTTGCGTGGTCTACACTTGTTACCTGGATTGGAGCTTCCATCACGCAATTCCTCACTCGTGAATCTTGACTTCTATTAGTTTACTCAACACTCTGATTTAGTTTGAACCATAGAGTTTGTAACCTGACAAAGTTATTAATGCAGCGTGATCGCATTGGCGTTAACAATACTCCATGAGTAAAAGCTTTTATTGAAAATGAATGATTCGAATTATTATAAATATTTTGACTCTATCATTTTATGCGGTAGAAGAGGAACCTTAGAGCAACGATAATGATGTCTCTTTGTAACTTACAGATCACTAGTTCAAATCGTGAAAGCACCCACTAGTGCTTGCGTTAGAGTAGGCTGTCTACGTCACACCCTTCCTCGGATCCTGCGTGAACACGAGATATTTTGTGCACCGAATTGCCTCATTTTATACTATACTCTTTATCTATGTTATAAGAAATAATGGTACATTTTTGTAGTTGAATTTTTTTACTTTAAGCTTCCTCATCTATCCTAATGACATGCTCATATAATAATAAAATATCATTGTATAGTTAACACCACTAATTCTAAGAGCATTTATGATTAAAAAAATTGCTTCCTTAAATTTCTTACTCAATGCTCAATGTCATATAGTAAAATGAGGTAAGTTATATTTTAATTCTATCCAGTCTAGAGAAATACTGACACAAACCTAAACTATAGCAGTTGTATTTGTATTGCTACAGTAATATATATTAGCGACATATAGTATAGTACAAATACTAATGTTAGTTAGCTATTGCCTTCTCCTCTTCACTATTGTTGCGATTACCCCTCGCTCACGGCACACATATCTACCCCTCATTCAAGGCACACATCTACCTGTCACACTCACGGCACACATATTATGTGTTTAATGCCAATACTATGATCTAGTAATCGATCGGCATAAGACTAATTATCCTAATATATGATCTTATGGCTATCACACTATTTTATAATTAACCATGCTATTTATGCTAAAGATAGCTCCACACTCCCACTCATTACTAGCTGTGTTGTATTGCTCTATATAAGAATTCAACATACCTTTTTTTATCTATTAAAGCTAGTCCCATGCTTCAAGCTCCCGTAGTCCAAAAACGCCTAAGCTAGTGATTTTCCTTGTTCTTCTCTTCTCCGCCAATTTCATCCTCCACAATTATCACTAGTTTGAGTGAAGGTTCCTCTCTTTCTGCATCGCAGGGTACTGTGATTTCATCATCCAATGGTAATTATGCAGCAGTGGGTGAAAATGCTTATGACTTTGCTATATGGTTTAGCAATCAAATTGGTGATGATAAAAATTACACCGTAGTTTGGATGGCCAACCGAGACCAACCTGTAAATGGAACGTACTCGCGGCTTTTCTTACTGAAATCAGGAAATCTTGTTCTTACTGATGCAGGTCAGGTCACAGTTTGGCCGCGCGAATCAGATTCTTCTGTTGAACTGAAACTCTTGAACAGTGGCAACCTTGTTCTTAGAGCTTTAGAAGGCAAAATTCAGCATCTTGGCAAGATTCAGTTTTTATTAAACTGCCGAACGATGTCCGTAGTTCGGATGAGGAAGGTCCTATAGGCAAATTACAGTGCGACAGACATCAAGTGTTACTGGACAGAACATACAAAAGAAAAGAGCAACACGGATGGTTGAAGTCATTTATTGGGTTTACTGTTGCATTGGGAGTGTTCGAGATCTTATGCCTTGTCTCTTATTTGATTACAACCCTCAAACGCTTTAATGCAAAATTTAATCAAGTTTATATTCCGATTGTCGTCAATAGATTCAAGAGATTCACCTACGCCGAGCTGAAAAAAGCGAGAAGATCTTGGACGAGGAAGTGGTGGTGTCGTGTACAAAGGCAAATTATCCGACAACAGAATAGCAGCCATCAAGTGTCTTAACTTAGAAGCCAACCACGGAGAAGCTGAATTTCTTGCAGAGGTGAGCACAATTGGCAAGCTTAACCGCATGAACTTGATAGAGATATGGGGTTATTGTGCTGAGGGAAAACACAGGCTCCTAGTATATGAGACATGGAGCATGGTTCTTTAGCAGATAATTTACATACCCACAATATTCTTGATTGGCAAAAGAGGTTTGAGATAGCTCTAGGAACAGCTAAAGGTCTTGCTTACTTGCATGAAGAGTGTCTAGAATGGGTTTTGCATTGTGATGTAAAGCCACAGAATGTACTCTTAAACTCCAATTATGAGCCAAAGGTAGCTGACTTTGGTCTCTCAAAGCTATTAAATAGAGGTGGAGTGGATAATCCAAGCTTTTCCACAATAAGGGGGACTAGGGGTTACATGGCTCCTGATGGATTTTTCACTATCCCATCACCTCCAAAGTTGATGTATATAGCTCTGCTAGAGTTGATCACTCGAAAGTGCCCAAACAGAGTTCAACATACAATGCTGGCTACTTGGGTTCGAGAGAAGATACATGGACTTGAGCATAGTGCCTCACAGATTCAACAAGTTGTTGATCCTGCTTTGGATGGTAACTACAATTAGGAGAAAATGAATGTTCTTATAAAAGTGTCTTTGCAGTGTTCAGAAGAAGAAAAAGATGCAAGACCTACAATGAGCCAGGTGGTTGATATGCTACAAGAGTAAATGAAAATTTTATGTGAATGTATAGCTTTGTGGTTGTTATAGCTAAGACTGGCTTGCTTGTTATCCAACAACTCTCATAGACAGTCCTAGTCCCCATGAGTGAGTTGCTTTCAGTTTTATGCGCTTTTGTTCATTCCCCTATGAGTTGTAGTAACATGTGATGGATCTGTTATACAACTAATAAGAGATTAAAAAGATAATTATAAAAGGGAACTTGACACTTACATATAACTTTAAAGAGAAATTAGCAGCCATTTAACCAGCATTTAGCATTGGTACATGTAGCACAAAATAATTGGCAATAGGTAATTCCTATAACACACACTCTCGCTCTTTCTTCACATTTTTCTCAACCCTGCCCTATATCTCTTCTCAAACAACCGGTCAACAACCCATAAAATTCTCAAGGTAGTCCTCTGTAACTGGAAAAAGGGGCAGGTCTTCGAAATCTCTATTTTTGACACATTTTTGTCCAAGATTGACTCAGTTTCTTATCTAAAAGTACTTTTTGAGTGGATGTGGTTGAATTTAGCTGAAAATATGTCACAGCCCAAATCCTACCAAGATCATGATGACACCTAACTCGATATGCTTAGCAAACCAACACTCGCAATCAAATATAACAAGATAATATAAATAAAGTCTAGCTATCATATCATAGATGAGAAACATAATAAGTTTGGAAAAGTGCGAAAATATCCGAAACATCACTAGGAACTAGTGCTATGCGGTCGTGAGCTCTAAAGAGCATCACAAATACAACAGTCTAGATAATACATCATTGTTCGATAAAAAGAAACAGTAATAAAAGAGGAAAATGACTTCAAAGAATTACGTACGAACAAGCAGTTCTACCTCGAATCTTCATACAAACAACTACTAGGCTCATTCCTAGATCCCGCTAGCACTCGGATCCGTATTTACATAAAAATATGCAAAAGTATGGTATTAGAATAATAATAAATGTGTACTCAGTAAGTATTAAGTCTAACCCCAATAAAATAATAACGAGGTTTTGACGAGAGACACTCACTTTAAGTAACCTGTTTATGATAGGCTAGAAACACATATTTTTTGCTACATTTCACTTGGTATTTGCTATAATCTAATCGTGCTTGAGTTTGACTATGAATATTTTATACTTAGTACGGGACTTTATTGTGCAGGACTTGGTTTTGCGCAAAGGAGCATTTTTAAGGTAAAACGGACAATTTGGCGCTTCGAAGCATGAGTAGAAGTCCAAAACATTAAATTAAAATCGAGCTCGGAATTCGCGGATCAAGTCTGCATAGGAAAATTAACAAAAAAATCCAAAATCAGAGGAAATGGCTTACCTTCGACGCGTTGTGCAATGCGAGCCTCGACGCGACAAGAGAAGAAGCTATCTGACAAAGCAAAATCAACCCTTTTGAAAGTCTCCCTAGCACGACGCCTCAGGCGTCACTGCAACACAAACTTTTATTGTAGTATTTTGCGCTCGTTAAATTTTAGTCTCATTGCTTGAGATTGGCAATGAAAAGTGTTATAAATAATTTTTGGTACTAGTTAGAAAATCAATTTTTATTTTTTCGCAACTTACTTGAATTCTTACTTAATCGTAGGTGACAAGATCTAATTTTTGGTGTATGACTTGATCCTCCGATAAGGAATTGATTCCATATGATCCAAATCTAGAAAAAACACTGCATAAAAAAAGAAAGGAGAAGGTATTTGCCGAAAACATCTCAAGGAAATCCTCTACTCAAGGTGAGATGGAACAGGGTCTACACGTTCTAGCTATGAGAGATGCATATGCCAGAGATGAATCTTTGAGGGATGCAACTTTGGTAAACTATGCTGCAGATGGGGATAGAAACCAGAGAATCAACATAAATTACCCGTTGGTAGAATTTCAGTTCGAGAATGTTGGAGCCAGGCGTGAGTGGTCTTGGAGACTATATCAGGCCCGTCTACATGTGAGGCAATCAAGTGTGAGAGTCCCGCCAATGTAAATCATTTTGAACTGAATCAAGGTGTGCTTCAAATTATTCAAAACAATTGTATCTTTAGAGACAAGCCCAAAGAAGATCCCAAGAATCACTTGAAGGATTTTGAGGAGATAATGAACCCATTCCGTTATAACAGAGCATCACATGATGCTATCTACCTATGGACATTCTCTTTTTTGCCGAAAAATGATGTTAAGCATTGGTTACAGAGTCTACCTACTGGACCATCCGTACATGGGAAGACATGATAATGAAATTTCTTGACAAGTACTTCTCTATTGCTAAAACGGAAAAAATGAGGAAGAATATCACAACTCCAATTTTCCTCCGTAGGATGTAGTGATGGCACCTAGTGTTAGGGACTAGGTAAGCTTAAAACTTACTGAATTAATGGCAAACTCAACCAAAAACTATTAAACATGAACAGAAATTTTCTATACAAAGCTTACAATTCAAAAACCGGTAGTACAAGTCATAACTCTACTGAGTCTTGCGAACGCAACGACAGGTATACATTGAATCTCCACAGCAAAGTACGAACAGCTAGCTAATGATCAACCAACTCCGTCGTACCTGAATCTGCACAAAAATGTGCAGAAAGCATAGCATGAGTACACCACAGCGGTACCCAGTAGTGACGAGGAACTGTCAAGACACCTACTAGATCAGATAACCTGTAATGAATGCGAAACTAACAGGGAACAATATCAGAATAAAACTAAGCATGATAACAATAACAAACAGTGCTTGTAATAGGAAACTAAGAGCAACTATTAGCAGCAGGGAAACAAACAGCAGGTAATAACGCCGTGGAGTAAGCTGAATACAGTTAAAGTCCGGTGAAACCAAGTAGAGGGAACAAGTAATAATTCAATAGGAGCAACCGCTTCCACACAAGATTTGTTCAAAGATTTCTCTGAGGTACTTCACCTCATAGTCACATTTCACAGGTCCCAATTTGTGAACCTTAATCACTTGGCATCTCGTGCTCACATTACAATCATAACCGCATGAACGACTCACGTGCTAATGGAATGAAAATATCAAATATCAGCACGTACAATTCACATGCCAACAATAATAATGATTCATGACCACACGAACAACTCACGTTCCAATAGAACAACTCTCACACAGAAGGCAAGTAAACGGGAGTATATGTAAATGGTCAATAACATCAGGATTCATCTTCGTAAACCGATATGGGTGATTAATTACGTATATGCTTGTGCAAGTGTTCTATCCCAATTCAAGTCGACAAGTAAGAGTAGAGACAATGAATGGCACATAAGAAACGATCACCACAAAATGTACAAGTTATAACTCACACAAGGTAGGCACACCACTATACAAATATCAACAATAACAACACCCCCAGGCCATTATAAGTCATCACAAATCACTCCCCGACATATCCCACCTTGTCTCGTCACGTGCGTAACAATAAAGTAAATGCCCGCCTTGTCTCGCCACACACGCATAATAATATTCCTATCTTGTCTCGCCACATGTGCAAACCCACAAATATAGCCCGCCTTGTCACGCCGCATGTGCAAATATCAATAATAACAACGGCACGGACAACTCACATGCGAACACCCCTACAATCTCACAACAATACCACGTGTGCCAAAATATAACAACACAATAAAATGACTTTCGCAATATGTGCCCATATGCCACAACATATCCTCAAACAGTTTCAATACCACGACCACACATAGCCCTCGGCTCAACAACACTAACTACAATAGCAACAGCAATAATAACACGAGAATACGGCAAGTAAATCAACACAAGAACTTCAGAACACAAAGAAACGGAAGAAATTAACAAGGGAGAGATAATGTGTAACAATAATTCCAAATAAGGATGAGTCAACAATGAAAAGAGATAACAAAACTTCATTTAGGGTTGAGCAATTACGAAAGAGATAATAACAAATTCAATTAAGGATAAGAAATTACGGAAAAGATAATAATAACTTCAATTAAGGATAAGCAATTACGGAAAGATAATAATAACTTCAATTAAGGATAAACAATTACGGAAAATATAATAATAACTTTAATTAAGGACAAGTAATTACGGAAAAGTTAGCATGCAATAAAAGAAGCAACAACTTCACTTAAGGCAAATAAGAGTTCAATCGACAAAATTCATAAAATCTGAATACCTATTCGATAATGAGTCCAATCATACCAAAATTATCAATTTCCGATATCGAATCGCCCTTCAAATCCTCATTTTACATTTTTTAAAGATTTTTACAAAATTTCCATTTTCTTCCATTCAGTTCACTAATTTAATGATGAAAACAATTATGGAATCATGAAATATAATTAATTTCGGATAAACACTTACCCCAAACAAACACGTGAAGAACCATTCAAAAATCGTCCACTCTCGGACTAGTTTTCAAAAAAATGAAGAAAGAAACTGAAATGCGTTTTTAAGCTGCCCATGCAGCTTATTTTCAGGAAGGTCGCATTTTAAAGAGGCGATCTGCTTCAGCAGTTTTCCAGGCAGAAACAACAGTGAAAACTGCAGTACCAGTTTTCAATAAATTGATCATAACTTTCTGTACAAATATCTAAAGGATGAATGATTTAACTTTTTGAAAACTAGGCTCAAAGAGCTACAACTTTCATGTTTGGATCATCTCTAAATTCCTTATAGATTAAAAGATATAAGCTTCCGAAATCAGACTAATAAGCCTGCAGATTCGAGGTTATGCGGTCCAAAGTGCCGAATTGCTCAAACTTATTCAAAACTCGCCCGAACCTCTCGGGACCTCAACCAAACATGCACACAGGTCCTAAAACATGATACTCTTTCACGCGATCAAAACGCCAAAATGACACCTAGAATTTAGAATTGAATGCCAAAACGCATGGATTTTCAAAGAAATTTCAAGAACTTCAAAATTTTCAACCAAGCGTCCGAATCCTATCAAATCAACTCCGAATCGCGCCAAATTTTGCTGAAAAGTACAACATGGACTTGTACAAACTTTCAAAACAAAATTTCGGGCCCGTTAACCACAAAGTCAAACTCGTATCAAACTTTAGAAATTCAAGCTTTATAAAATCAAAACTTTTAATTTTTTCAAGAACTAACGGAAAACATGCCTACGCACCTCGGAATAACTTCAAATTTTACACACAAGTCATAAATATTATTATGAAGCTGCTCGAACTCTCGAAATCTAAATCAGGACCCGGTATCAACAAAAATCTAATTATGGCCAAATTTAGGAATTCTTTAAACCCTTAAATTTCTAGTTTTCGACAAATGACGCTAGGTACTTCTGAATTTGATTCCAGGCATACGCTCATCCTAAATCATGACACGGACTCACCGGGACTGTCAAAATACTGATTTGGGTCCGTTTACACAAAACGTGAAGTCAACTCAAATGAGTTTTTAAGGCACGATTTCACATTTTCATCAATTTTCTCATAAAAACCTTCCGAAAAAAGATACAAATTGTGCACGCAAAATTGAGGAAGGCTGAATGGATCTATTCGAGGTCTCAGAACACAGAAATGAAGGTTAAAATTAAAGATGTCCTATCGGGTATCACAAAGAAATACATAACATCAGCCAAAGAGAGTTGGAAACTATTTTTGAAGTATGGGAAATACTCAAGGATCTTGTGAGAAGATGCTCTCATAATGGAATAGAACATTTGATGCAACTCCAAGATTGTTGGAAAAGTTTAACATCGGCAGCTAGGAGGGTGCTGAATAATATAGTTGGTGGACCACTAATGACGAAAACCCCCAAGGAAGCTACAACTATTTTAGATGCGTTGTCTAAAGAAGCTGACCAATGACCTGATGATGGATACGAAAGGAGAAAACGAGTTGGGATACATCAAGTGGATTATTCTAGTGCTATGCAAACCCATATTTCTATTATGGTTAAGGATACCCTTCCTCTCTTTTATTTTGTCCCCCAGATGTCGCCACACGGGGAAACATATGGATGTAAAAATAACGGGTTCTAATCCAATTCTGATGCAAAAATACAAATTTAAAAATAAAATAGAAAAGATACAAAATCAAAAATTCAATATCACTAAGGGTGGGATGTAAACTTTATTAGATATCATTGACTTTGGTATTTAATAAGTTGTATTTGCTGTTAGATTTGTCCATTTAGCAGCACCTTAGGATGGCATAGCCTTAAAATTGAAGGGTGAGGTTCAAAAGGCGTGAATCTTAAATTACTCTTACGTTTTCTAAAAGATTACGTGGTAAACTTAGGTCAAGTAAACCCTTTTGGAATATATTCAGTTGTTTGTGAACCTTCAAGTACTCTTTGCCTCTTAACCCAAACCTGAGAAATATTAGAATTTTTCCTTAACAAGAAACTACAATCCACTAAAAGCATTCCAAACTCTGCAGAATCTTTATTTGAGGAGTTATAAGAAACCATAATTATTTGGGCGTCACATTTAACTATCCGAGTTATTAAAATGTTAAATCAATCATACGAGAGCAAAATATAAACTCATAATTGCAGCATGCTTGGCATTGATACAACCTCGAAAAATCAAAAAAGTAGCAGCTACAAGTTGACTTGTTGAATCATGCACAATAGCTCATGCTCCACTGCAGCCCGAAGTAAAGAAGACAGCTGTATTTATATGGTATTTTCAAATCCTGGGTGGAGACTTAGACCAAGATGAGGTTACAACCTGAGTGGAAGCACTTACTAGACCTCCCAAGTCCCTTTTCAATCATGGAAATCTTATATTCGCTTCAAAATCTAGGAGTTTCGGATAGCACATAAGCAGGAGAATGAACTTTAACATTTCACATAAATTCGTCCCCCATGGCCTAAATTTTCCAAAGGGTTGCATATGTATGTCTAGCCTTTAAAGAATCTGATTCATTAGTAATACAACTAAGGAAATCTCCAATACTAGTGCCTTCCACATCTAGTTCACATTGTCATGCCACCCAAACTTCTCTTTTTCTAGCAGTCAAGGAGTACATGTTCACTATTTTTAATGGGCCGCAAAAATGACAACTCGTTTGAAGATTAATGTCTTTAACTAGTAAATTTGATTTAGTAGGCAGAATATTTCAAGCTAAGCTCAAAATAAAATCCTTAAATTTTTTGGAGCTAACTTTAAGTTCGAAAGCTTCTTCTAGTTAACAAATTCCCCATGAAAGTTCGAAGCTTGATAGAGAGAGAGTAACAAAGTTGATGTGATGACCTGATAGGTCATGTTGAGTTCTAACCCTTATTTTCGTATTCCAAAATCTCGATTAGCTCCGTTTAGTGTTTCTCGATTTACATGCACAATCTGTGTCTTTTTCTAAAAAGATTTTATGTGAAAAATTGAAGAAATAATGAATTTTAGCTTTTAAAAATGACTTGAGATGACTACGGTCAATATTTTATGTAAACATCCCGGATCGATATTTTGACGATCCCGATGGGTCCGTATAATGATTTTGGACTTGGGCGTATGCCCGAAATTAAATTCGGAAATCCTAACTTGATTTGACATGATTTGTTGAAAACTAGTAATTTGAAGGTTTAAAGATATCCGAGGTTCGGCTTTTGATTGACTTTATGGCTACCGGGTTCGGATTTCGATTTCGGAAATTTTGGTATAGGTTCATTTTACTATTTAAAATTTATTTTCAAATTTTGGTGCAAAATGGAGTTGATTTGATAAGATTCGGACGCTCGCTTGTGAATTTGGAAGTTCTTGAGTTTTTTTAAAAATTTCATACATTTTGATGTCCGATTCATAGTTCTAGGTGTTATTTTGGTATTTTGATCATGCGAACGAGTTCGTATAATATTATTACACTTGTGTGCATGTTTGGTTTGGAGCCCGAGAGGCTCAGGTGAGTTGCAGATAAGCTACGGACCATTTGAACTTAGAAAAGGAATTGCTGGTTTTGGCTGCTGCTGATATCTGGTGTCATGTGCTTCGCGATCGCAAAGCCTCTCTTGTAATTGCGAAGGGGAATCGGGGCTGGGGAGGAGTTTCATATTTGCGAATGCGAGGAGCTGGTCGCAAAAGCGAAGTAGTGGGGGTTTACCCTTCGCGAACGCTTCCACTCTCTCGCGAACGCGTAGGGTTATGGGGTCCTTGGGGGGAGCCAGTCAGTTACTATTCGCGAACGCATTCATTGGATCGTGAAGGCAGGGGGAGTAAGCCTTCACGAACACGAAGGCCTTTGGCAGCTCCTACTTCGCGATCGCGTTAGGTGCTTCTTGAACGCGAAGAAGACCTGACAACAGTTATTTAAAACAATCCAAAAATCGAGATTCTTCCCATTTCTGACCATTTTCAAGTTTGAGCTCGGTCTAGAGGCGATTTTGAAGAGGTTTTTCACCCCAACTTCATAGGTTAGTAGATTTTAACTTGTTTTCTTACACTTCCATAAACACTCATTGATTCTTAACCTTTAATTTATGCATTTTCATGGTAGAAATTAGGGATTTTTGTAGAAATTGGAAATTTGAGAAATTGAGATATAGACCTCAAATTGAGGTCGGATTTCGAAACTAATCACATAACCGGGCTCGGGGTGAATGGGCAATTAGATTTTGGTCCAAATCTCGGGATTTAACCAAGCGAGCCCGAGGTTGACTTTTGTTGACTTTTTTCAAAATCATTAAAGATTGAATCTTTTTCTCGTGGGTAGTTTCTAAAGCTTACTTTGAATTATTTGAACTATATTTGGCTAGATTTAATTGGTTTGGAAGCTAATTCCAGAGGAAAAGCCGCGGTTGAGCATTGATTTATTTGCGAAGTGAGGTAAGTGTCGTGGTTAACCTGGACTTGAGGGATTCAGACTTATTGGTCTATTTGCTACGTGTTTTATATGTGGAGACAACATATATGTGAGGTGAAAAGTACCTATATATTGTTATTGGGTTAAAGAATGCCGGTGGAAATTATTTCTTTGTATTATATTATTTCGTTAATTATGTATCCATGCTTAGGTTAGATTATTACTTCTTTTAATTATTTTTTTCATATTTATTGCTTATTTTAAACATGTTGAATTTTTGAAAGTTGAAGTTTGATATCATGGCACCATATTTGAAGTGAAATTATTCCCCGCCTTGTTTTTATTATTGGAATTTATATTGTTGCTTGGTGAGGAAGAGAGAAAAAGCACGAAGGATGTTGTCGTGCCTTATTTATATTTATTATCATATATTGAGATATTTGAGAATAGAAACACGAAGGGTGATGTCGTGCCGGTGAGTAAAAGCACGAAAGGTGATGTCGTGCCATTATATTCATAATATTGCATGTTGAGGACGAAAGTAAAAGCACGAAGGGTGATGTCATGCCATTATATTCATGATATTGCATGGTGAGGACGAAAGTAAAAGCACGAAGGGTGATGCCGTGCCATTTTCATGTCATTGTCTTATTCAATTTTCAGTTTTGGTGATTTACTTGGTTATATTGTTGCTTAATTCGGAAGATGTTATTTTGTGATTTTGTACTTGCCGTTTTTATGATATTTTTCCCTTTTGCATGTCCCCTCCCATTTAATATTCTAGTATTCTTTTTGTTATTTTGCTGCTTTGTATATACTTGTACAGGGTTTTTACATAGGTGTCTTGTCATATCCTCGTCACTATCTCGTCGACGTTAGGCTCGACACTTGCGGAGTACATTGGGTCGTTTGTACTCATACTACACTTCTGCACTTTTTGTGTAGATACTGGTATCGGTCCTAGCGGTGCTTGAGGTGCGTCAGCTCAGATCACTTCACTTCGGAGACTTGAGGTAGATCTGCTGGCGTTCGCAGACCTTGAAGTCCCTTCCATTTCCTACTATTACTGTTTATCTCTTTTGAATAGTTGTATTTACTTAGACTATGTTTGTAGACTTCTAGCTGCTCGTGTACTCATGATCCATTTATGGGAGTAGTTAGTATCACGTGTTTTATATTCGTAATATGTTAGATTTGACATTTATTTCTTGCTGAATATCATTATTTTGTCTTTTAACTATTAAAATTGGTTAATTACTTATTTCACGTCGGCTTGCCCAGCAAGTGGATGTTAGGCGCCATCACGATTCCGAGGTTGGGATTCCGGGTCGTGACAAGTTGGTATCAGAGCACTAGGTTGCTTAGGTCTCACGAGTCATGAGAAAGCTTAGTAGAGTTTGGAGGACCGGTACGGTGACGTTTTTACTTATCTTTTAGAGGCTATGGAGTTTTAGGAAAATTTCACTTCTTTCTTTCCCTATCGTACGATTTTTATTCTATCATTGATGTTTGAATTGTTCCATTCTTGTTCTCTCACAGATGGTGAGAAGACGCACAACATCTACAGCCGGACAGGATCTGGAGCCCTTGTTTCAACCATTACCAAGGTTAGAGGCTGAGGCATAGCTAGGCCTCAGCTTAGAGCTCGAGCAGTAGCACCAACTATGGAGCTCAAATTGATCATGAGGAGGAGATCCCAGCTTAGACTGCACCAGTCGGATCCGCTCAAGTTTCGGAGGGATTTATAAACACTCTCGTGCTTCAGGATGCTCTAGTCCATCTAGTGGGCCTGATGGAGAGTATGGCCCAGACCGGTGCATTTCCGGTGGCACCAGCTGTCTCTTAGGCTGGGGGAGAAGCACAGGCTCCTGCTACTCACACTTCGGAGCAGATGGCTCGCATATATCAGACTCCAACAGTCCATCCAGTGGGGTAGTTTAGCCTATTATTGCTACACAGACCGGGGAGAGGCCCGTGATGTCTGCAAAGGGATTGATGAGATTGTATAAGTTCACAAAGCTCTTCCTTATTCACTTCAGTGGTGAAACTTCTGAGGACCCACAAAATTACTTGGGTCGTTGCCACGAGGTGTTGCACAACATAGGTATTGTTGAGACTAATGGGGTCGACTTTGTAGTGTTCCAGATGACCGGTTCTGCCAAGAGATAGTGGCGGAATTATGTGCTGACTAGACCAGCTAGTTCACCTTCACTTACCTGGGATCAGTTTTCGCAGCTATTTCTGGAGAAGTTTATTCCTTTCACTTTAAAAAAGGAGTACCGCAGGCAGTTTAAGTGCCTTCAGTAAGATAGCATGACTGTTACCTAGTATGAGACCCGATTTGTGGACCTAGCTTGCTATGAAGTTATCTTACTCCCTACTAAGAGGGAGAGAGTGAGGAGATTCGTTGATGGACTTACTTTCAATATTAAGATACAAATGGCCAAGGAGGAGATGATATTTCTTTCTAGAGGGCCGTAGATATTGCTAGATGGATCGAGATGGTTCATGGTCAGGATAGGGGGACGGTATCTGAGAAGAGGCTTCATCACTCTAGTAGTTTCAGTTGTGCCTCTTAGGGCTCAGTTGGTAGGGGCTATTCTCCTAGGCCATTTCACTCGGCGCTTCTGGCATCCCACGGTGCTTCAGGTAGTCGTGGTCCTTATGTGTCTCATCCTGAGGTGCTAGCCTACAGCGCACCATCAGCTTCTATTAGTGCATCTCTGATCCAAAGTTATCAGGGTCGTTATCTAGGTTGACAGGCTAGTTCCAGGGTCAGCAGTCACAGCAGTCGAGGGCTTGTCATACTTGTGGAGATCCGAGGCACGTTGCTAGATTTTGTCCTAAGTCACAGGGTAGCATAGCAGCAGAGTTCTCGTGCCATGGTTCTGGCATCGGTTGCTTCACCACCCGCTCAGCCAGCTAGAGGCGGCGGTCAGGCTGCCAGAGGTGTAGGTCAAGCCATTAGAGGTGAAGGCCAGCCAGCTAGAAGCCATCTGAGTGGCGTAGGTCAAAGTAGTGGGGCCCAGCCTCATTTTACGCATTTCCAACTAGACCTCAGGCACTGTCATCATAGGTATTGTTCCAGTTTGTCATAGAGATGCTATAGTTCTATTTGATTCGGGCTTTACTTATTCCTACGTATCATCCTATTTTGCTTCCTATCTGGTTATGCCTCGTGATTCTTTGAGTGCTCCTGTATATGTGTCCATGCCTGTGGAAGATTTCATTATTATAGATCGTGTTTATCGCTCGTGTGTAACTTTTATCAGGAGCTCTGAGACTAGTGTAGATCTCCTACTTCTTGATATAGTATACTTTGATGTTATTTTGGGCATGGATTGGCTGTCACCTTATCATGCTATATTAGACTGTCACACCAAGACGGTGACCTTAGCCATGCCGGGGTTGCCTTCATTAGAGTGGATGGGGACTCCTGGCCATTCTACCAGCAGGGTCATTCTTATGTGAAGGATCGGCGTATGGTCGAGAAGGGATGTCTAGCATATTTGGCATATATTTGTGATCTAGTGCGGAGGTTCCTTCTCATTGATTTAGTATCGGTTGTGCATAAGTTTCCAAAGGTGTTTCCTGCAGATTTGCCGAGGATGCCACTCGACAGAGATATCGACTTCTGTATTGACTTAGCTTCGGGCACTCAACCCATTTCTATTCCACCATACCGTATGGCCCAGCCTGAGTTGAAGGAACTGAAGGAGCAGTTTCAGGATTTGCTTGATAAAGGATTCACTAGAACTAGTGTCTCACTTTAGGGTGCACCAATGTTGTTCATGAAGAAGAAGGAAGGTACGAAGAGAATGTGTATTGATTATCAGCAGTTGAACATAGTCATTATCAAGAACAAGTACCCGTTGTCAAGGATTAATGTAACGATTACATCAACCTGACCAGTTGTTTTGTGTAATTGCACCCCGTTACCCTTTTTTATGCTTCACACACGTGTGTTTATGGTTTTATGACTTGCGGGGTTTGTTAGTTTCGTTCAGGGAAGCTTTCGGGTAGATTCGGACCCTTTGATTCTTGACTTAGAAGCCTAAGTTAGAAATATTGACCAAACTTTGCTTTGTGAAAACGACCCCAGAATAGTGTTTTGATGGCTCTGATAGCTTTATATCGTGATTTCGAACTTGGGTGTATGCCTGAAATTTGATTTCGGACGTCCGTAGATTGATTTATGTTGTTTTGCCGAAATTTAGCAATTCAAAGTTGAAAAGTTTGACTGTAGGTTGACTCTTAGCTATCATGCTCGAAAATTTAATTTGGGACTTGGAATAGGTCTGTTATGCTATTTAGAACTTGTCTGCAAAATTTGGTATCATTTGTATTTTTATCGTACAAGCGAGTTTGTATGATGTTTTTAGACTTGTCTGGAAGTTTAGTTTGGAGCCTCGAGGGCTCGGATGAGTTTAGAACATGTATCAGAATGGTTTTTAACTGAAAATATGTTGCTGGTGCTCAGTTATCGCAATTGCAAGGACCAGCCTCGCAATTGCGAAGGTGACAGTGGGGGCTCAGATGTGGAAATTGCGACTACCCCTTCACATTTGTGAAGTCAGCAGGAGTTTAGCTAGGTTCGTATTTGCGAACAATGGTTCGCTTTTGCGATTATGTCCAACTTCGCAATTGTGAAGCCTCTTGTTGCAATTGCGATGATGCATGAGGCTTTTAAGGTTTTCCTAATCTGCAATTGCGAGGGTTCGCATGTATCACAAATACGACAACTGCAGCTGGTACAAAGGGCTGGGAGACAGGATTTTCAACACATTCTCTCATTTTTAGAACCCTAGATTCGGTCGGAGGCAATTTGGAGAAGGGATTTTCATCTACAAACTTTGGGTAAGTGATTCTAATCTATTCTAATCATATTCCATCAATATATCTTAGATTTTACTATCAAAATCATGTGAATCAAAGTGAAAATTTGTGAAACCCTGTCAAGTTTTTGGAAAATAAGAAATCAAGTTTTGAGATTCGATTTGGACTCAGATTTTATAACTAATCACATATATGAACTCGTTGGGTCATGGGTAATCAAAATCTACCACTGGACCCGGGTTTTGATCGGGCGGGCCCAGGGTTGACTTTTGTTTACTTATTAGGAAAAGTGTAAAGATCATGGCTTTTTCTATTGTAATTGATTTTTCTTGCATTGTTTGATGATATTAAGTCGATTTTGGTTAGATTTGAGCCGTGAGGAGGCAAATTTTAGGGGAAAAGCTATTTCCGAGGATTAAATTGGCCTAGATGAGTATCTTGCCTAACTTTGTGTGGAGGAATTACACCTTAGGATTTGGGATTGATTGAGTCGTTTGTGTTATGTGAAATCCGTGTATGCAAGGTGACAATTTGGTACACGTGTTATATGTGGTTTTTGACCAGTTTAGGCTACTTGACTCTTTACATGCCTTAATTTAATTGCCGTATCATGTTCTAGAACTCTCATGGTCGATCAATTCTTACTTATGTTAGTCTATCCTTACATGCCTTAAATGATTTCGTTAACACTTGTTCTACATCCTAATTGATGAATTGCTCTCATGTATTAGTTGAAATTGTTTCCTTTTTTATTGTTACATATTATCTCTTTCATTGTTGATTTTCATTATTTGAAGTTATTGTTCATGTTATTTCTTTCATTGTTAATTTCCATTATTTGAAGTCATTGATACACGTAATCTCTTTCACTGTGAGTTATTCTTATTTAATATTGTAGTTATACATTATCTCTCTCATTGTTGAGTTATTGGTGTTGGAATTGTGAAAGTAGTTATCACGTTGAGACAAAATTATTATTGTTGAGACATCTTTCTTGTTGAGCATTTTACATTCATTGTTGGTGTTGATGTTCTTGTGCACATTGTGATGGGGCCATGGGCTATTATTATGGAAATATTGATATTGTTGATTATTGGCAAGTTGTGACATATGGGCACTTGTGGTGCAAGTTGTTATTGTGATTTGATATTGACGTGCATGCAGCGGTATAAGGCTAAGGGTTAATGTACATGCGACGGCATAAGGTGGGACTTATGTGTGTGTTGCTTGTAATAGAATTACGTGAAGCCACGCAGCGTCATAAGGTGGGCTAAAGTGTGTGTGGCTATTTCGGGAAAACTGTTTTCAAAACCTATTTAAATATAAGACTCACGTGGCGGTATAAGAAAAGATTGTAATTGAGATTGTGACTTGTGAATACGAGGAGGTACCTCAGTTGTGATTCTTGATATATATACGAGGCCGTACCTTGGTTGGTGATTCTTATTGTGCACGAGGCGGTACATCATTTTGATTCTTGTTGTTATTCTCATGTTGTAAAGACTTATTTGGCGGGAACACTTATTGTTGTTTTTTTCTTCCTTGTTTCATCAGCTATTGTTCGTATATGAACATTGTGATTCTTTTCAATTGCTTCCCCCATGTTATCTCTTTGCTTACCATCCTTTTATTAGTCGATGTTATTAACTTGCTTCATATTACTTATTGCTCCTTTTTTCATTACTTCTTGTTATTACATTTTCATTCTGTTCATTATATCCTAGTGGGTGTCTTGACCTGTCCTCATTACTACTCTAATGAGGTTAGGTTTGATACTTATTAGGTACCGTTGTAGTGTACTCATACTATACTCCGCACATCATTTTGTGCAAATTCAGGTACGTCTGCTCATGCCGGACAGTAGTGATCGTCTGTTAGCTGCTTTACGGAGACTTCAAGGTATACTTCCTCGGCGTTCGCAGGCCTCAGAGTTACCTTCCTTTACTTTCACTACTATTGTATTTTTCATTCAGACAATGATGTTGTAGGCATTTTAGCTAACTCTGTAGAGTTTATGACTTAGTTTCACCGGTTCTGGGAAAAGTATTTGTTGAATTTTGTCTTAGAAGATTTTTATGAGTTTATTAGACCTGTTTTAGTTTTTCGGTTAATTATATCTGTCAAGTTATTATCAAATGTTAGGCTTACCTAGTCATAGAGACTAGGTACCATCACGACATCCTACAGAGAGAAATTGGGGTCGTGACAAGATGGTATCAGAGCTTTAGGTTCATATGTGTTACGTGTCATAAGCAGGATTAGTAGAGTGTTGCGGATCGGTACGGAGACGTCTATACTTATCTTCGAGAGTCTACGGAACTGTTAGGAAAACTTCACTTCATTGATTCATATCGTGCGAATTGGTTGACTTTGAAAACTGAATCTTTGACTTTTTATTCTCTCACAGATGGTGAGGACACACATTTCTGGATCCGACGATCAGACACCCACACCCCCTGCTAGAGCCACGAGACGCTAGGGCTGGGGCAGAGGCCGAGGAGGGGCACGTGGTGCAGCCAGAGCACCTGCCCGAGCTGCAACCTGTAGCTCCAGTTGGGGGCAGGCACCCCAGGCGCCTGTTGCCACCCCTGCACTTTAGGAGACCCTCGCACAGTTCTTGAGCATGTTTGGTACTCTAGCTTAGGCGGGGTTGATTCCACTTGCACCAGCCACATCTCAGGCTGGGGAGGAGCTCAGACTCCCTCGACCCGTACCATAGAGCAGTGGGTCCAGGTTGATAAGGTCCCAGAGATTATACCAGTACATCCTATTGTTCTGGTTCCGGTCGCGGTTAGGTAGCAGCATCTGAGGAGGAGGAGCTTAGACTTGAGAGGTTCAAGAAGTATCACCCTCCTACCTTCAGTGGTTTGGCTTCAAAGGATGCACATGGTTTTCTAGAGGAGTGCCACCGTATTCTCCACACCATGGGTATTGTGGAGATGAGTGAGTTGCTTTCACTACTTTCCAGTTGTCAGGAGCAGCATATCAGTGGTGGCAAGTATACGAGGAGGGTAGCCCAGCCGATGCAGCTTCATTTACATGGACTCGATTTTCAGATTTGTTCTTGAGAGAGTTTGTTCCTCAGACCCTTAGGGATACATGGCGCTTTGAGTTTAAGTAGCTGCACTAGGGTACTATGACAGTGTCAGAGTATGCTGTCCGATTCAGTGATTTGTCCAGACATGCACTTGCTTTGGCCTCTACAGTTAGAGAGCGAGTTCATCGATTTATCGAGGGGCTTAGCTATGGTATTAGATTCAGCATGACTCGAGCGTTGGAGACAGATACCCCATAACAGCATGTGGTCGAGATTGAGCGGAGGTTGGAGGGTATGCAGGGTCGTGAGAGAGTGGACAGGGAGGCCATGAGGCCTCGAGGTACGGGAGGATTTAGTGGTGGTCATGCTGCAGCTACAGCCCGTCATGGCAGGGGCTATGTGAGACGTCCAGTTCACTCGGCACTTCCATCTTCTAGTGGAGCTCCGGTTATTCTGAGATCTCAGATTGCCCACTTTGCTTAGCCACTTTCTAGTACACCTCCTGCACGAGGTGCCTTTAACGGTCAGTCCAGGCGACCAGGCCCGAGCAAGTCCCAACAGCCACGCCCACCGAGAGCTTGTTTTGAGTATGATGATACCCGTCACATGGTTAGAGACTGTCGCAAACTCAGGAGGGGTGCACCTCCACAGGCTACTCAGGCTCTACGGATTCAGTCAGGCCCACAAACTTCTCAGGCCATGGTTGCATCCCCAGTTGCCGCTCCACCCGCACAACCAGCTAGGAGTGGGAGACAAGCAGGTAGAAGTTGTCCTAGAGGGTGAGGCCAGGCCAAATTATATGCTTTTCCAGGTAGGACAGAGGCAGTCATTTCAGACACACCCATTACAAGTATGGTTCCAGTTTTTCATAGAGATGCATCAGTCTTATTTGATCCGAGATCCACTTATTCATATGTGTCATCTTACTTTGCTTCGTAGTTGGATATACCTCGTGATTCTCTAAGTTCTCCTGTTTATGTGTCCACACTTGTAGGAGATTCTATTATTGTGAACCGTTTGTATCGGTCATGTTTAGTTGTTATTGGTGGTTTTGAGACCATACTTGATCTATTGTTACTTAGTATGGTATAATTTGATGCTATCTTGGGCATGGACTGGTTGTCGCCCTATCATGCTATTCTGGATTGTCACGCCAAGACTTGACATTGGCTATTCCAGGTTTGCTATGGTTAGAGTGGAGCGGTGCATTGGATTATGTTCCTAGCAGGGTTATGTCATCTCTAAAGGCTCAGCAGATGGTTGAGAAGGGGTGTAATGCTTATCGATACACCTATCGTTGAGTCATCTAGTAGCGAGAGACTTCCCAGATATATTTCCAGGGGATCTTCCGGGCATGCCATCCAATTGGGATATCGATTTTGGTATTGACTTGTTGTCGAGCATTCAGCCTATTTCTATTCCACATATCGTATGGCCCAGTGGAGCTGAATGAGTTAAAAGAGCGGTTGCAAGAGTTTCTTGAAAAGGGTTTCATTCGACCTAGTGTGTTGTCATTTTGGGGTGCTCCGGTCTTGTTTCTGAAGAAGAATGATGGTTCTATGCACATGTGTATTGATTATTGGTAGTTGAACAAGGTTACAGTGAAGAACAGATATCCATTGCCATGCATTCATGATTTATTTAATCAGCTACAGGGTGATAGAGTGCTCTCAAAGATTGATTTGCGGTTAGTTTATCATCAGCTAAAGGTTCGAGATCTAGATATTTTGAAGACTGCCTTTAGGACTCAGTATGGTCACTATGAGTTCCTTGTGATGTCATTTGGGCTGACCAACTCTCCAGCAGCATTTACACCCGATGAATAGTATATTCCAGCCATATCTTGATTCATTTATCATTGTGTTTATTGACGACATCTTGGTATACTCCCGCAGTTGGGAAGATCATGAGCAGTACCTGAGTATCGTGCTTCAGACTTTGAGAGAAAAGAAATTGTATGCAAAATTTTCAAGTGTGAATTCTGGCTTGATCCAGTGGCATTTTTGAGTCACGTGGTGTCGATTGAGTGGATCAAGGTAGATCCGAAGAAGATTAAAGCAGTGTAGAGTTGGCCCTGACCGTCTTTAACTACTGAGATTCAGAGTTTCCTTGGTCTGGTCAGGTATTATTGCCTTTTTGTAGAGGGTTTCTTATCTATTGCTGCACTATGACCAGATTGAACCAGAAGGGTGCTCCTTTCATATGGTCCGAGGTGTGTGAAGCGAGCTTCCAAAAGCTCAAGACTGCTTTGACTACAGCCCCAGTGTTGGTGTTGCCTACGGGTTCGGGGTATTATACTGTGTATTGTGATGTGTCATGTGTTGGTCTTGGCGCGGTATTGATCCAAGACGGTAGGGTGATTGCCTATGTGTCTCGGCAGTTGAAGATCTATGAGAAGAATTATCCAGTCCACGACTTTGACTTGGCAGCCATTGTTCATGCATTGAAGATTTGGTGGCATTATTTGTATGGTGTCCCTTTGTGAGGTCTTTACAGACCATCGGAGTATACAACATCTGTTCAAATAGAAATATCTTAACTTGCGGTAGCGGAGATGGTTAGAGTTGCTTAAGGACTATGATATCACCATTCTATATCATCCCGGGAAGGCCAATATGGTAGCCAATGCCTTGAGTCGAAAGGCGGAGAGTTTGGACAGTTTAGCATATCTACCAGCAGCGGAAAGGCCATTAGCATTGGATGTTCAGGCCTTGGCCAACCAGTTTATTAGATTGGATGTTTTGGAGCCCCGTCAAGTTCTTGCTTGCTTGATTTCTCGGTCTAATCTATATGATCGCATCAGAGAGCGTCAATATGACTACCATATTTGCTTGTCCTTAAGGACACGGTTTAGCATGCGATGCTAAGGAGGTTTCTATTGGAGATAACAGTGTGTTGCGGTTGTAGGATCGATAATGTGTGCCTGATATGGAGGGGTTACGTGAGTTGATTCTTTAGGAGGCCCGTATTTTGCGGTACTCCATTCATCCAAGTGCTGCTAAAATGTATCAGGATTTGAGGTAGCACTATTAGTGGAGGAGAATGAAAAAAGATATAGTAGAGTCTGTAGCTTGGTGCCTAAATTGTCAGGAGGTGAAGTATAAGCATCAGCGGCCGGGTGGTTTGCTTCAGAGACTCGAGATTCCGGAGTGGAAATGAGAGGGTTTTACCATGGATTTTGTTGTTGGGCTCCCATGGACTCAGAAGAAATTTGACGCGTTATGGGTGATTGTGGATAGTTCTTGCCGCTTGCGAAGTTTGCCTAGAACAACAGCTACTAATCGAGTATTAAGATGGCACCTTATGAGGCCCTATATGGGAGACGGTGTTGTTCTCCAGTAGGTGGTTTGAGCCAAGAGAGGCTAAGTTATTAGGCACAGATTTGGTTAGAGATGCCTTAGAGAAGATCAAGATGATCCAGAATCAACCTCGTACAACCCAATATACATAAAAGATTTATGCAGATCGGAAGGTTCGTGATGTTGCATTCATGGTTGGAGAGCGAGTCTTGCTCCGGGTTTCACCCATGAAGGGTGTGATGAGGTTTGGGAAGAAAGTCAAGTTGAGCCCTAGGTATATCAAACCTTTTGAGATCCTTGATAGGATTGGTAAGGTGGCCTACAAGCTGCATTGCCACCTAGTTCATCTGCGGGTCATTCGGTGTTCCATGTTTCTATGCTCCGGAAGTATTATGGCGATCCGTCTCATGGTTTAGACTTTAGCGTAGTCCAATTGGACGAGGATTTGACTTATATTAAGGAGTCGGTGGCTATCTTGGAAGACAGGTCCGAAAGTTGAAATCAAAGAATATTGCTTCAGTGAAGGTTCAATGGAGGGGTCATCCGAGGAGGCAACCTGGGAGATTGATCACGACATGCGGAGTCATTATCCTCATATATTCGCCACGTCAGGTATGTCCTTATGCACGTTCGAGGACAAAAGTTTGTTTTAAGGGGGGGAGAATGTAATGACCTAAACGGTCATTTTGTGTAATTGCGTCCCGTTACCCCTTTTTATGCTTCATATATGTTTGTTTATGGTTTTATGAATTGCGGGGTTGGTTAATTTCGTTCCAAGAACCTTTCGGGTTGATTCAGACCCTTTGATTCTTGACTTAAAAGCCTAAGTTAGAAATGTTGACCAAACTTTGACTTTTGTGAAGACGACCCCGGAACAGTGTTTTGATGGCTCTGATAGCTTCATACCGTGATTTCGGACTTGGGCGTATACCAGGATTTAATTTCGAAAGTCCGTAGATTGATTTATGTTGTTTTGCCAAAATTTGGCAATTTAAAGTTAGAAAAGTTTGGCCGTAGGTTAAATCTTAGCTATCGAGCTCGGAAATTCATTTTGGGACATGGAATAGGTCTGTTATGCTATTTAGAACTTTTCTGCAAAATTTGGTATCATTTGGAGTTGATTTGATAGGATTCAGACGTTTAGTTGTAATTTTACAGATTCTTGAACTTTACTTTGAAATTCATGCATTTTAGTGTTCAATTCGTAGTTTTAAATGTTATTTTTGTGTTTTCATCGCGCAAGCGAGTTCATATGATATTTTTAGACTTGTGTGGATGTTTGGTTTGGAGCCCCGAGGGCTCGGATGAGTTCCGGACATGTATCAAAATGGTTTTGTACTGAAAATGTGTTACGGGTGCTCTATTATCGCAATTGCGAGCACCAGCCTCGCAATTGCCAAGGTGATAGTGGGGGCTCAGATGTCGCAATTGCGACTACCCCTTCACATTTTCGAAGTCAGCAGGAATTTAGCTAGGTTCGCATTTGCAAACAATGGTTCGCTTTTCTGAGCCCTGGTCCGCAAATGCGAAGGTTTGCAAATGCGAACCTGTATCACAGATGCTACAACTACAGCTGGTACAAATGGGCTGGAAGACGGGATTTTCAACACATTCTCTAATTTTTGGAACCCTAGACTCGGTATGAGGCAATTTAGAAAGGCGATTTTCATCTACAAACTTTGAGTAAGTGTTTTTAATCTATTTCTAATCATATTCCATCAATATATCTTAGATTTTAATATCAAAATCATGTGAATCAAAGTGAAAAATTATGAAACCTTATCAAGTTTTTGAAAAATAAGTATTTGAGTTTTGAGAGTCGATTTGGACTCAGATTTTGAAACTAATCACATATATGAACTCGTCGGGTCATGGGTAGTCGGAATCTACCATTGGACCCGGGTTTTGACAGGGCGAGCTCCAGGTTGACTTTTTGGAAAAAGTGTAAAGATCATGGCTTTTTCTATTGTAATTGATTTCCCTTGCATTGTTTGATGATTAAGTCGCTTTTGGTTAGATTTGAGCCATGTGGAAACGAATTTTAGGGGAACAGCTATTCTCGAGGGTTGAATCGGCCTGGTTGAGGTAAGTATCTTGCCTAATTTTGTGTGGGGAACTACCCCTTAGGATTTGGAATTGATTAAGTTGTTTGTGTTATGTGAAAGTCGTACGTGTACGTAAGGTGAAGAGTGGGTGCACGTGTTATATGTGGTTTTGGACCCGTTTAGGCTACTTAGACTCTTTTCATGCCTTAATTTAATTGTCGTATCATGTTCTAAAACTCTCATAGTCGGTCTATTCTTACTTGTGTTAGTCTATCTTGCATGCCTTAAATGATTTTGTTAACACTTGTTCTACATCCTAATTGATGAATTGCTCTCATGCCCTAGTTGAACTTGTTGCCTCTTTTATTGCTACATATTATCTCTTTCATTATTGATTTTCATTATTTGAATTTATTGTTCATGCTATCTTTTTCTTTGTTGATTTCCAAGCCATTGTTACACGTTATCTCTTCCATTGTGAGTTATTCTTATTTAATATCATGGTTATACATTATCTCTCTCATTGTTGAGTTATTGGTGCTGGAATTGTGGAAACAGTTATCACGTTAAGGCAAAATTGTTATTGTTGGGACATCTTTCTTGTTGACCATTTTACATTCATTGTTGTTGATATTCTTGTACACTTTGTGGTAGAGCCATGGGCTATTGTTGTGAAAATATTGATATTGTTGATTATTAGCAAGTTGTGACATATGGTCACTTGTGGTGCGAGTTATTATTGTGATATGATATTGACGCGCATGCGGCGGTATAAGTCCAGGGGTTAATTTACATGTAGTGGCATAAGGTCGGACTTATGTGCGTGTTTCTTGTAAGGGAATTATATGAAGCCATGCAGCGTCATAAGGTGGGCTAAAGTGCGTGTAACTATTTCAGGAAAACTGTTTTCAAAACCTATTTAAATGTAAGGTTCACGTGGTATAAAGAAAGATTGTGATTGAGATTGTGAATTGTGAACACGAGGCGGTACCTCAGTTGTGATTCTTGATATATATGCAAGGCGGTACTTCGGTTATGATTCTTATTGTGCGCAAGGCGATACCTCATTGCGATTCTTATTGTTATTCTCTTGTTGCAAAGAGTTAATGGTGGGAACACTTCTTTTTGTTTTTTTCTTCCTTGTTTTATCAGTTATTGTCCGTACATGAACATTGTGGTTCTTTTCAATTGCTTCCCTCGTGTTATCTTTATGCTTAGAATCCTTTCATTAGTCGATGTTATTAACTTGCTTCGTATCACTTGTTGCTTCGTTTTCCATTACTTCTCGTAATTACATTTTCATTCTGTTTGTCATATCCTAGTAGGTGTCTTGACCTGGCCTCGTCACTACTCTACCGAGGTTAGGCTTGATACTTACTGAGCACCATTGTGGTGTACTCATATTACGCTCTGCACATCTTTTTGTGTAGATCCAGGTACGTCTGCTCGTGCTGGACGTTAGTGATCGTCTGTTAGCTGCTTCATGAAGACTTCAAGGTATGCCTGCTCGGCGTCTGCAGGCCTCAGATTCACCTTCCTTTACTTTTACTACCGTTGTATTTTTCATTCAGACAATGATGTAGTAGACATTTTAGCTTACTCTTGTAGAATTTATGACTCAGTCCACCGGTTTTGGGGAAAGTATTTGTTGAATTCTGTTTCGGAAGATTTTGTGAGTTTATCAAACCTGTTTCAGTTTTTGTATTAATTATATCTGTCAAGTTATTATCAAATGTTAGGCTTACCTAGTCGTAGAGACTAGGTGCCATCACGACATCCTACGTAAGGAAATTGGGTCGTGACAATTGATGACTTATTTGATCAGCTTCAGGGTGCCAAAGTGGTTTCTAAGGTTGATTTGAATTTTGAATTCTGGCTACCATCAGTTAAAGATTAGGGCATCGGATGTCACTAAGACAGCATTCCGGACTTGGTATGGGCATTATGAATTCCTGCTGATGTCATTTGGCTTGAAAAATTCCCCAGCATCATTTATGGATTTGCTGAATCGGGTATTTAAGCCTATTTGGATTCTTTTGTGATCGTCTTCATTGATGATATTTTGATCTACTCCAGCAGTCGAGAGGAGCATGAGCAGCATCTTCGCATTGTATTTTAGACTTTGAGAGATAGTCAATTATATGCTTAGTTTTCCAAGTGTGAGTTTTGGTTGGACTCAGTTGCCTTTTGGGACATGTTGTATCTACCGAGGGCATTAAAGTGGATCCTAAGAAGATTGAGGCAGTTCAGAACTAGCCTAGACCTACTTCAACTATAGAGATTCGAAGCTTCTTGTGTTTGGCAGGTTATCATTGCCGGTTTGTGAAGGGGTTTTCATCTATTGCAGCCCTATTGACTAGATTGACCCAGAAGCATGCCCCATTTAGGTGGTCTGATGAGTGTGAGTTGAGCTTTCAGAAGCTCAAGACTGATTTGACTACAGGCTCAGGGTTGGTGTTGCCTACAGGTTCAGGATCCTACACATAAAACACGTAGCAAATAGACCAACAAGTCCTAATCCCTCATGGTTAACCATGACACTTACCTCACTCCGCAACCAAATCAATATTCAACCGTGGCTTTTCATCTAGAATTAGTCTCCAAACCAATAAAATCTAACCAAATATAGTTCAAATAATTCAAAATAAGCTTTATAAACTACCTACGAGAGAAAGATTCAATCTTTAATGATTTTGAAAAAAGTCAACAAAAAAGTCAACCCCGGGCCCGCTTGGTCAAAACCCAAGATGCTGACCAAAACCCAATTATCCATTCACCCCCGAGTCTAGTTATATGATTAGTTTCGAAATCCGACCTCAATTTGAGGTTTAAATCTCAATTTCTCAAAATTTTCAATTTCTACCTAAATCCCTAATTTCTACTATGAAAAGACGTAGATTAGTGGTTAAGAATCAATTGGTGTTTATGTAAACGTAAAGAAACATATTAAACTCTACTAACCTATGAAGTTGGAGTGAAAAACCTCTTCAAAAATCACCTCTGAGCCGAGCTCAAACTTGAAAATGGTGTGAAATGGGAAGAATCTCGATTATTGGATTGTTTTAGATCACTAGCGTCAGGTAAGGCTGGTTATTGGTACGGTTCACACCGGACCGGACCGATTTCGGATCGAAATCCGGCCCGGACCGGTTCGGACCGATGTGAACCGGACCAATTTAGAAGGGGGTGCCAGAACCGGTCACGAGACGGTCTGGGGGTTTGGGACCGGATGGACCGGTTAAAAAATGGCCCGGAACCGGCCGGTACCGGACCGGACCTGACCACTATAAAAAAAAAGAAAAAAAAAAGCTGGATTTAAAATATAGTCGTTGGCCAACGGCTCTATTGAGCAAATAGCAGTTGGGCAACGGCCAAAAACGGTCATTTTACCCCATAACCACCCCTAACTATTTTTTCTTCTAAATACCCCATTATTTCATCATATTTTTCACACAAATCATCCAATTCTCTCTAATTCTCTCAAAATCATCTACAATATTGCTATTTTGCTACTTTGGCTATTTGTCTAAATTATACAATTTTGATTATTTATCAAGTTTTACTTGGAGTTGCTATCAAGTGAAGGTTCAAGTATCAACTTCACCTCAATTATACGGCTATATTGGTTGGTCGTTCCTATTTCTACTCTTTAATTATATTTTGTGATATATTTATTTTATTTGCTATAATTATGTCTCAAAGAGGTTCAATTGGAACTAGTAGTGGGGGGCGGGCACGTAGTCGTTCGGGAAATAGAGGTAAAGGAATTATTGGTAGTTCTAGTCAACACGTAGAGGAAAATCAATATTATCATGATTTTAGCTCTTTTAATCCACTTGATTCACAAAACGTAGAAGCGCATTTTAATTAGAAATTGGGATTAATTTAGAAGAACAACGTGAATTTCAAGCTAGTCCACCTGAAGTTCAGTCCGACTTGCCTCCTGTACCTCCCACTAGAGCCCCGGTTAAACGTAAGGATAGATCTGAGGTGTGAGAATTTGTACAGAAGAAAATTAAAAATCAGACGGCCATTTGTGGTCTTTGTGGATAGGTGTGGGTTTTTTAAACTGGGGGTAATGATGGTGGGACGGGTAAAATTAGAACTCACTTATGAACTAAATATCCCAAGGAATGGTCAATGCAGGCCGGGGGTATTTATTTTAGAACCGAGCATGGGGGTTAGCACATGACGAATCCTCGGGTGTCCAAGCTAAACTTAACCAAACAACTGGAGGGATTCTTAGTTATGATAAACAAAGGGATAGGGAAAATATTGCTAAACTAGTTGCGGTAGAGGGTTTGCTTTATAGTTTTCCTTCTTTTACTGGTTTTGTTCGTTATATTCAAGCTACATATAATCCTTCCTTTAAAGGTTTTCCAAGAACAACTGTTAAAAATGATATTAAAATTTAAAAACGAATATAGAGATTATTTGAGATATTTATTTGATAACTTTGACACTAGAGTATGCCTTACTACTGATATGGGTCGTTCTACTAATAACTGTGATTATATTACTGTTACTGTTCATTAGATAGATCCTGATTGGGTCTTTCAAAAATGTATTATTGGATATAAAGTTGTTGATGAACCACACACGGGAAACTATATTTCCAAAATTGTTCCATCAATTTGTCGTGCCTATTGTTTGTCTAATAAAGTTTTTAGTATTACAGTAGATAATGCTACGAATAACACAGAAGCACTTAGGAATTTAAGACCTATTTTAAACCCCCTTTTGAGGAATTTTTTCATGTTAGATGTGCATGTCATATCTACAATTTAGTAGTCAAAGATGGTCTTGACTTATTTAACAACATTATTGAAAAGGTTAAAGTAGCTATTGCCTTTATATTTAGAAATAAAAATCAAGAAAGAAAAAGAGAATGAGAAAGGAAATGTATAGAATTAGGAATGCCTATTAGGAGAGTTCCAAAAGAAGTTTGTACTAGGTGGAACACTCTATATGAAGCATTAACTGTTGCTTACGAATATAGAGATCCTATAACTCAAATGTATAATAAATATTTTATGGAACTTTATCACCGTAAGGAGAAATATTGGAACCTTGTTGAACATCTCCTCCAGTTTTTAGAAAAATTTTATCATGCTACTTTAGAATTTTCTGGACAATATTATCCAACTACTCCTACTATGTTATATTATATAGCTGGCATATCTGAATTATTAAAATTATATAGGCAATACGACGAATATAAGATGGCTGTAGAGGCCATGATTGAAAATTTTAAAAAATATTCTTTCCCAATTCCTGAACTTTTCTACATTGCTTCTGTGTTGCATCCTGCATTTAAAATTAAGTTAACTGAACGACTTGTTCGGGAAATATATGCAAATTTAGATATTACACCTCTTGAAATTGCAAATAATAACTACCCGAGTGTAGATACTGCTCGTGGTAAAGTTTATACAGATTTCCAAGCTGTTTTCAAAAAGTACAGAGCTTGGGCAGAGACTGCTACACCAACTGCACCGATACTTTCAACCGGTGAAAGTTCTTCTCAAATAGGCAAAAGGCATGCTGGGATGAGCAGTTTTGGAGGATTTGATCAGAAGCTGCTTTCAGAACAAGATGACTACGGGGAGGAATACAGCGAGTTCCAAGTCTACTTAATCCAATATCCGAAGAAACTTACAAGTTTTGGAACTCATGATTTAATGGATTACTGGAAGGGTCAAGAAGCACAATTTCCCATACTTTCAAAAATGGCCCGTGATATATTGACAATTCAAGCGTTATCAGTTGCATCGGAGAGCGCTTTCAGCCAGGGAAGATTTCAGATTGGAGATCACAGACATTCATTGAGAGAAGAGGCAATGGAGACAGGAGTTCTATTCAGAGATTGGATCAGAGCAGAGCGAAGAAACATTGGAATACCGGAGCTTTCGCAGAAAAAAGACAACGCGTACATGGATCAAATTTTGAGCGACGGAACAAGCGAAGACGGGAATCAAACCAATGAAATGGAAGATGAAGAAGATCAAGAAGAAGACGATGAACCGGAACAATAACAACCTGTTCCTAAAGAAAAGCCTACGGCTATATTAAAAAAACTAGCGAGCATGTTTAAAAGAATGTAATTTTCTACATCAAAATACATATTAATAAAATTGCTCCAAGTTCACATCACAACTCTTGTGTTCTTATATTTTATTTTTTACTAACTTTGTTAATTCAAAGTTTGCAAGAATATTATTATAACTTCTTTAATTCTAAGTTTTAACTTTGAAACATACTTCTCATTTATTTATAAAGTTAAATAAAGGAGGGATTAATTAAAAAAAATTTAAAAAAAATGGTGGACCGGCACGACCGAATCTGAAAAACTGGTAGACCGGTTGCCGGTACCGGTCAAGGTCCGGTCGATCCATTTCCAACCGGAGGACCGGACCAGAAATTACCGGTTTGGTCCGGTATTTGCACAGTAACGGTACCGGACGGGACCGGAACCGGAACCGGAAAAAATTTCCAGTCCATGACCGGACCAGACCACTAGCCACACTTAGCGTCAGGTCTTATTCACATTCGCGAAGGACCTAACGCGACCGTGAAGCAGCAGCGGCCAAAGGCCTTCACGTTCGCGAGCCACTTTTTGTGTTCACGTTTACCCTGCCTTCGCTCTTGCGATCCAATGTATGCGTCCGCAAAGAGTAACTGATAGGCTCCCTCTCAGGACCCCATAACTCTACGCGTTCGCAAGAGAGAGGAAGCGTTCGCGAAGGGTAAACACCCCCCCCCCCTTACTATTTTGTGTTCATGATAATTGGTAGAAAAGATATAAAATGCTATGTAAATTATCTCATATTTAGCTCTTGGTTGTGTGAATTTGGGATGTTAATTGCATCGATTCATGTTAATGTAATATGTTTTTATGTGTAGGAATGAAACGAAAGCAATCGGGAGCGAAAACGGGGAAGAAACGAGCCAAAACAAGAAGAACCGGACAAAGGAAGATGGGGAGCCACAGGCCAGCGCCCAGCGCTGCCTGTGGCGCTGGAGGCAGCAAGGAAATAAAGCTGGAAAAACTTACTGCCCGCAGTCCCCTGGAGGGCGCTGGGCGCCACCCAGGGGACCGACTGCGGGAAAAGTGTCCTACTTCGTCTAGAAGACCCCCAAATCGACCCTAAACCTTCCCAACTCCTATATAAACACCCTTAAACCCATCTTGAAGGGAGAGAACGTGATTTTGGAGCAAGAGGAGGCCTAGGAACATCAACAACACAACAATTTCTCAGTTCATCAATCCAAACTAGTATCTTTATCTTAGTTTTTCTTACTTAGTTATTTGATTTTGTTGAACATGAGTGGCTAATCACCCCTTGTTCTGGGGTTGTGATTAGCCATGAATATTGTGTTTCTAACTTGATGAATTCGTTTTAATATTTAATGTGGATAAGATTGTTTCTTCAATTCTATGCTAAATTGCTTAATTGTTTTGGCCACCAATTAAGTTCTATCAATTATCTATGCTATGTTTGAGAAAACTAAGTTTATATTAGAATAAGAATTGAAGAAAGCATGTTCTTAACTTTGTTAAAAAGAGCGGATTAGTGATTAGGATAGGAATATACTTAATCACCATGCTTAATTGTATAATCGTGTTCTTCATGCATTCTTGCTAGATTAATTCCATAGGAATATAGGCATTAATCTTGTTAGGAATAGGCGAATAGTACTTCGGAAGAAGACTATGAGTATCATTATCGATTAATTAGCAATCTTACATTAACTGTATGAACGATAAGTCAATTAGAACACAATAGGATTGGAAGTAAAATCACAACCCTGGAATCTTTGTTTTATTGATTACAAAATACATCTTTGTTCTTTGCAATTCCTAGATTTAAATTAGAATTACAATTTAGAATAAACTATATACTAAACTTGATCTTTGCTTGATTAAATAACGATATTAGTTGTTATAAAGTAGTTAACTTAAGTCCCTTGGGTACGATAATCCGGACTCATTGTCCTATATTACTTGTCGATCACGTATACTTGCGTGTGCGTAAGGGAGCAACAAGTTTTTGGCGCCGTTGCCGGGGACTTAAAAATTTTACTACTTTATCAATTACAACTTTTATTGATATTTATTCAAGTTACATTCGGCTGACGTTGTTTGCTTTGACTCAGGCTTTTCTGTTGAATGCGGAGAACTAGAAGTGCAAACAACCTGCTTCCCTTTGATCCAGAGATTGAACGTACCTTACACAGATTAAGGAGGGAAGTAGACGCCAGGACCAGAACTAACCCAGAGCTGGACATAGTTGTGCAACCGCAGCCTATTGAGATGGCAGGAAACGCAGAAAGGGCGGTGATCGAAGCTGCAAGGCCTAATCTGGCCAATATGACTCAGGCAATTGTCAAGCCTGAGATCACCGGATATTTTGAGCTGAAGCAGTATATGGTGAAACTCATCCAATCTATGGGCCAATATGTGGGGCTGCCTCACGAAGACCCACAGCGACACATCCAGAATTTCTTGGAGATAACAGACACATACAACTACTCGAATGTGTCGAAGGACTATGTGAGAATCCCTTTTCTCTGTTGGGGGAAGCAAAAGAGTGGCTACAGAAGGATCCAGCAAACAGCATATACACATGGGATGACTTGGCAAGAAAGTTTCTGATAAAATTCTTTCCTACCAAGAAAACCAAATCACTGAGAAGTCAAATTTTGGGCTTTGAACAGAGAGAGGGGGAAACCCTTAGACAGGCATGGGAGAGGTACAAAAAGCTACTGAGAGATTGTCCATACCATTGCCAAACAGATGAGGTACTTGGGTATACATTTGTTGACGGTCTAGATGAAGCCTCAAAGATGAACCTTGATTCAGCATGCGGTGGAAGTTGCATGGCTAAACCTTACAGCGAAAATCCAACTTTTATTGAACAACTTTACAGCCAATGATCATAATTGGCAAGGTGATGGTGACTCACGCAGAGCTATAAAGCAGAAAGGAGCTGGTTTGATAGAATTGGATGACTTGGCAGCTATGAGAGCAGAAATGGCCAAATTAGCAAATCAGATGAACAGGATGAATATGCAGCAGGTTCAACCTAGGCAGCAGGTTCAACAAATGTCAATATGCTGCGAGATGTGTGGTGATAACCACACAATTGATATGTGTCCTACCAATCCAGAGTCTATATATTATGTGGGGCAACAAAGCCGGGGTCCCGTGAATCAACATACACAGTATGGGAATTCCTACAATCCAAATTGGAGGAATCATCCTAATTTTTCATGGGGAGGCAATCAGCCGCAGCAGAATATGAGCAGACCACAGGGAAATTATAACCAATCACAGAGGCAACCTCCTCAATCTGA
>MCJB01007947.1:87215-120841 GCA_002018475.1 Nicotiana obtusifolia | reverse complement strand
AGATAAGATCGAGGGTAAAGGGATGCCCTCCCTCGATCTTATCTATGAAGAAACGGAAGAGGTAGATTATACGCCAAATAGAGGGATGCATTTGAGCCAAAGTAACTTGGTATCGCCTACAAAATTCTACTATCATGGGATCTACAGGCCCAAACGTGAATAGGTAAGTGTACACACTAATATATCCCTCTACATATGTGGTTATGGATTCTTCAGGGCATGGTATTATTAATTCCTTATCGTTCCAGTGGCAGTCGGTCTTGACCCGGTCAAGATATTGAGAAGTAATGGTGCTAACGTAATCTGAAACCGGTTCGCCCCGACCGGGCACGAAAGACGACTTCTCAATTTTAAAATCTGTACCTATGTAACACCCCGGTGGTATGAAGGCTTGCAATGGAGGTTCTGCAGAAGATCCTTCGACATCAAGGGGTTCAGTCCTTTCAATAAGCTGAGCAGGGGATGACTGACCTTGGGGGACGAACTTGGATGTTTTCGCCATGGAAATAAAGGGAAGCAGAAAGATTCAGAAAATTCCTGCAACAAAGAAGATGAACAGTAAAAGAAGGGCAAAGTAAATTAGTACTAGAAGACAAAGCAAATTAGTAGTAGAAGACAAAGTGAGTCAACACATGAAGACAAACAAGCCAAGGACGAAGTATTTATACTTTTCCAAAGGCTGTGGCACAAAGTACGATGCGGGCGGCGTTGAGACGCGCGCATTTAATGCGATGGGAAAGTACTAGCTTCTGCAAAAGAATGGATAATGATTGCCTACGCCAGCAATTGAGCACGTCATTGCCCTGCCGTCATATACGGAAACCCTCTGAGCAAGGAACGTCGACGGACAAGCTTCTGCGACACGATACAAGCCAGCATCGGTTATTCAGTTGGTAAGCCTAAAGTTAAAAAATTCATGTCCTTTATTGTCCTTACTCTCCAATAAACGAGGGGACTATCTGTATTGGGTCGGATACAATCAAGTCAAGCCGGGTCAAATACCTGTGGATGAAGGCAGGTCAAAGGTAATACGAGCTGGCTCTTCGAACCGGGATCATAAAGCCGAGTACATAGAACGGAGTTATCGAGGAATGATGGTTAATCCAGTCGGTCGAGAAATATCACATGATCGAGGATCGGCCCTGGCCCTTATATCTCGCCTTCCAACAGATGTTTCGCCTAATATATCACTACGACCTTTATACTATCATTTAAGGATATTAAATGTATTAAATCCCATAATAAGTAGGACCTCCCTTGTAATCAGTTCCCTGTCTTTATTGTAACCTTTGTACTTACCCATGTAGGAAGAATATTGAATGTTGAGACTTTCACACTAACCCATGTAAAGGGGATCTGTTTATAAGCAAGAAACAGACCCTTTGCAAAAAAAGTTTTTCTGGGCATTGAATAGATTTTCTTCTGATAAAACAAAACACTTTGCTTGTTTATTGCTCATCAAGATTAAGCTCTTATCTATTATAATTTCATTGCATACGGTTTATTGTCAAATCACGGTTTGATCGTTCTATCTCTCCATTAAATTCTAAATACTCAGGATTTGCTTTCATTCAGTATCAAACTAATTTACAAATCCTTAACCCTATTACAAATTCAATTGTTATCCAATTTTAAGGTTAAACATAAATCTCCGTTAGTTCAGCAAATCTTTTAATATCCAAATTTAATTAGGTGTTGCACTCTTAGTTAAATTAACTACTCCACAGTCCATAGAATTTGCGACGCATGTCCTCACGTGCATGCATAAAATAAGCAACTTGGATATGAACTCTCAAAGGTTAAGATGGATATTTATTACTACTTAGTACACTTTCAAACAAAAGTAATTACTCCTTTAGGTGGAAAACTTCGCCTTGAGGTCCACGCTGTGGTTGATGCAAGGGATTGCATTTAGTCTTTGGAGATTGAATCAAGTAAAGTTTAATTTTATACACTGAGGGGTCATTTTGTTGACTGTATAAGCAAAATTAATTCTGATATAAAATTTTGTATACAACGTTTAATTTGCAATTCAAAATTATGTATTACTAATAGACTTCTTGCATTACGATTGATAAAAGGTTTGATTTTCGATATAAAACTCTCATGACTAATGTTATATTTGGGTTATGAAATTGAATTATACACACACCGACAAAACATATATTAGAATCTAGATATTTATTATTTTATGAGGGCCGAAATATGATGAAAAATAAGAATATACTTCATGTGCTAGTAATGCATTAAGCTTCCGCTATGCGCGGGGTCCGGGAAAGGACCGGACCGCAAGGGTGATAGCATCAAGGACAAGGATAAGGATAGAGTTTTGGAAGATCCAAAAAGACCATTTACAAGATCTCAAGCTAAAGAGTTGCAGACGAAGGTTGCTGGACTTCAATGGCAAATAAAAAAGCTTTTAATTGTGGAGGACGAGCTCAAGCCCAAAGAAGATGAATTGTACATATTTTACAATTATTTGGTAGCCCAAATTGAAGTCCAAGATGAGGAAGATTAGGTCCCGAACTCGACCCTTGAAATCTTGCAAAAGAGCACCCAGAAGAGCTCAAAATGAGCTTAAAAGAGGTCCAAAAGGGGGTGTTTAAAAAGGAGCTCAATTGGAGTCCAAACCAATGGCCTAAACTAGTAGTTTTAAGGCCCAAATCTGCCCCAAAGGGATTTGGCTGCCCCTACCTAATTTTGTGACTTTTCTTATTTCTTAGCGACCGTTCTACATAATTTTGATGACTTTTGTTACCCCTTAGCAACTCCCTTACCTAATTTTAAGGACTTTTACTCCTATAAATAAGGAGTTCTTCTTATTCATTGAGGGACTTCATTATTGATTAAGAATATCATACTTTGAGAGTTCTTTTGAACCTTTGTTACTTATGCTTTTGAGATTTATCTTTCAACCTTTACTTGTTCATAGTTCAACGTAGTAAGATTACTTCTCATTTGTGATACCTTTGATTCCTTTGTGGTATTCTTAGAAGGCGATTAATACTAGTTATTGATTGTTGTCTCAAGTTACTTGTAAAACAGTCAAGATCCGAACCTATTGTTTTGATTTGTTTTTAAGTAAAGGCGTTTGATTTCTTCAATAAATCAAGATGTTGTTGCTTGGATCTTGTCAAGGCTATAGAGCTTGTGTTCTTGGAAGTTCCTGAAATTCGTTCCTTGAATTTTTCCATATCTTTTATTTTCTGCACTTCAATTCTAGTTGTTCAATTCCTTATTATTATTGCTTCTGCATTTACTTCTCAAAGTCTTACTCTAGTTTGGATTTTCGACCTTGTTGTTATCAAATGGTATCAAAGAGGTTCTATTAAGGTTTCGTTCTTGATAATTTTGGGGATTTCTTGAATACTAAGAAAGAAAAAAAACAAGTTAAGAAAAACAAAAACAAAAAACGAAAATCAGTTAAAAAAAAAAAAAGAATTGCTTGCTCTCTAGGAACTTTCTTTTGTATCTAATTTGTTTCCAAACATTATCAAAGGAAACCAGAAGAGGGGATCCCAGATTTCAAAGATAAGACAAAAATTCAATTTTTCTTGCTCTTTCTAATCTAATATAATCTTTTCCTTTTTGTTCGTGTCTTGTTTCAACCGAGCCTAATAGTTCTAGGATTTGGTTCTTCTTTCATTTGTTCCCTAAAATCTAAATTTTACTACTAAGAACTTTATATGAGTTGGGTTTATGTGAGAACAACTGAGGGAAAAGCAAAGTATGTGTGAGAACAAATGAGGGAAAAGTCAATTTGTCTGATATAGTTTAAATTATTTAAGATGTCACGTACAGGTAGTGATGATGAACGAAGGGTTCTTCAAAAAGCTGAAATTAAAGCAAGAAATGATTTTACTTTGCAAGTTATGCATCAACAATTTGAAAGGTGGAATTTGCTACTCCAAAAGATGAGGGACACCATTGCTGAGTAAAATGATACAATAGCTGAACTTAGAACGAAAAATAATGTTAGGCCCCAAGCTAGGAGAAATGTACCCCTTGCTCCGATTGTAAATCAAGAAAACCCTATATATGATTTAATGATGTTAATTTTGATAGGGTGGGAAGAGATAGGAGGGGACAAAGAGGTAGAGTAGAAGATGAGAATATAAGTAGTATAAAGATGAAGATGCCATCTTTCAAGGGAACAAGGGATCCAGACTTGTACCTTGATTGGGAAAGAAAGGTTGAAGCCATCTTTGACTGTCACAACTACTCTGAGGGTAAGAAGGTTAAACTTGCTGTTGGTGAGTTTTTTGACTGTGCTGCTATTTGGTGGAAAAAGCTTACTAAGGACAGATTGCAAGAAGAACAAGCACCAATTGCTACTTGGCTGAGATGAAAAGAGTGGTGAGAAAGAGATTCATACCATCACACTTTCAAAGAGAGCTACAACAATGTCTTCAAATATTGAAGCAAGGTCCATGTCTGTGGATGAGTACTTTAAGGCTATAGATATGACTATCATCCAAGCTAATTGTATGGAGGAAGAAGAGGCTACAATGGCTAGGTTTTTAAATTGTTTAAATAAGAAAATAGTTGATGTATTAGAATTACAACAATATGTAACAATAGATGAGTTAGTTGATCTGTCTGTAAAGGTAGAAAATCAAAATAAAAGAAAGCAAACTAGCTCGTGGAAAGGTCGGTCAAACACCATCTCCAAGAAGTCATGACCGAATCAAGAGATGAAGAGTTCTTCTAGACCTCAAGAAGACAAGGATAAAGGTAAATTTGAGAACAAAAAGGGAGGTAAAACCTTTAACCCTAAACCTTATACACCTTCTAGTTCTATTCAATGTCATAAATATAAAGGAAGGGGACATATGATGTATGAATGTCCAAGTAGAAGAAACATCATTCATAGAGAGATGGAGGATATGAGAGTGAAAAAAGTGAGGGAGAAGAAGAGGGAGATGTGAGTAATGAAGATGATATAGAACTATCTAATAATGGCATGATTGGGGTAGTTAGGAGGATTATGACTATCAATTTAGGAAGCAATAGTGAAGAAAAAAGGGAGAATATATTCCATACTAGGTGTGGGATAAAGGAGAAATTTTGTTCTATGATCATTGGTAGTGGTAGTTGTGCTAATGTTGTGAGTTCATACTTTATGAAAAAATTGGGACTTGCATGCATGAAACACCCTACTCCCTATAGACTCCAATTGTTAAATGATAGTGGTGAACTAAAGGTAAACAAATAATGCATGATTTCATTCAATGTTGGTAGATATGAGGATGATATTCTTTGAGACATACTCCCTATGCAAGCTTGTCATATCTTATTGGGTCGTCCTTGGCAGTATGATAGGAATGCTTTTCATGATGGAAGGAAGAATAGATATTCTTTTGAACTAAATAGCAGAAAATTTACTCTTTCACCTTTATCTCCTTCTCAAGTGTTTGAATATTAGAAGAGATTAAGGGAAGCAACGGGAAAACGAAGGGGAGGGATAAAAAGTGAGCTTGAGGAAAAAGAAAAGAAAGGAAGCCAAGAGTTAGAAAAAAAGAGAGATGGCCAAGAGAAAGAGAGAGAGGACAACAATTTGAGAGAAGAGATAAAAAGGGGTTTGAATAAAAAAAATAGAAAGTTTTGGTGAGAGGAAAGAGGCTAAGGAAAGAAAAAGAGAGAGTTTATATATAAAAGCCAAAGAGTTTTTAAATGCAAGAAAAGAGGGGTTGCCCATAATACTACTTACTTACAAAGAAGCTTTGATTAATTAAGAGTTACTAACTTCTTCTTTGCCAAGTAGTATTTCTTCTCTTTTGCAGGATTTTGAAGACGCCTTTCCTGAAGATATTCCTAATGGATTACCACCTTTGCATGGAATTGAGCATCAAATTGATTTTGTGCCTGGATCACAAATTCCAAATAGGCCTGCTTATAGGAGTAATCTTGAAGAGGCAAAAGAGCTTCAAAGGCAAGTTGAGGAGTTGCTTGAGAAAGGCTTTGTAAGAGAGAGCATGAGCCCTTGCTTTGTTCCCGTCCTATTGGTACCAAAAAAGGATGGAACTTGGAGGATGTGCGTGGATTGTAGAGCAATCAACAAGATAACGGTAAAGTATCGACATCCTATTCCTCATCTTGAAGACATGTTGGACCAATTACATGGATCTAAAATCTTTTTTAAAATTGATCTAAAAAGTGGTTACCATCTGATTCGAATGAATCCTAGAGATGAATAGAAAATTGCTTTTAAGACCACATATGGGCTTTATGAGTCGTTAGTTATGCCTTTTGGTTTGACTAATGTACCTAGCACTTTCAAGAGATTAATGAATCATATCTTTAAGGATTTCATGAAAAATTTGTTGTGGTGTACTTCAATGATATCCTGATCTTTTCTAACACTTTAGAAGATCATGCAGAACACCTAAAACAAATTTTTGAAGTTCTTAGAAAGAAACTTTTATTTGCTAATCTTGAAAAGTGTACTTTTTGTGTGGATCGTGTGATTTTCTTGGGTTTTGTGGTTAGTTCTAAAGGAGTTGAGGTTGATGAAGAGAAAATCAAAGCAATAAAAGAATGGCCTAAACCTAAGAGTGTAACTGAAGTTAGGAGTTTTCATGAATTTGCTAGTTTTTATAAGAGGTTTGTGAGAGACTTTAGCACCATTGCTTCTCCTTTAACTGAAGCTATCAAAAAGGATAAGAATTTTACATGGGGAAAAGAATAAGATGATGCTTTTAACTTGTTGAAAGAAAAGTTATATTCTGCTCTATTGTTACAATTGCCTAATTTTTCTAAATCTTTTGAAATTGAATGTGATGCTTCTGGCAAAGGAATAGGTGCTGTTTTGATGCAAGATTTTAAACCTATTGCCTACTTCAGTGAGAAGTTGAGTGGAGCCACATTGAACTATTCCACTTATGACAAAGAGCTATATGCTTTGGTAAGGACTTTAGCCACATGGCAACATTACTTGTGGCCGAGAGAGTTGTCACTAAAACTGACCATGAATCCTTGAAATACTTGAAGAGTCAAGGTAAACTTAGTAGGAGACATGCTAAGTGGGTTGAATTCATCGAAACATTCCCGTATGTAATTTCTTACAAACAAGGAAAAGAGAATGTTGTTGTTGATGCACTTTCAAGAAGGTATGTCTTAGTTTCTACTCTGACTTCTAAATTGATGGGTTTTGATCAAATCAAAGGACTTGATACTAATGATGTTGATTTGGCAAGATTTTTGCAGACTGTAAGTTGGGTCCTTTTGAGAGGTTTAATCTCCAAGATGGGTTTCTCTTTAAGGAAAATAAGTTGTGCATCCCTAATTGCTCTTTACGTGAAGTATTTGTAAGGGAAGCACATTGTAGAAGGCTTATGGGTCAATTTGGAGTCCCAAAGAGGCTAGACATACTTGTTGAAAATTTCTTTTGGCCTGGAACAAGAAAATATGTTGAAAGAATGTGTGCATAGTGTTTGGAATGTAAACAAGCTAAATCTAAAGTGTTACCACATGGTCTTTACACGCCATTACCTGTTCCTACTTCACCTTGGATTGACATTTCTATGGATTTTGTGTTAGGTTTGCCTAAAACAAGGTATGGTAAGGATAATATATTTGTTGTGGTAGATAGGTTCTCCAAAATGGCTCGTTTTATTCCTTGTTTAAAGACTAATGATGCTTCACATGTTGCTGAACTTTTTGTAAAAGAAGTTGTTAAATTGCATGGTATACCTAAAACTATTGTTAGTGATAGGGATGCTAAGTTTTTGAGCCACTTTTGGCGTGTATTTTGGGAGAAGTTAGGCACTAAATTGTTGTTTTCTGCTTCTTGTCATCAACAAACTGATGGACAAACTGAAGTAGTTAATAAAACCTTGGGAAACATGTTGGGGGTTGTTTTGAAAGGTAAATTAACTTCTTGGGAAGATCACTTATCTATGATTGAATTTGCTTACAATAGAACAGTCCATTCTTCTACAGGTATGTCCCCTTCTGAGGTTGTTTATGGTTTTAATCCCTTTACTCCCCTTGATTTATTACCACTACCTAATAATGATATTGTTAATCTTGATGGTTGGACAAAGGCAGAGATGATGATAAAAATTCATGAGCAAACAAGGCTTGCAATTGAGAAGGAAAATGAGCAAACTTCCTTGAGAAAGAATAAGGGTCGAAAATAAGTTATTTTTAAACCTGGAGATTTAGTTTGGATTCACTTCAAAAAAGAGAGATTTCCTTCCAAAAGGAAGTCAAAGTTGCATCCTAGAAGAGATGGCCCATTTCAAGTCCTTGAAAGGATTGGAGACAATGCTTACAAGCTGGACCATCCTGGTGAGTTTCAAGTAAGTGCTACATTGAATGTTGCTGACTTATCTTTGTTTGGTGTAGGACTAAATTCGAGGATGAATTCTCTTCCAGAAGAGGGGAATGATAGCGTCAAGGACAAGGATAGAGTTTTGAAAGATCCAAAAAGTACATTTATAAGATCTCAAGCTAAAGAGTTGCATACCAAGGTTGCTGGACTTCAATAGCAAATAAAGAAGCTTTTAATTGTGGAGACGAGCTCAAGTCCAAAGGATATGAATTGTACAAGTTTTACAATTATGTGGTGGCCCAAATTGAAGTCCAAGAGGAGGAAGAATAGGTCCCGAACTCGGCCCTTGAAATCTAGCAAAAGAGCACCCAGAAGAGCTCAAAATGAGCTTAAAAGAGGTCCAAAAGGGGGTGTTTGAAAAGTAGATTAATTGGAGTCCAAACCAATGGCTCAAACTAGTAGTTTTAAGGCCCAAATCTACCCTAAAGGGATCTGGCCGCCTCTACCTAATTTTGTGACTTTTCTTATTTCTTAGCAACCACCCTACCTAATTTTGGTCACTTTTGTTACCCCTTAGCAGCCCTCTACCTAATCTTGATGACTTTTGTTATCCCTTAGCAACCCCTACCTAATTTTAAGGACTTTTACTCGTATAAATAAGGAGTTCTTCTCATTCATTGAGGGACTTCATTATTGATTAAGAATATCATACTTTGAGAGTTCTTTTGAACCTTAGTTACTTATGCTTTGAGATTTATCTTTCAACCTTCACTTGTTCATAGTTCAAGGTAGTAAGATTACTTCTTTTTTATGATATCTTTGATTCCTTTATGGTATTCTTAGAAGACAATTAATACTAGTTATTGATTGTTATCTCAAGTTACTCGTAAAGTGGTCAAGATCCGAATCTGTTGTTTTGATTTGTTTTTAAGTAAAGGCGTTTGATTTTCTTCAATAAATCAAGATGTTGTTTCTTGGATCTTCTAAAGGCTATAGAACTTGTGTTATTGGAAGTTCCTGGAATTCTTTTCTTGAATTTTCCCATATCCTTTATTTTCTGCACTTCAATTCTAGTTGTTCAATTCCTTATTATTATTGCTTCCGCCTTTACTTCTCAAAGTCTTGCTCTAGTTTGGATTCCCGACCTTGTTGTTATCACACTGTGCTACGGCCGGTTGGGCAGTTATGCATTTACCACCGTGCTACGGCCGGTCGGGCAGTTACGCATTTACTACCATGCTACGGCCGGTAGGGCAGTCATGCATTTACTACCGAGCTACGGGCGGTTGGTCAGTTACGTATTTACCACTGTGCTATGGCCGGTCGGGCAGTCATGCATTTACTACCGAGCTAAGGCCGGTCGGGCAGTTATACATTTACCATCGAGCTATAGTCGGTCGGGCAGTTGTCACTGATTAGTTGGGAAATCATGTTATGCTATGGATAATAGTCCCTAAGAGAGGCACCATATATATAAGTATAATTAGTATGCATATACAATGGCACTTCAAAAGTTTAGGTTGATTCTTATATCTCTCTCATTAATGTTGACTTATTGTGATGTTTCAGTTCTGCCTTACATACTCGATAAATTATTCGTACGTACGGCCTTTTGTTGTGGACGTTGCATGCACGCCTGCAGGTGGAGGTAATCAGTTTGATGAGCCCTCATAGGATAGTTTGAATAGATGCTACTTTTTAAACTTTACTGTTTTGGCGAAAACTTCAGTTAAATGAATTTTCAGCACTTTGTACATTTTAGTCGATTGCTTAGTAGCATAAATAGAAAGCTGTAAATAATATTCACACTTTTTGATATGCTAAATGAGTTCCTGATTCTCTCTCTTACTTCTCTCTAATTCCTCTCTTCTTCCTAATGTCTTCTTACTTCTTTCTTATTGAAATTCAATTCAATAAGGGAAAAGAAAATATGGTTGTTGATTCTTTATCTTGGATTTCAGGTGCTGAACTTTTGGCTCTAACGGTTTCCTCAGTGCAAGGTTGATGCAGGCCAGCCTGATCAAGCTACGTTCGTGCCTTCGAGACCATTTACGAGGAGTCAAGCTAAGGAGCTTCATGATATCCACTTAATGGTGATGAAGAGCCATGATTGCGCAACGATGGAAGAAGCGGGCAGCATATTGGATAAGACAAGAAAGGCATTGATTAGCCTAGGAGAAAGAGGGCTGTGCACTAGTTGAGGCAGAGAAGTCAATGGACGCCTCAACTAGCCCTTATTAGTTATTTTACGTAATTAGTCTTGAGTAAGACAATGGCACTTATTTGGCCCTGCATGGTCACTTGACATTTAGCCAAATTATTGGCCTTTTTGCAAGTTATTCCTTTCCAAGTTGTTTTAGGCTAAGGGCTCATCTTATATAAGCCTCAAGACTACATTATTTTCATCACCTTACCATTATTATTAAGAATAATAATCGGCAGCTTTGTGCTCTCCAAAACCCATTGTGTGAACTTGTCGAATACTTGGTGTGAATCAACATTGAACTTAATCCTCCCATTGCTCAAGCAATTTGCAAGTACTCAGTTGTCTTGAGGGTTATTTGCATAGTATAGGTCCTCCTTGGCTTCATCAAGAAGGTAGGGTAGACTAGTTCCTACTTATAGTCTTGGTAGATCATTGAGTGTCATGCTTTTATCTTGTTTTCTTGCATTCTTAGCTTAATATTGCATCAGTTAGTATCAGAACCTGGAAAGTATTTTTTTTTACAATCCCAATCCTGCTCTTCATGCCTTAGTTTTAGGTTTCTAGATTAGTGTTCTTGAATATCGCTTTTGATATTAAAAAAATGTCAAAAGAAGAGAAACAGTCGTGAATTGATTGTTGGTTGAAGTTGTTATCACATCTAGGGTTGAAATCTTAAAATTCTTGTTTGTTAAAAGCTGTTATTGAAACCCTAGGTTGGAGTCTGGGTTGAAATCTTGAAGTTCTTGATTGTTAAAAGTCATTCTTGAAACCCTGGGTTGGAGTCTTGAGTTGTTTCTTGAAAAAGATTTCAGCATATGGTGCATTCTGGAATAATTCTTGAAGTGTATTGAATTGTTAGATGATTTGTCCATTGTTCTTGGTTGAAATCTTGATAGTTCTTGGAAGAAAGGACTTGAATTGTTAAAGAACAAATAGGGCAGCATCACCTTTACATAGTGGACGTGTATTAGGCCGTTCTTGACGTGTTTTGCATTGAATTTTTTAAGTTCTTGGACATCAACTTGTTGTACTTGAATTAATTCACACTGTGAACTGTTTGAACCTTGAATTCATAAGCATCTACACATTTAATCTTGGAGTTGAATTGCTGAAATTTTTGAGAGTGTAAGAGCTTGGGATAGGCGGCTAGGAGAAGGAGAAGGATAAGGAACCCTAAGCCTAGTTTAAGAGGGAAACAACTCCCATTCAAAAAAGGAGAATTTTACCCATTTTATTCCAAAAAAGGAATTGTTTTTCCTTTGGGATTAGGAGTATAGGGGCGACTGATCCTAAGGTAAAAGGGAGAGGGATTTTGGCCCTCAAGTGTGAAAAGATAGGGAAAAATTCACCAAATTAGAGTGGGAAAGCAAGGAGAAAAAGAAAAAAACTTATCCCATTCTAGAAGGAGAAGCTAGTGGCGCCTACCCAGGGTTTAAATTCAAAACAATTCTCTAGAATTTCCTTATTTCTTTGATTGCACTACTTCTAATTATTAATTCTTAGGTAAATTTTCTACTTAACCTAATTACTAATTTTTGAGCTTGTAGGATTTCGTGCTAAAACTCAAAATTTCCACTTTCGTAGTTAATTCTTGGCTTCTTGTGCTCACTTTAAAAGCTATCCACCTATGAAGTCGCATAAATTCACTCACCCCGAAGAGAACTAGGGAACTTGTGAGCTTGAAAGGTCGTTGAGTAACTTGATCAATTAGAGAAAGCTATTTTGAGGACAAGTTTGAGAGATCCTACCTAAAATATTGAGTGAACCCGAGTGTCATTCAAAAGTGAGGGAGTGAGTAAGGTATTTCACTAACCTTAACGCATTCTCTAGTCTTGTTTCTTTGGCGGGTACATGGCTACTGAAGGAGACAAGGTCGTGGTCGACATCACTTTAGCCGAGCTCTTGGCCGAAGTAGGGGCAATTAGCATCCGAACAGAGAACTTTGAAAAATCCGCTAGTACTCAGAAAAATACCAGGGAAGGAACTAGTGATGGTTCCACCGTAAGACCTGAACAATTTGTGAAGATGGCTCATCAACAACAGTTGAGGGATAGAGGTGCTCACAATGTAAGAACCTTGTGAATTACTCGAGGTACTATACCACCATTAATGCCAGCCCAGAGAAATATAGCGGCCGCCAGGGAAACAAAGGCAACTCGTGAGGATGATCAACCCGAGTTTGAGGAGTTTGATAATGATGATCTAGGGCAGTGAGACCCGAGGGTGAGACAACCATATGGGGGCCGTGACCATGTAGGAAGACATGACTTTGACCGTGGTCGGGAGAAAAAGTGTAACGACCCAGCTAGTCGTCTCGTGAGTTACCGCTCCGTTTTTCCCATTTCTGCTTTATTATGCTTCGTTACCCGTGCTTTATGTAATCACGTTGAATGGTTTGCGTTCGGAGTAGATTGGGTAAGAAATGAGACACTCAGTCTCTTTTAAGAAGGTTTAAATTGGAAAAGTCAACCGGATGTTGACTTATGAGTTAGAGGGTTCGGATGTGAGTTCCGATGGTTCGGTTAGCTTCGGGAGGTGATTTATGACTTAGGAGGGGGGCTTGGAGATTTTGGTGGAAGGACTTTAGAGCCTGAGTTCGATGAACATGCTGAATATTAGGAGGGCTTTCAACCAGCCTGTGGTGGCCGTGAAAATGGCCTTGACAATGGCTTGAACAGTGTCAAGGTTACTATCCCTGCATTCAAGGGTACTAGTGATCTTGACACGTTTCTAGAGTGGAAACGTCAAGTTGAGAGGATATTTGAAATCAATGATATGACCGAGGAAAAGAAGGTTACATATGCCATCGCTGCCTTTGAATCCTATGCTTCTACTTTGTGGGAGGCCAAGAAAAGATTGAGAAAATCTGCCTATCACTTAACATGGAAGACAAAGAAGAGGATAAGGCTATTATACGGTTCACGAATGGGTTGAATCGTGACATAGCCAATCAGTTGAGGCTACACGCATTTGTTGCTCTTCATGATGTATTCCTAGCTGCCGTTGAAGCTGAAAAGATGATTAAAGAAGACAAGGCAGCTCTCTATAGAGGAAGTTCTAATTCTACTTCCATGCATCGAAACAAGGAATGGAGAACGCCGAGCATCGGTGGAGCAAGCGTGAGCCGCGAGTTGAAAGGGCCAGCCGAAAAGGTGACGCCTAAAAATGATCCTAAGGGGTCCGTAGGTAACTCTAAAACTCAACTTAATTCTCCTAGTGCATCTTCCTTGCAATGTCATAAATATAAAGGCTATGGGCATTTCTCTAAGGACTGTCCTACGCGAAAGACCATGGTTATTCTTGATGATGGTACTGATTGTGAGGTAGACAATGATGAGGAGATTGGGGGAGATGAGGGGGCTGATTTTGTTGAGTGTGACGAAGAGGTAGTGGAATATGAGGGAGTGAATATGTTCTTAGTGGTGCGTAGGAACTTGAGTACCATGAGTGTAAAGGAGGAAGGAAATGTGTAGCGTGAGAACTTGTTTCATGCTAGATGTAGGGTGAAGGGAAAGGTGTGCTCGATGATAATTGATTTGGATAGTTGCACTAATGTAGTGAGTCAAACGCTGGTGAATCAACCTGACCCATGTTAAAACATCCCATCCCTATAGGTTGTCGTGGTTGAGTGAGTGTGGTGAATTGAAGGTAGTAAAGCAAGCGCTTATTAGGTTTAAGGTGGGAGCTTATCAAGATGAGCTCATGTGTGATGTACTGCCTATGCAGACTTGCCATTTATTGTTGGGCAACCCTTGGCAATTTGATAGGTGTGTCTTTCATGATGGCAAGGCCAACACTTAAACGGCCAAGCTAGAGGGAAAGAGTTATACACTCAAGCCTAGTTAGTGATGATTACAAGCCCATGCAAGAGCTGAAAGAGGCGGCTAAAGCTAAGTCTCCTATGGAGACTAAACCTGAGCCTGTTGACACTGCCAACACATCAACCCTGCCAGGTAATATTTGTGCCATGATGCAACCAGGGAAGTATTTACGATGTAATGATAGTTCTAAACTGTTAATTTGCCTAGTTCATAAGGGTGTTTACTTACGTTCTAATGATGAAGTTTCTACTAACATTCACCCCTTGCCTAGTGTTGTTGATGTTGTTTTGCAGGAATATGTGGACATGTTTCTCAAGGAGATGCCGAGTGGGCTGCCTCCAAGGGGGGTAGAACACCAAATCGACTTTGTTCTGGGGTCACCAATCCCTAACAAACCAACCTACCGAAGCAACCCGCAAGATACCAAAGAGTTGCAATGGCAAGTGGACGAGCTGTTAGCTAAGGGGCTGGTTCGTGAGAGTTTGAGCCCATGTGTCGTGCCTGTGATCTTGGTTCTAAAGAAAGACGGCACATGGAAAATGTGTGTTGATTGTCGTGCAGTCAACAAAATAACGGTAAAGTATCGTCATCCTATCCCTAGATTAGACGACATGCTAGATGAGTTAAGTGGTTCAAGTGTGTTTTCTAAAATTGATCTTATGTCCAGTTACCACCAAATCCGTATGAAATCAGGTGATGAGTGGAAGACGGCGTTAAAGACCAAGTTTGGTCTGTAGGAATGGTTGGTGATGCCTTTTGGTCACTCCAATGCACCTAGTACATTTATGCGACTAATGAACCATGTACTTAAGTCGTTCAATAATAAGTTTGTGGTCGTCTATTTTGATGATATTCTGATTTACAACTGACGTTTAGATGACCATGTTGATCACTTAAGGCAAGTATTCGATGTATTGAGGGCTGAAAAGCTCTATTTTAATTATAAGAAGTGTGCCTTTTGTGTGAAAAGAGTTGTTTTTCTGGGGTTTGTAGTAAATGTTAATGGTGTTGAGGTAGATGAATCTAAGGTTGAGGCTATTAGATATTGGCCTACTCCTACTATTGTTTCGCAGATAGTAGTTTCCATGGTCTATCTAGTTTCTAAAGATGTTTTGTTAGGGACTTTAGCACCATAGCAGCACCACTCACTGAGTTGGTGAAGAAAGACCAGCCATTTGTGTGGGGAGAGCCTTAAGAGAAGGCTTTCCAAGAGCTGAAATGTAGGCTTAGTTCAGCCCCGTTACTACAATTGCCTGATTTTAGTAAGGCGTTTGAAATTGAATGTGACGCCTCAGGAGTGGGAATTGGAGGTGTTCTCATGCAAGACGGGAAGCCTATTCCCCATTTCAGTGAGAAGTTGAAGGGGCTGCCTTGAATTACTCTACGTATGACAAGGAGTTATATGCCCTCGTGAGAGCTCTAGCTCATTGGCAGCACTATCTATGGCCTAAAAAGTTTGTAATTAGGAGTGATCATGAGTCACTCAAACATCTTAGGGGTCAAGAGAAGCTGAACAAAAGGCATGAAAAGTGGGTTGAGTTCATTGAGAGTTTCCCTTACGCAATTCATTACAAGAAGGGAAAGGAGAATGTAGTGGCTGACGCACTTTCTAGGAATTTTGCTTTGGCTACCACATTAGCATCTAGGATGATGGGTTTTGAGAGTATTAAGTCTATGTATATGCATGACCCTAAGTGTAAGAGTGTGTGTGACGCCATCGCTCGTGGGCATCGAGTAGAGAAATATCAATGGCATGATGGGTACCTTTTTAAGAAGGGGAAAGTTAGTATACCCGAGTCTTCATGGCGCGAGTTGCTGGTGCGTGAGGCACATTGTGGGGGCTTGATGGATCACTTTGGGGTAGATAAGACCTTGGCTATATTAGGGGAGCAGTTTCATTAGCCTAAGATGAGGCGTGATGTTGAGCGTGTTTGTGGAGCTTGTTTTGACTGCAAACGGGCTAAGTATAGGTCTAGTAATCATGGTTTGTACACTCCCTTACCCGTCCCTACTAGTCTGTGGGTAGATGTTTCTATGGATTTCATGATGGGGCTGCCTCGTTCTAGGTGTGGTCATGATAGTATTTATGTGGTTGTTGATAGGTTCTCTAAGATGGCTCATTTCATTCCTTGTAAAAAATGTGATGATGCACAACATGTTGCTTCCTTGTTTATTGCTAATGTGTTAAAGCTGCATGGTGTGCCTCATACTATTGTTAGTGATAGGGATGCAAAATTTTTGAGTCACTTTTTGAAGTGCTTGTGGGGTGCTGGCACCAAACTGTTATTTTCTACGTCTCATTATCCACAGACTGACGGTCAGACTGAGATTGTTAATAGAACCTTGGGAGCTCTTCTTCGAGCTATGACCAAAGGGAAGGCGGGGACGTGGGTTGATAGATTGCCTATTATGGAGTTTGCTTATAATAGAACTGTGCATAGAATGACTAGTATAACTCCATTTGAATGTGTTTATGGCTTTAATCCTTTGATTCCAATTGATCTTACTCCTTTGCCGAGAGATGCAACTATTAGTGTTGATGGTGAAAACCGAGCAGCCACGTTGTTGGGTTGCATGCTAAGGTGAGGAAGAACTTGGAGGAAGCTTATGAGAAAGTGGCAACCAAGAAGAATAAAGGGAGGAAAAAGCTGGACTTGATGGAAGGTGATAGGGTTTGGGTGCACTTCCGAAAGGAGAGATTCCGAACCAAAGGAAGGGAAAGCTAGCCCCGCGAGGAGATGGTCAATTCCAAGTGCTGCAAAAGAGCAATAACAACACCTATGTTATAGAAGTGCCTGGTGATTATAGTGTTTCTAAAACGTTCAACGTTTCTGAATTAATTCCTTGTTACTCAGGTAGCGCCGCTTTGAGAGATGATGATGGCTCGATTTCGCTGACAGAATCTTCTCAAGAAGAAGAGGATGATGTAGGCCAGCCTGATCAAGCTACGTTCGTGCCTTCGAGACCATTTATGAGGAGTCAAGCTAAGGAGCTTCATGATATCCACTTAATGGTGATGAAGAGCCATGATTATGCAATGATAGAAGAAGCGGGCAGCATGTTGGATAAAGACGTTGATTAGCCTTGGAGAAAGATTGTCGTGCACTAGTTGAGGCCGAGAACTCAATGAACACCTCAACTAGCTATTATTAGTTATTTTGCGTAGTTAGTCCTGAGTATGACAATGGCACTTACTTGGCCTTGCGTGGTCACTTGACATTTAGCCAAATTATTGGCCTTTTTGCTAATTATTCCTTTCCTAGTTGTTTTAGGCTAAGGGTTCATCCTATATAAGTCTCAAGACTATATTATTTTCAGCACCTTACCATTGTTATTAAGAATAAGATCGGCAGCTTTGTGCTCTCCAAAACCCATTGTGTGAACTTGTCCAATTCTTGGTGTGAATCAACATTGAACTTGTTCCTCCCAATGATCAAGCAATTTGCAAGTCCTTAGTTGTCTTGAGGGTTGTTTGAATAGTATAGGTCCTCTTTGGCTTCATCAAGAAGGTAAGTAGACTAGTTCCTACTTATAGTCTTGGTAGATCATTGAGTGCCTTGCTTTTATCTTGTTTTCTTGCATTCTTAGTTTAATATTGCATCAAAGGTGATCTTTGGAAGGAAATCCAGGATAGTTAGACTAATGATGTTGTGCTACAAAAAATCATTATGTCCTTGTAGGTGAAACCATAGAAACACTTTACATGGATAAATGATCAGGTAAGGAGAAAAGGTAAATTGGTTATAGGTAATGACGTGGGATTAAGAACTAAGATATCGCATATGTGGCATTCAACTCCCTCAGGTGGTCATTTTGGTATTGATGCTACCACTCGGAAGTTATTGGCTTACTTCTACTATAAGGGTAGAAAGGCTGATGTACTTGCCTTTGTGCATAGCTGTTCTGTATGCAGAGGAATTAATATGACACTACTGGTGCTTCTTGTTTATTACAATCTTTGCCTCTTCCTACAGTACCTTGGACAGATTTAAACATGGATTTCATTGAAGAGTTTCCAAGTCTAAGGGGAAAACCGTGATTTGGGTTGTTGTAGATAGGCTCCCAAATACGGTCATTTCATTGCTCTTTCTCACCCACACACAGCTTAATCCCTTGATCCTATATTCACAGACCACATATTCAACTTACATGGCTTCCCCGCTACTATTACCATTTTGATTGCAACCCTATCTTTACAAGTACTATTTGGAAGGAGTTTTTGTTAGCTCAAGGTGTTACTTTACATACCTCCACAGCCTATCATCCCCAAATAGATGTGTCAAACCGAGGTCCTCAACAGGTGTTTGGAGACCTACTTGAGATGTTTTCATTCTGATTACCCTAGTGTTTGGTGTCCCTTTCTACCTTTAGCTGAATGATGGTATAACTCCACCTCTCATTTTGCAATTCAAACTTCCCCTTTTAAATTGCTCTATGGTTAATCTCCTCCTCTCCACCTTCCTTTTGTTCCCCGTGACTCATCTTCTGAATCAATAATATTATGCTGCTTCAAGAATTTTATATACAATTGGCTAAATTTCATTCATCTCGAGCTCAACAGCGCATGCAGGATTAGGCTAATGTTCATCGCACTGACAGACATTTTGCAGTAGGTAATTGTGTCTTTGTGAAGCTACAACCATATAGGCAGTCCACTCCATCTGTTTTCCCCTATCATAAACTCAGTTCTCGATATTTTTGCCCTTATATTGTAGAAAGGGTAGGTGTTGTTGCCTATGAACTGTTGCTTCCTCCTGAAGTGCAAATTCATCCAACGGTTTATATTTCTCTGCTCAAACTTTGTCATGCCATTCCATTTGAACTAGTTCACCCACCTATCTTGGATCAATCTAGTCCTTTATGTCCTGCTCCTGAGGCTGTTATTGATAGAAGGTTGATCAAGAAGGAAAATAAAGTAGTCGCCCAATATTTTATTAAATAGAAGGACTTGGATGCTGCTTATGCACTTGGGAGATAGCTTCCGTCTTGACGTCCAAATTTCCTTTATATACCCTTGAGGACAAGGGTGCTTTTCATCAGGGTGTATTGATACACATAATTCAGAGATGCCAGACGTAGTTGCCAATTCAACCGCTGATTAGGATAGTTTGAATAGATGCTACTTTTTAAACTTTACAGTTTTGGCGGAAAATTCAGTTAAATGTATTTTCAGCACTTTTTACATTTTAGTCGATTGCTTAGTAGCATAAATAGCAAGCTGTAAGCTAATATTCAAACTTTTTAATATGCTAAATGTGTTCCTGATTCTCTCTCTTACTTCTCTCTAATTCCTCTCTTCTTCCTTATGTCGTCTTGTTTCTCCCTTATTGAAATTCAATGCAAGAATGGAAAAGAAAATATGGCTGTTAATTCTTTATCTAGGATTTCAGGGGCTAAACTTATAACTATAATGGTTTCCTCAGTACAAGGTAATCTTTGAAAGGAAATCCAGGATAGTTAAACTAATGATGCTAAGCTACAAACTATCATTATGTCCTTGCAGGACAAACCATGGAAACACTTTACATGGATAAATGATCAGGTCAGGAGAAAAGGTAAATTGGTCATAGGTAATGATGTGGTATTGAGAACTAAGATATTGCATATGTGGTATTCAACTCCCTCTGGTGGTCATTCTGGTATTGATGCTAACACTAGGAAGTTATTGGCTTACTTTTACTATAAGGGTAGAAGGAATGATGTTCTTGCCTTTGTGCATAATTGTTCTATATGCCAGAGGAATAAATATGACACTACTTGTGCTGTTGGTTTATTATAACCTTTGCTTCTTTTTACAGTACCTTGGACAGATATAAACATGGATTTCATTGAAGGGTTTCCGAAGTCTAAGGGAAAAATAGTGATTTGGGTTGTTGTAGATAGGCTCCCAAATACGGTCATTTCATTGCTCTTTCTCACCCACACACAGCTTAATCCCTTGATCCTATATTCGCGGACCACATATTCAACTTACATGGCTTCCCCGCTACTATTACCATTGATTGCGACCCTATCTTTATGAGTACTTTTTTGAAGTAGTTTTTGTCGGCTCATGGTGTCACTTTACATACCTCCACAACCTATCATCCCCAAATAGATGGTCAAATAGAGGTCCTCAACAGGTGTTTGGAGACCTACTTGAGATGTTTTTGTTCTGATTACCCTGGTGTTTGGTATTGTTTTCTTCCTTTAGCTGAATGGTGGTATAACTCCATCTCTCATTCTGGAATTCAAACTTCCCCTTTTAAATTGCTCCATGGTTACTCTCCTCCTCTCCACCTTCCTTACGTTCCCCGTGACTCTTCTTCCGAATCAATTGAGAATATTATGCTGCTTCGAGAATTTAATATACAATTGGCTAAATTTCATTCAGCTCAAGCTCAACAACGTATGCAGGATTGGGCTAATGCTCATCGCAATGACAGACATTTTGCAGTAGGTGATTGGTATTTGTGAAGCTACAACCATATAGGCAGTCCACTCTATCTGTTTTCTCCTATCATAAACTCACTTCTCGATATTTTTTCCCTTATCCTATTGTAGAAAGGGTTAGCGTTGTTGCCCGTGAGCTGTTGCTTCTTCTTGAAGTTAAAATTCATCCAACTTTTCATATTTTTCAACTCAAACTTAGTCATGCCATTCCATCTGATATAATTCAACCATCTATCTTGGATCTATCTAGTCCTTTATGTCCTGCTCCTGATAATTTTATTGATCGAAGGTTAATCAAGAAGGGAAATAAAGGAGTCGCCCAATGTTTGATTAAATAGAAGGACTTGGATGCTGCTTATGCCACTTGGGAGATAGCTTTAGTCTTGAGGTCCAAATGTTCTTTATTCATCCTTGAGGACAACAGTGCTTTTATCAGGGGGTATTGATACACATAATTCAGGGATGCCAGATGTGGATGCCAATTCAGCTACTGATTAGGATAGTCTGAATAGCTGTTACTTTTTAAATTTTACTGTTTTGCCGGAAAATTCAGTTAAATGTATTTTTAGCACTTTTTACATTTTAGTCGATTGTTTAGTAGTATAAATAGCAAATTGTAAGCTGATATTCACACTTTTTGATATGCTAAATGAGTTCCTGATTCTCTCTCTTGCTTCTCTCTAATTCATCTTTTCTTCCTTATTGCTTCTTACTTCTCCTTTATCCTACTGTTTCATTGCTAAGTTGATACCAATTTTGGTATCAGGTCTAGACGCTAAAAGTAGACACCTAACCTATATGGTCAAACTAATCCCCCTTTTATCACTATATGGAACTCATTCACACATTATTGTTTGGTAAATTGTGATTCAAGAAACAGTTGGTTATTTATTAAAATATCAATTTGATTGCATGTGCGTTAGACATGATAATAAACGTTAGATTCATCGGCAATCACATGTAAGCAGTTGATTTCACGAAGAAAAGGGTTAAAAGAAGAGGATAAACGAAACAAAAAGGTTCCTCTCACACTTGTTTGTAGGTAAGCATGAACAATCTTTACGCACGTGAGGTGTATGGCGTTGACAATTAGGGCAAATAATTGGACAACTGGGGAATCAATTTGGGAAATTGGGCAAATGATTAAAATTGAGAAAATAACCGATGGCGATCGAGGATGTTTGGTTAAGCTTATAAGCTCGTCAAACTAGCTTATAAGCACTTTTCGGCTTATCTACGCGTTTGGTAAAGCTAAAAGTGCTTATAAGAAAATATGCCAAAAGCAATAAGTTGGTCACCCTCAGCTTATGAATTTTTAGCTTATAAGCACTTTAAGTTTGACCAAAATTATTAGTACTATTTTATCCCAAAAAATATTCTTTTTTAAAACAAAACTCCTACATATACTCACTGACTCACGTATTTCTTCAAACCTATACCCTCTGCCTCTTCAAGTCTGCAATTCTATTGACAATATTTGAGGTAAGTAAATTCTCTATACCTATGCATATTTGTATCTATGTGATTGTGTATTAACCTTTGAACTGTAGGTAATAAACGAGGACATATCAAAATTTTGATATATTTCTTTCTAAGTGTTGTGTTGATGAAGACAATGTTTGTTTCTCTTCAAATATTTTATCCTATTTAGGTTTACTTTTTACTGAGAACCCTTTTGTCAATTTATTAACTATTATAACTTATGATTATATGCTTATTATAATAAATTATATTTATCATAAAAGTTATCTTATCTAACCACAGTTGTATTTAAAATAAAATGACAAAAAGAATTTTTGTATTTGAATCGATCTGGAGTCTAAAATTTTGAAAAAATTACGCCCTTATAAGTGTAAATAGTTCTAAAATTATTTAAGTCATTTTAATATAAAAAGAACTTATCGGCACTTTTTTATCAAACACTATAGCAGCTTATTATCAATTTCAGTATTTGTATCCAAACACGTAATTGCTTATTTATTAAATCAGTTTCAGTATTTAAAAATACTTTTCACCTTCTAATGCTTATAAGCTACTTTAAATCAACTAATCCAAATAGGCTCACCGTTTTACTGTCCGTCGTTGCACTAAAAAGTTAGGAGCTGCAGTCAAAGAACAAGGAGGCATACGACATCGTTATTCATTTGGTCTTTTCTTATTTTGTAAATTGCATACGAGTGACTGAAGCAAATATTAACAAAGTACTAGTTACTTCTCTTTAGTCTGATCAGTCATTGGGTCAATTGCAAGTACTTTTATAAAGCTCAGCAAAAGCCAGAGTAGAAGAGACATTTTTTAATGATAATATATGAGATCATACAAATTACAAAATGGAAAAAGCAAATAAAGCTAATGCAAAGGAAATATTTGTTTATTTGCGTACCAAAATCTAGTTATGTTAAGTAGAACATAACATAGTACTTGAAATGCAGAATATGTATTTCTTACAAGTCAAAATATCAAACGCATGTTCATTAGTTATAAAGATCAAAATTCAGAGTTTTTTCTTGAATCGTACCTAGTTGAGCTGATCTAGTAAAATTTGTGATTGATCTAAAAACTGATAGTATCAAATATTATGTGGAAGTGTTGTATACATTACTGCTTTTCAAAAGGAGGATTAGTATCAAATATTAGTGCTTTTTAAAAGGGTATCCCAAGGGTCATGAAGCTCCATATTTTTCTCATCTATAAATGGCGGATTAGTTGGTGCAGGCAGCTCTTCTTCTTTCTTTACCAGCATCTGCAATGCCTTGGACATGGATGGTCTTAATTTAGGAACCTCTTGTGCACAAAAGTCCGACATGTGCCACTCTTAGAACCTCAGTTTTTACATTGATTGTGTGCGTGACGACCCGATAGATCATGTACAGTTTTAACCTTAAATTCTGTGTTTCGAAACCTTGATTAGCTCCATTAAGCCTTACTCGATTTGCATGCGCAGTCCGTGTATTTTTCCCGAAGGTTTTTTTATGTGAAATTATGACAAAAATATGAATTTGTGCCTTAAAAACTCATTCGGGTTGACATTGGTAAATGTTTTGAGCAAACGGACCCGGATCAATGTTTGACGGTCCTGGTAGCTCCGTATCGTAATTTGGGACTTGGGCGTATGACCGGAATCGAATTCGGAAGTCCCTAGCTCGAATTGTCGCAATTTATTAAAAACTAGAAGCATAAAGGTTCAAATAATTAATAAGTTTGACTGTAGTTTGACTTTGTTGCTACCGGACCCGAATTTTGGTTCCGGAACTTGGTATTTAAGTTCTTTGGAAAATTCATTCATTTTTATGTTTGATTTGTAGTTCTAGGTATTATTTTGGTCTATTGATTGCACGAGTGAGTTTTTTGGACTTGTGTGGATGTTTGATTTGGAGCCACGAGGGCTCGGATGAGTTTTGAATTGGCTTCGGAGTGGTTTAGACTTAGGAAAAATAGCTGGTGAAAATCTGGTTCTAGTGCAACCTCTGATCTCGCAATTGCAAGGTCAATGTTCGTCTTTGCGAACTTTCAAATTCATGTCAGGTCCGCATTTGCAAACCACTTCCTCGCATTTGCGAAGAATGACTGGGTCAGTAAGGGATCGCATTTGCGATCAAAAGGTCGCATATGCGGAGGGGCAAAGTTCGCATTTGCGCACAAATCATCGCAAATGCGATGATAGCAGAGATGGAGCATCTTCGCATTTGCGAAGTATGTCTCGCATTTGTGGGGTTCGCAATTGCGAACCCTAAGTCGCAATTGCGACTTCTACGCCTAGTCAAAAGCTGAGATAGATGGGATTTTAGCTCATTCTCTTAAATTCTCAACCCTAAAAACCTTAGAGGCAATTTTCCCAACAGCTTTTCTTTCTCAATTCCTGGTAAGTGAGTCTAACCTATGTTCTTTCAATTATCCACTGCATTTCATAAGATTTCAATGTTAAATCTAGGATTTTCATGGTAGAAATTGGGGATTTGGCTAGAAGTAGGGATTTTTGTAAAATTAAAATTTAGACCTCGAATTGATGATTGAACCCGGAGGCTATGGAGTTTAGGAAAAATGTCACCTCTTTCTTACTCTGTCGTGCGATTTTTATCCTATCATTGATGATTGAACCCTTCTATTTTTGTTCTCTCGCATATGATGAGAACATGCACTGCATCTACTACCGGTCAGGAGCCAGAGCCCCTTGTGGCAGCTACCACTAGGGGCAGAGATCGAGGCAGAGACAGATCTCAGCCTAGAGCTCAAGCAGCAACACCGGTAATGGAGCCTCAGGTAGATTTTAATGAGGCGATTCCAACTCGGACTGTACATGTTGGACCAGCTCAGTCCCGGAGGGGTTCATAGCCACTCCAGTACTTCAGGACGCTCTAGTCCGTTTTAGTGGGCCTTATGGAGAGTGTGGCCTAGACCGGTACCTTTCCGGTGGCACCAACTGTCTCTCGGGCTGAGGGGGGAGCATAGACTCCCGCTACTCACACTACGGAGCAGGTGGCTCCCCAGTTTCAGACTTCAGCAGCCCCACAAGTTGGGGTAGTTCACCCAGTTGTTGCGGCACAGGCCGGTGATTGGACCGTTTTGTCTTCTGAGGCTATGTTGAGGTAGGTTAAATTCACTAAGCTCTTTCCTGTTCATTTCAGTGGCGCACCTTCTGAGGACCCACAGGATTTTCTGGACCGTTGCCATGAGGTGCTGTGGAACATGGGAATAGTTGAGACCAATAGGGTCAATTTTGCCGTATTTCAGATGACTTGTTCCCCCCGGAGATGGTGGAGGGATTATATGTTGACTAGACCAGTTGGGTCGCCTGCCACCCTGAGAGAGGAGTATCGCAGGCAGTTTAAGTGTCTTCAACAGTGCGGTATGACTATCATCCAGTACGAGACTCGATTTGTCGACTTACCTTGCCATGCCACTATCTTGCTTCATACTGAGAAGGAGCGAGTGAGGAGATTTATTGATGGGCTCACTTACACTCCTAGGTTTCAGATGGCCAAGGAGACGGGGAGTGATATTTCCTTCCAAACGACTGTTATATTGCCAGACGTATCGAGTTGGATCGTGCTCAGGAGAGGGGGCCGATATCAGATAAGAGGCCCTATCATTCCGATGGTTTCAACGGTGCCTCGTTTGGAGGCAAGGGTAGTGTCTCATGGTTCTTTGGGGGGCGTAGTCCTTATGTGCCTTATTCTGGGCAGTCGGCCTACAGTGCACCATAACTCCTATCAGTGCGCCTCCGATCCAGAGCTATCACTGTGGTTATCCGGCCCGTTCGGGTCAGCTTCAGTTCCAGCAGCCACAGCAACAGGATGGGTGTTTTGAGTGTGGTGGCTTTGGGCACATGCAAAGGTCATGTTCGAGGTTACTGCGCGATATGCCACAGCAGAGTTCTCGTGCCATGTTTCCGACACCTGTTGCTCCACTGCCTGCTCAGCCAGCCAGGCTAGGGGTCAGGCAGTCAGAGGTGTGGTCAGGCCATTATAGGTGGAGGTCAGCCAGCTAGAGATCGTGCCAGAGATGTAGTCCAGAGTGGTGGACCCAGCCCCGATGTTATGATTTCCAGCAAGGCTTGAGGCCGAGTCACGTGATGCCATTATCATAGGTATTGTTCCCTTTTGCCGTAGAGATGCTTCAGTTCTATTTTATCCGCGATCTACCAACTCCTATGTGTCATCCTATTTTGATGCATATCTGGTTGTGCCTCGTGATTCCTTGAGTGCTCCTGTGTATGTGTCCACGCTTGTGGCAGATTTTATTATTGTAGATCGTGTCTATCTCTCGTGTGTGGTTACTATTGGGAGTCTTGAGACTAGTGTAGACCTTCTACTTCTTGATATGGTAGATTTTGATGTCATCTTCGGTATGGATTGGCTGTCACCTTATCATACTATATTGGATTGTCACGCCAAGACGGTGACCTTTGCTATGCTGGGGTTGCCTCGACTAGACTGGAGGGGTACTCCTAGCCACTCTACCAGCAGAGTTATTTCTTATGTGAAGGCTCGACGTATGATCGAGAAGGGGTGTCTAGCCTATTTGGCCTATGTCCGTGATTCTAGTTCCGAGGTTCCATCCATGGATTCTGTACAAGTTGTTCGTGAGTTTCCAGAGGTGTTTTCTGCAGACCAGCTAGGGATGCCACCCAACAAGGATATTGATTTCTGTATTGATATGGCTCCGGGCCCTCAGCCTATTTCTTTTCCGCCATACCGTATGGCCCCAATGGAGTTAAAGGAGTTGAAGGAGCAGTTGCAAGATTTGCTTGATAAGGGCTTCATTAGACCTAGTGTCTCGCCCTGGGGTGCGCCCATGTTGTTCGTGAAGAAGAAGGATGGGTCGATGAAGATGTGTATAGACTATCGGCAGTTGAACAAAGTCACTATGAAGAACAAGTATCAATTGCCGAGGATTGATGACTTATTTGATCAGCTTTAGGGTGCCAAAGTGTTTTCGAAGATTGATTTGAAGTCTGGCTACGATCAGTTGAGGATTAGGGCATCTGGTGTCCCTAAGACGGCTTTTCGGACTCGGTATGGGCTTTATGAGTTCCTACTAATGTCATTTAGGTTGACAAATGCCCCAGCAGCATTCATGGATTTGATTAACTAGGTGTTCAAACCTTATTTGGACTCCTTTGTGATCGTGTTTATTGATGATATTTTGATCTACTCCCATAGTTGAGGAGCATGAGTAGCATCTTCGGATTGTACTTTAGACTTTGAGGGATAGCCAGTTATATGCCAAGTTTTCAAAGTGTGAGTTTTGATTAGACTGAGTTGCCTTTTTCGGCATGTTGTATCGGCGGATGGCATAACGGTGGATCCTAAGAAGATTGCAGCATTTCAGAACTAACCTAGACCTACTTCAGCTATAGAGATCCGGAGCTTCCTGGATTTGGCAGGTTATTACCGCCGGTTCGTGGAGGGGTTTTCATCTATAGCAGCCCCATTGGCCAGATTCACCTAGAAGGGTGCCCCGTTCAGATGCTCAGACGAGTGCGAGTTGACCTTTCAGAAGCTCAAGACTACTTTGACTACGGCGTCAGTGTTGGTGTTGCCCACCAGTTCAAGATCTTACATGGTGTATTGTGATGCATCTCGTATTGGTCTCGGTGCAGTATTGATGCTGGATGGAAGGGTGATTGCATACGCATCGCGGCAGTTGAAGGTTCATGAGCAAACTTACCTTGTTCATGACTTAAACTTGGCAGCCATTGTTTATGCACTGAAGATTTGGAGGAACTATCTTTACGACATGCCATGTGAGGTATCCACGAATCATCAGAGTCTACAGTATTTGTTCAAACAAAAGGATCTCAACTTGAGGCAGAGGAGATGGTTGAAGTTGTTGAAAGACTATGATATCACCATTTTGTATCATCCCGGGAAAGCTAATGTGGTGGCCAACGCCTTGAGTAGAAAGGTTGTGAGTATGAGCAGCCTTGCGTACATTCTAGTTGGTGAGAGGCCCCTTGCTGCAGATGTTCAGGTTTTGGCTAACTAGTTTGTTAGGTTTGATGTTTCAGATCCCAGTCATGTTTTAGCTTGCATAGTTGCTCGGTCTTCCTTGTATGAGCGCATCAGAGAGCGTCAGTATGATGATCTTCATTTGCTTGTCCTTAAGGACACGGTGCGTCACGGTTGTGCGAAGAAAGTTACGGTTGGAGATGATGGGGTTTTGAGGATGCAGGGCTGTATTTGTGTGCCCAATGTCGATGGGCTTCGTGAGTTGATCCTTGAGGAGGCCCACAATTCCCGAAATTCTATTCATCCGCGTGCCGCCAAGATGTATCAGAACTTGTGGCAGCATTATTGGTAGAGGAGGATGAAGAAGGATATAGTTGAATATGCAGCTCGGTGTCTAAATTGTCAGCAAGTTAAGTACGAGCATCAGAGGTCTGGTAGTTTGCTTCAAAAGTTAGAGATTCCTGAGTGGAAGTGGGAGCGTATCACTATCGATTTTGTTGTTGGACTCCCACGGCCATAGAGAAAGTTCGATGTGGTATGGGTCATCGTGGATAGGATGACCAAGTCGGCACATTTCATTCTAGTGGCAGTTACCTATTCTTTAGAGTAGTTAGCTGAGATCTACATCCGCGAGATCGTCTGTCTTCACGGTGTGCCCGTGTCTATCATTACTAATCAAGGTACGCATTTCACCTCGCACTTTTGGAGGGTAGTACAGCGTGAGTTGGGCATGCAGGTTGAGTTGAGCACAACATTTCATGCCCAGACGGACGGACAATCCGAGCGCACCATTCAGATATTGGAGGACAAGTTTCGCGCTTGTGTTATGGATTTTCGGTGTTCTTAGGACTAGTTCTTTCCACTTTCGGAGTTTGCCTACAACAACAGCTACCAGTCGAGCATTCAGATGGCTCCCTATGAGGCATTATACGGGAGGCGATGCCGTTTGCCAGTTGGATGGTTCGAGCTGGGGGAGGCTCGGTTGTTGGGTACAAATTTGGTATTGGATGCCTTGGATAAGGTCAAGATTATTCAGGAACAACTTCGCACCGCTCAATCTAGGCAGAAGAATTATGCCGACCGTAGAGTTCGTGACATTGCATTCATGGTCGGAGAGAAGATGTTGCTCCGGATTTCACCCGTGAAGGGTGTTATGAGGTTCGAAAAGAAGGGCGAGTTGACCCCTAGGTATATCGGACCCTTTGAGACTCTTCAGAGAGTAGGAGAGGTGGCCTACAAGCTCGCATTGCCACCCAGTTTATTAGCAGTCTATCCGGTTTTCCACGTGTCTATGCTCCGAAAGTATCACGGTGATCCGTCCCTTGTATTAGATTTTAGCTCAGTCCAATTGGACAAGGATTTGACTTATGAGGAGGAGCCGGTGGCTATTCTAGCCCCGCAGGTCCGCATGTGAGGTCTAACAGTTATCTTTCAGTTTGAAGGTAGTGGAGAGGTCAGTCGATCGAGGCAGCCACCTGGGATTCCGAATCAGACATACGGAGTAGATATCTACACCTTTTCACCAGTCCAGGATACTTTTCTTGCCCGTTCGAGGATGAACATTTGTTTTAGATGTGGAAAATATGACGACCTGATAGGTCATCTACAGTTTTAACCTTAAATTTCTGTATTTTTTTCCGGAAGGTTTTTATTTGAAAATTGGATAAAAATGTGAAATCCTGCCCTTAAAACTCATTGAGTTGACTTCGGTAAACGTTTTGAGCAAACGGACTCGGATCAATATTTTGACGGTCCTGGTAGGTCCGTACCGTTATTTGGGACTTGGGCGTATGCCCGGAATTGAATTCGGAAGTCCCCATCTCGAATTATCGCAATTTATTGAAAACTAGAAGCATAAAGGTTTAAAGAATTAATAAGTTTGACCGTAGTTTAACTTTCTTGCTACTGGGTTCGGATTTTGGTTCCGGAACTTGGTATAAGTCCATTATTGTATTTATGACTTATATGAAAATTTTGGTGCAAAATGGAGTTGATTGACGTGATTCAGACGTCCGGTTTTTAAAATAAAGTTCTTAAGTTCTTTGGAAAATTCATTCATTTTGGTGATCGATTCGTAGTTCTTGGTGTTATTTTGGTGTTTTGTTTGTGCGAGCAAGTTCGTATGATGTTTTTGGACTTGTGTGCATGTTTGGTTTGGAGCCCCGAGGGCTCGGGTGAGTTTCGGATTGGCTTCGGAGTGGTTTGGACTTGGGAAAAATAGCTGGTGAAAATCAGGTTCTGCTACAGCCTCTGATCTCGCAATTACGAGGTCCGTGTTCGCATTTGCGAACTTTTATATCCATGTCAGGTTCGCATTTGTGAACCACTTCCCTGCATTTGCGAAGAAGGACTGGGTCAGCAAGGGATCGCATTTGCAATCAAAAGGTCGCATTTGCGGAGGGCCAAGGTTCGCATTTGCGAAAAAAATGCGATGATAGCAAAGATGGAGTTTCTTCGCATTCTCGAAGTATGTCTCGCATTTGCTGGGTTCGTAATTGCGAACACCACATCGCAATTGCGACATCTGCACCTGGTCAAAAGCTGCGATAGACGGGATTTTAACTCATTCTCTCAAATTCCCAACGCTAAAAGCTTTAGAGGCGATTTTCCCAAGAGCTTTTCTTCCTCAATTCATTGGTAAGTGACTCTAACTTACGTTCTTTCAACTACCCACTACGTTTCATAAGATTTCAACCTTAAATCTAGGATTTTCATGGTAGAAATTGGGGATTTGGATAGAATTAGGGATTTTTGTAAATTTAAAATTTAGACCTAGAATTGAGGTTGAATTTCAAAATAAATTGCATAACCGGGCTCAAGGGTGAAGGGGTGATCGAGTTTTGCTCTGAACCTTGGGTTTTGACCAAGCGGGCCCGAGTGTTGACTTTTGTTGACTTTTTCAATAACGATCTAAATTGAACTCTTTCACTCGTGAGTAGTTTCTAAAGCTTAATTTGAATCGTTTGGTTAATAATTTGCTAGATTTGGTTGATTTGGAAACTTGTTCGAAAGGCAAGGTCGTGATTGAATTTTGAGTGGATTGCAGAGCGAGATAAGTATTGGGTTTAACCTTGATTTGAGGGAATTAGGAACCCTTGAGCTATGTGCTATGTGAAATTCATCAGTAGCGGCGTATATGCGGGGTAACGAGTGTATACGCCGCCAAAATACTTGTTTCCCTGCTTTCCGTATTTCATTAATTGTTTCATTCCATGTCTTAACTGCTACATGCATTAAATGTTTTCCCTGCATTTAGTTGCTACTTGTCAATTATTATTCTAGTGATAAAAATATTAGATTCTCCCATACTTTCATGATTGATTGTTACTTGCCTTAATTGACTTACTTGCACCCTTTAATTGTCATTTACTTGACTTGTCTTACTGCTTAATATTAATTATAGTGAATTCCCAATTTGGCACTAGATTTCCTGGTTCTGCTCCATATTCGTTAATCGTAGAGATTTTTGTGATTCGAGTTGTTAAATTGCTTGCACTCATTTATTTATTTATATTGATATGGTGAGATCGGATTACGCGCTGCAACATGTGAAATAAAGGTTGATTGATATGGTGAAACAAGGGTGAATTTATATTAATATGATAGGATCGGATTGCACCGCAACAGGTGAAATAAGGGCGGATTAATATGGTGAAATATGGGTGAGTACGATATTGATTCTGACTATATGGTGGGATCGGATTGTGCGCCGCAACATATATTTACTCATTATATATATATATATATATGTGTGTGTGTGTGTGTGTGTGTATGTGTATATATATATATATGTGTGTGTGTGTATGTATGTGTATGGAGGGATAAGGGAGGATAGTGTTGTACGGTGGGATCGGGTTGCGCGCCGCAACAGTTATGTGTTTCTATTCGTTTGTGTTGTGTTAGCTTAGGTACTTTCACACGAGAATCTAAGGATTGATATTTCTAGCTTTTACTTATTTTTCTTTGAAGATTGAGTTATTTTCATGAGTTGTCTGCTTTATTTCGTTTCTGTATTTTCCTTTTCTGTCATATAAGGGAGGATAGTGTTGTATTGTGGGATCGGGTTGCGCGCCGCAACAGTTTATGTGTATCTATTCCTTTGTGTTGTGTTAGCTTCGGTACTTTCACACGAGAATCTAAGGATTGATATTTCTGGCATTTACTGGTTTTTCTTCGAAGATTGAGTTATTTTCATGAGTTGTCTGCTTTATTTCGTTTCTGTATTTTCCTTTTCTGTCATTATTTTATACTGCGTAAAGTTATATTGTAAGTGACCCACCTTAGTCTCATCACTATTTCGTCGAGGTTAGGCTCGGCACTTACAGAGTTCATGGGGTCGATTGTACCCATAATACACTCTGCACTTGTGCAGATTTTGAAGTCAGTCCCAGCGACGGTCAATAGATTGCTCGAGTTGACTATCAGTGTGGAGACTTGAGGTACAGCTGCTCGGCATTCGCAGCCCTGAAGTCCTCTCCTCCTATATCTTATCTGTTTATTTTTCTTTCGGGCATCTTTACTTTTATTTAAGCCTTTATTTGTAGTATTATAGTAGCTCGTGCACTTGTGACACCAGATTCAGGGATGTATATATTTCAATTGTTATGTTTTTCTGCACTTTACTTCAGAATCTATTTCAGTTATTTCGGTTTCTTTATTATTATTATTTAATTTGAACTGTTAAAAATGGATAAATTATTCTAACGTTAGCTTCCCTAACAAGTGAAATGTTAAGCCCCATCACAATCCCGAGGGAGGGATTTTCAGGTAGTGACAGTGTGGTAGATGTGCAACATAAGATTTGGATCAAACAATTCCTCTGTTCTCTTAAGTTGAAAATGCTGACATGCCTGTTTCATCCAGTACACGGTAACAGCTAAACCAATGAGCAAAAAGTTAATTGCTGCAATGTAATCCAGAAATATATCAGAAGTAAATGAGAATTGGTTCACAAACCTGTTTCCTTTTAGCTTACCAGTGCAATATTCTCAGCTCACTACTGTTTCCTTTTAGCTTACCGATGCAATATATTCAGCTCCCTACCTCATAAACTATCAAATCCACTTCGCCAAGCTTGTTGGCCTCATCAAATGAATTGGTGGCTTTCTCAAGCATTGAATACTTGAGGTTCAGGAATCTTTCATGACGGGGTCATCACCAATATCTCCACAAAATTCGAATATGAAACGTTCAAATTTCCATTCCTTAAGAAATAAGTTGATAACAGAAACCTTCGCTGCATTATAAAACTGAAATATAGTCTTATCTTAATGCATGTAAACCAGTTATTTCCAAAGGGTTCACCTTTCTCTTCCCTATTTGTTTGTTGTTCCAAAAATAAGCAAAATACGCTCCCACTACTAAAATGACCACAGAACTGACAATGGCAATTACAATTTGGTAGCAAGTTGATCACAGTATTCTCTTGGAGAGGGGGAGGG
>MCJB01007947.1:36426-87195 GCA_002018475.1 Nicotiana obtusifolia | reverse complement strand
GGGGGGGGGGGGGGGGGGGGTAAGGTTGGAGGTGAAGGTAGCCTTTTTCTATTTCTGCATTAAATTTAGCAAAGATTCTTACTGATTTTTAGCAAGGACGACTCTAGGAACTTTTTCTTTGAGAATCCTTCATGCTATTTACACTCATAATGCTAGTCTCCAAACTGCATGTAGATCAACTTCTAGAGAGCATACAGCTAACACCTGCAACATTGCTGAACAAATGCAGATTTCGTTGAGCCAAATGAATCTTAAACTTGGTTTGTAGTAATTATGCAATGTATTAAACAAAGCAAGCTACTGGAGAACTTCAGAAAAGTTGAGAAGCTTCATTAGGAGATCATCAGAAAAAGTTCATCCTTGAAGCAGATGGCAATTCAGCAAAACTCTTTTCAAAAACCACAGTAACTCTATAACATCTTCTGGTGGATGTCTTCTACTGCTGAAGCTTCTTCTTTAGCCACTTATTTTTAGTTTACACCAAAGCTGAGCTGACAAAAAGACAAAAACCCCAATGTTATAAGTTTTATGGCAAAGTTTTAAAACACTTCACAAAAACACAATTGTGATATCAGTTTTCACTTCAAAGATATCATAATAGGTTAGGCTAGGGACAAGAACAAGACTTATCATTTGACAATAATACTAGGACAATTGAGTCATAACGAGAATCAGAGATTAAAGCAACCACTCATCTAATATAGACGTTAAACAAGCCAAATAAAAAGTTAAGATTGCACGATTGCATCACAGCAAAGAACTTGAAATTTCTTACCAAATTCATGTATTATAATAAAATAATAAAAATTACACTTAAAAGTACATTATGATATATAGACGACTGATAAGTGACTCTTTGGTGAACTTACCTAAAAAGTTGGTTTTGTGCCGCATATTGTCACGCCCTTAGTCGTTAACTAAGTACACGTGCGGCACTTGACAATTTGCTCACGATCTTGCACAACTTGCTCACGTTCTTGATATGCCAAGTCAGCCTTACTACATTCAAGATCGCTAAGTGAATGGTAGAAAGAACACAAGACAATTGTTAAAGGAAGCTTTGAATGAGAGAAAACTTGAATTGTTTTCTTCGTGAATTATAAATGGATGGCCCCTTTATATACTACTCTCCTAGGGACTAGAGTGTAAATATTAATTGTTACACAAGTCCTTAATATTTACAAGATAATGGCTTTCTCTAGAATTCTCTACAAGCCTAGAAGATTCCAAGGACTTTCCTAGAAAATCCATAGGGATCTAGGATCTTCCAATGGAAATGTCCATACTTTTCTAGGATCTTCTCACAAATGCTAGCCTTCCTCCTATGTAAGCTTCCACATGGCTTTAATATATGCCAAATGGCACCTATGTGGCATGATGACATGGCGGGTCATCACATTCTCCACCACCTAATGTTGCGATGATCGCGGTGAAATGCTGCTGCATAAACTCTCGGATCTTATCTTTGAATTGCCATAAGTCTTCATATTGTTCCCATGTGGCCTCCTCTAGTGATTGCCCCTTCAAATGGACGAGGAACATAGCGGTGGCTTTTTGCCATTATTTTCGCCTGGCCTGGTAATCCATGATAGCCTCAATCTCCCTATCATGTGAGGAGGTGATAGTCATAGGCGCTCGACTTGATTGGCCCCTACTCGGGTCATCCTTATCTTCATGATATGGCTTAAGCATACTGGCATGGAAGACAAGGTAGATCTAATGATACGATGGCACGTCAAGCTTGTATGAGATCTTGCGTACCTTGGCAATGATCTTAAATGCCCCCTCATACTTGCCAATCAGATTCTGATGCATGCCCCATAGTGCCTTGAATTGTCTTGGGTTAAACTTTACCATGACTATGTCCCCAACTCTATAGTCCGTGGGACGCCGCTTACGGTCCATAAACTTCTTTATCTTTTTAGCTGCCCTATCCAAGTAGGACTTAGCAGTGTTAAGCTGCTCCTTCCATCCTTTAGCCATATGATAAGCCCCCAAACTCTTTCCCTCGAACGTGGCTGGTAATGAATGTGGAGTTTTTGGCTTTTGGCCTGTGGCTAACTCAAATGGTGTCCGCACCATAGATTCATTCCGCTGCAAGTTATAAGAGAATTGGCCGATGTCTAGGAGCCTTGCCCAATATTTCTGATGCGCGCTTACATAATACCTCAAGTAGCATTCTAGTAAGGCATTGACCCGTTCCGTTTGTCCATCTCTCTGTGGGTGGAAACTAGTGAAAAAGTGCAGTTTCGTGCCAAGTATATCGAATAAATCTCTCCAAAAGTTTCCAGTAAAACGGGGGTCTCGATCACTAATAATATTCCTTGGTAAGACCCAATACTTCACCACATTCTTAAAGAATAATTTGGCGGCTTCCTTGGCAGTTCAACCTGGTGAGGTGGGCATGAAGGTGGCATATTTGGAAAATCTATCCACCACCATCACAATAGTACCATAATCATCGAACTTCGGTAGGCAAGTGATAAAGTCCATAGTCACGCTCTCCCATAGACGTTCTGCAACTGGTAGTGGCTCCAAAAGTCCTCTGGGTTTTGCTGCTCAATCTTGTTCTGTTGACAGACAAGACAAGTCTGCACATAACACTCTATGTCATCTCGCATGCGTGGCCAATAGTAGACCGACTCAACCAAGGCCCTAGTGCGACGTTGGCCTGGATGACCAACCCACATTGTGTCGTGACTCTCCCGTATGATTCACCGTCTAATGTGTCCAAACTTAGGCACGTAGACTCGCCGACCTGTGGTAAGAAGTAGGCCGTCTTCGACCCAAAAACGTCTCGTATTGCCCTGGTTGGCTAACTCGATAAGTTGCTTGGCTGCTGGATCATGCTGCATGCCTTCTTTTATAGCCTCACGAATGTGCCATCTTTTTGAAGTGATTGCAGCAAGTTCGGCTTTCCGGCTTAAGGCATCGGCTACAACGTTACCTTTGCCCGGCTTATACTCCAGCACATAACCAAATTCGGCCAAGAAATCCTGCCACCTAGCCTGTTTTGGTGTGAGCTTTTTCTGCGTCTGAAAGTAGCTAGTAGCTACATTGTCGGTCTTGACCACGAACCTCGACCCAAGCAAATAATATCGCCATGTACGAAGGCAATACACAACGGCAGTCATCTCCTTCTCTTGCACTATGTAACGCCTCTCTGTTTCATTTAACTTGCGGCTTTCAAATGCTATGGGATGCTTATCCTGCATCAAGACACCCCTAATGACAAAATCTAAGACATCTGTATTCACCTCAAATGTCTTGCAAAAGTCAGGTAATGCCAAGACTGGCTCCTCTGTTACAGCTGCATTAAGGCCTTCAAACGCCTTTTGACAATGCCTCGTCCAAACCCATGGCTTTTTCTTCTTTAGCAACTCAGTCAATGGTACGGCTTTTTCTAAGTAGCCACTGATGAACTGACGATAGTAGTTAACAAGGCCAAGGAAGGATCTCAACTCAGTTACCTTTATAGGTGCCTCCTACTCCTGGATAGCACGCACCTTAGCCTTGTCTATGCATAGCTCGCCATTGCTAATAACATGGCCTGAGAAGTGCACCTTTGGTGCAAAGTCGCATTTCTCCCTCTTTATGTATAGCTCGTTCTCCCACAAGACTTGAAAAACCTTCCTTAAGTGCTCCATGTGCTCCTCCAAGGTGTTTCTGTAGATGACTATGTTGTCTAGGTAGACGACCACAAACTGATCAAGGTAGGGATGGAAAATCTTGTTCATAAGGATGCAAAATGTGGCCAGTGCATTGGTTAACTAAAGGGCATCACCAACCACTCAAAAGCTCCATATCTCGTCAAACATGTTGTCTTCGGCTCATCCCCTTCTGCAGTGCGAACCTGGTAGTAGCCCTTGCGAAGATCCACCTTGGTAAAGTACTTGGCTTGCCCAAGTCTATCAAACAAGTCAGCAATGAGTGGGATCGGGTACTTATTCTTCATTGTGACCTTATTAAGTGCTCAGTAGTCTATGCACAAGCGCAGCGATCCATCCTTTTTCTTTTGGAACAATACTAGTACGCCGAAAGGTGCCTTTGATGGGCGAATGTGACCAACTTCTAGCAACTCTTTCAATTGTTTCCTGAGCTCCTCTAGCTCTGGCGGTGCCATACGATATTGGACAAATGCCGGTGGCTTAGCCCCTGGCTCCAACTCAATCTTGTGATCCACCTCTCGCTTAGGCGGCAAGTTCTTAGGCAATTCCTCGGGCATGACATCTTTTTTTTCCTCAAGCAAATTCTCTATGGAAGGCGGCAATGTCTCTTGAAAACTCTTGTCTTCCTCCAGACTTGCGATGGTTGCCACAAACGCCAGCTCCCCCTTCTTGATCCCCTTGACAACCTGCATGCTGAAAGTTGTGCTTGGATCTGTCCGTATGGCATAGTCATTGTAGGTACCATGCAAGATCCTTCTCGCTCCATAACCAAGAGATGTTGGAGGTAGGGGTCGATCAAAGTATGACAATGTCTAAAGAACTCTTTCCCCAATATGATATCAAAGATATCCATAGCGGTTACGGTGAAGTTTGTTGTACCTTTCCAAGTTCCCAATTTGACACCAACTCCATTAGCTACCCCACGAGCATTTTGTACCTCGGCATTCTTAACGTGAGAGTTGGTTGAAGCAAGCTTCAATTTTAGTCTCTTCGCGGCAGCCTCAGTCACGAAATTATGAGTTGCTCCAGTATCCACCATTGCACGAGCAGGCTTGTTGTTGATGTTGAGATCCACGTACTGATTGCCATTCTCGATAGGTTGGATAGATTGCATCGTGACAGCACCGCATAATCCGATCATACCCAATTGTACGATTCCCGAACTCTCTCCCTGCAGCTGCTCCTTCCGTTCACGGACCATGGCGCTGAGGCTCTTTAGGTCGGGACAATTCCTGAAGTTGTGCGGCCCTCCGCATATGTAACATCCCTTCTTCTTGGCCAGCGCCTTCTTCTTGTCGTAGCCCTGATGGCCACTCGACTTTGTGGAATCTTGAGTCTTGTAGTATTATTGTTGTATCTCCTTGCCTTTGTCACGGTCTCCCCCACCTTTGACATTGTTAAACTTTGATTCTTTGCCTTTGTCTTTGTCGTGCTTGTCATGCCTGAAATCGATGAATGATTCGGCCTCCACTATTGTTTTGTCTATATTTGTGACTTACCAGCATTGCAACTCCTGCTTAGCCCAATTTTTCAACCCGTCCATCAAGTGGAACAACAAGTCATCATTGGTTAGGTTGGGGATTTGAAGAATAAGGGTAGTGAACTCCTTGACATAGACACGTATGCTCCCTGTTTGCTTCAACTCTCTAAGCTTGCGCCTTGCCTTGTACAAGACATTGTTTGGAAAAAACTGTCGCTTGAACTCGACTTTGAACTGATCCCACGTGCTTATAGTACGCAGAACTTTATCCATGTCGTCCATCTTCCTTCTCCACCATAGCATGGCAGTCTCTGAGAGGTACAACACTGCAGTGTTGATCATGGCCTCGTCTTCCCTCACTTTGCCGTGCCTGAAGTAGTTCTCCAAGTGCCAAAGGAAGTTTTCCTCTTCTTGTGCATCACGAACACCTTTGAACACAAAGGGTTTGGGAGCTTCGATCTTAGCCTCCCTCGTCATCACAACATTGCTAGCTGCCTCGGTCACACCAGCACTAACATGCTCCTCGAGTGACTCTATCTTTGCCTTCACAACATCGATAGTACTCAATGCCTCCATAAGTTTGCACTCTCAGGCAATGATGGTTTGCCTTAGTTCCATCTCAGCCTGTGTACGTCCATCCAAGTCATTTCGGATACTCTCAATCTATTCAAGAGTGTGCCCGTCAAGAACGCTAAGGGTGCCTTCCACCTTTCCCAAGCGTTGGCCAAAGATCTCCATGGCGTCCAACCCTGCCTTTATCTTCATCACCACTCTTTACCGAGCGAGAAGTCCTCGAGCAGGACCTCCACTTCATCCTCGCTAGCCTCAGTGGCAGATGTTTCTTTGGATGTAAGCCCTTCGTTTGACACAACCTCGGGTGGCACCTCCTAGCTCTTGTTGATGACATTCCTCTTTTTGTTACGGCCATTCTTGCCAGCAGAATCTTGGTTGACGTTGGCTTGGGTGTTGACAGCATTAATTTCTCCGTCATTCGCCATTCCATTAGCTATAACCTTCGCTCTGGTACCACATTATCACGTCCTTAGTCGTTAACTAAGTACACGTGCGGTACTTGACAATTTGCTCACGTTCTTGCTATGCCAAGTCAGCCTCACTACACTCAAGATCGCTAAGATAATGGTAGAAAGAACACAATAAAATTGTTAAAGGAAGCTTTGCATTTGAGAAAACTTGAATTGTTTTCTTCGTGAATTACAAATAGATGTCCCCTTTTATATACTAGTCTCCTAGGGGCTAGAGTATAAATATTAATTGTTACACAAGTCCTTAATATTTACAAGATAAGGGGCTTTCTCTAGAATTCTCTACAGGCATAGAAGATTCCAAGGACTTTCTTAGCAAATCCATAGGGATCTAGGGTTTTCCAAAGGAAATGTCCTTACTTTTCTAGAATCTTCTCACAAATGCTAGCATTCCTCCTATGTAAGTTTCCACATGGCTTTAATATATGCCAAATGGCAACTATATGGCATAATGACATGGCAGGTCATCACAATATGTTGTGAAATGGGATTACTGACTTTGTCTAATTATAAGTAATAAACTAAGTTTCTCAGACTTTTCACTTTCATCTCCGTACCCGTGTCGACACAACGTGGGTGTGGGATATGTATTGTATCTAGTCAACCGATTTTGGGTATCTTGATGAAAATCGAAGGAGAAATTCAAAACAGATACAATGATTTTAAAATCAAAACGAAGCTACAGTCAAATTGAAGAAAAAGGAATATCTTGTATGAAAAAATTTCTACGTCAGTCCTTTTCCTTTTATCTCACTCTCGGATTCTCCTCTTGATCCATATTCTCTCCTTCTTAGAATACCTTGTTAGTTCTCCATATAATGTCTCATAATTTAGACACATTTTTATTACTCTATTAGAGATATTTGAATTATTTTTAGCTGAATCTTAATACTTTACTTGCACCGGTAGTTGGATTTATAACCCCGAATCTTAAAATTTATATCATGAAGGATCTGACCTCTAGATCTACACCATTATCAGACATTCACACCCGAGTCCGAGCAACTTAGGCAATAAAACCACCTTCTGCCATTGCCTCGTTTCTCTTTAATTTTAGCCTACTCATTGATACAACCGAAGGAAGTATTAAGCATTTTGCAAGACTTAATGAAATACTCTTCCCTAAATTATGAGCAAGAGAGGGAACTAACCCATCATAAGAATTTGAAAATTATTAGCACTCAGATATAAGGATAAAGCAGATAACCTTTTTCTTTTCTCTTTATCTAGAGCAGGTCATTGAAATATAGTATGACACTAACAAATAAACATGTTCTGTGTAAAAGACAGAGTCAAAATGTACACCGAAGAACACCCAAGAACATACTAGATAAGAGTCAAGAAGATGATTTTCTAGCCCAATCTAGAGGCAGTATAGTAACTGTGAATGCATCATTTGCCATATCTTCACGCTGTGCTGTCTGAATTTCCTGGGATGAATTTGAAGCAGACCAGCTGCACCAGTTTATTTCAATGCTTCTTAGAGATACAACGTCATCAAAATGAGATGGGATTTTCTCAAGCGGCTTACATTTAGTTAAAGCCAAACATTCAAGCATAGGAAAAGCATCATCAGAGACAGACCACTGTACAACATTGAGTTCATCCAATTCCAAGTATTTGAGTTCAAGGAACTATGAGTCTTTCACTTCCCATTCATCCCCTTCAAAAGCTCTCAGAAGTAACTTCAGAATCTCCAAGTTAGGCAGTTCTCCAATGGCTAAAATTTGGCTCCAAGGTAGACGGAATTTTAATAAAGTCAATTCCCTTAGTCTTGAGGGGAAACTAAAGACATGTGGAAGTTTAGCTGGATAATTGTTGGAAACATGCTTGAGGGATTCAATTTGACTTAGGAACTCTAAGTTAGGAAAGAGAACACACCTTCCCTCCACTATCTTTGAATAACCAAATTTTCCCGAGATTAAACAACTCAGCTTTCTCAATTTTGGCATCTTTCTCAATATCATCTCTGTATATTCACCATAAGAGAGATGTGGAGTTGAAAAGGTTTCCAAATTATCTAATTGAGATTCAGCAAGTGATTCAGCCATGTTCTCGTGCAAACTAAAGGAAGCGCGATGGTTAACATGTATATGCCTCAATTTAACCATCTTCAATGGTGAACAAGGTAATATCACCTCTCCTGTCAATCCTCTTACCACAATAGTTTCGAGATTCCAAGGCTTAGCTATAGATGAAGGAATCGAATTTGCACCAGTTTGAGCAGCAAAGTACCTCATATGAACAAGAGATTGTAACTCACTAGGAAAAGTACTACCACTGTTGATCGTTCTGAAATCCAACACTTTTAACGAATTTGAAAGTGTCAAAAATGAAAGAGACATCACGTGGCCATAACATGTTACCCGGATCAATCACATTGAATAATAAAGAACGAACATTTGAGATAGATGGCTGCCACTGATCAATCTGATCCTCGTGAGAATGAACAAACAACCGGTATTCATTAGCCTTTTTGGGAAATGTATCCTCTCCATTGAATCTACTTGAAGAAAAACAATGAAAATGCGAATTAAGATAATCATAATACAATAAAATCAGTATAGTTCGTATATAGTTATACCTATTGATCCGGAGAAAGAAATTCTCTTGTTTGGCCTTTCCCAAGCAGAATTTATGCAAAAAATCATCAATGTAGCATGTTTTCACCTTACTATCGAGTCTCTTCTCCTCGTTCATCACTAAATTACTACTAATAAGATCTTCCAAGAAACCTTGAGCCGCATCTTCTGGTCCTTTTTCTATATTTTCTTCTACAAACCCCTCAGCTACCACAATCAGATCAATTTTGTGACATGAATATCCTTGCCCTTCAAAAGTCCTCCAAAATAGAGGAAACAAGGCTTTAGCTGGTTTGGTAAATTTCTTGTAACTGAAATTCAATCATAGTTGTGCTCTCTTCCAAGCTAACAATATTCTTCGAACCTAAACTTTCTTCTATTTCTTTCCACAATTTTGCTTTGTTCTCTTTCTCTTTGAGAATACCAGCAACTAAGACAATGAAGACGAGCAACCCTCCACAACTTTTTTCTATTCGAAACCCCATATCAACAAGTTCAGGCGGACAACTCTCCCCTTGAAACACCTCTTTCTGTAATAATGTCCAACTCTCATCATCTTTGAATAAACGAAGATGATGGGGTCTACTATCACATTGAGCATAACTGCCAATATCATTCAGCCGCTTTGTTCAAATAATTCTACTCACTTTCCGAGAATCTTCAAAGCACATATGTAAATTGTCGCACACATTATAGTCCCACACATCATCAATGAGAACTAGAAATTTCTTGGTCAGCAAAAATCGACGCATCTTATCAGCTAATTCACCATCTTCTTTCAGTGCAATTAGCATGCTCAAGAACATCATTCAAAATGGCAAACATCAGCTCTCACCATGTATATACTCGAGTCACACGACACATAGCATGAACATCAAAATGACGAGTAACTATCAGATCATTGTAAATCATCTCGGTAAGAGTAGTTTTACTGATTCCAGACATGCCGACCAATGAGATGACATCTAGCTGAGGTGATCCTCCAAGTAGCTGGTTCTTTATTTCTTCCATTGCATCCTGGAAACCCACCATTTCTTCATTTGATCTTGGAGTATTAGCTGATAATGATTGTGCAAGATCTGTCGAGGTCTTTTTAACTTTGCGCACAGCCACATGTATTATCTTTCTCTCCCAAGTTAACAACTCTATGTACACGCTTGAGATTTTCAACAACAAGAATTATGTACTAGAGTGGGTGAGAACAGGCCAAGCACGAGTCAATGACATACTCTGCCTTATATGCCATTTCTGTAACACTTGCTGTAAGACTATAAACTTCATTATGCTCATTGTAGCATTCTGCAAAATGATTAGTTGACGATCTTAGACACAATAAGCCCTCCTTGACTGATCCAATCTGATGTTTTAATCAATAATCAAATCGAGCTTAGAACACAACAACTCCTCCAATTTGCCCAAGAAAAAATCGAGAAATCCTAATCCATTTGTTTCGGGGAAGCTATAACTTGACGAATCTTGAACTTTAAGGCAAATCACTTTAACCTCTGCTTCCAGAAAAGCAATTGCTTGACATAAGACAGATATATCATGTAATACCAAGTAGTTCTATAATAAAGAGATAGACATACTTTGTACCATGAACATGTTTCATGAGATCTTTGAGTTCTTGATGCATGTTGTGATACTGTACAATATCTGCAAGAAAATAGCCCAAATAAACTAGTTTGTCTTTGACTACTAGGGTCTGATTCTTTAGAAAAGAGATTGAACAAGCATCATAGTACTTAAGCACCCCTCCTGGAGGCTTGATAAAAAATTAATTAGGCCTTCTCCATCTATCATGTTGCAAGGTGATGCCTTTTCTCTGACCTTGACCTTGAAAACTCAATCTCTTGTAGATAATCAGATAATGAAAGCCTCATTTTCTCAGTGCTGCTTCCGTCCATGAAACTTACATAACAAGAACCACTGATTTGTGCTAACTTGAGGGCAGTTACTTCAGCATGCATCAAGAGATCATTGAATATGTTAAGCTCTGTATGTTGACTAAGAACATCGCTCCAAGGAAAATAAGCTCGTCATGAGCTCTTTCAATCAAATCCAGAGTTTCTGCTTTCAAAGTTGCTCTGTGCTTTAGTAGATTGACAAACTTGAAAGACTCAGTCAAAAATTGAAGAACAAGATTGACCTTCCTACTTTTGTTGGCTATCCTCATAAGATAAAGTGATAGCAGATTCGGCCTCAATCACGAGAGTTCTGAATCCTATCACGAGATTATTTTGTTTCTTGCATCCCATGCACTGAACTAGAGGATCAAGAAACCACATCAAAACCAAATCCATCTTGGGGCAACCTGAGGCTGATGTCTCTGAGGATTTTAGCATATTGAAATAAGAATCAATGACCTCAAAGTTAATAGGAAGAAAGTTTATCATATTTATCATAGGATGGTCCAGCGTCGAAAATCAAGATATGTTGGGACACCTGTTTAATTGTTGCATTAATAAACTTGAACTTAAGAAGCAAATGAAAATACAAGCGAACAATTTCACCGGTCAGGTCTTCTTGCTCTAAGTCATGAGAAAGAGAATTAAGAATGACCATGCTTGGCTAGTCGCAGATTGAACAAGGGTCAAAAATTCAGTTATCTTAGTTTTCTCTTTGCACTGCTCCAATGAATCCATGGAAACTTTTCCAATAATATCACCTCTTCTCAAACATAGTCAATCAGATATTTCAAAGGAGCTATTATTGTGGCTTGACAGTTTAATAGCTTAATCAGAGCGACTTTTACCCTGACAAGGTTAAACCTCTGATGCAAATGGAAAAGCACATGGTCTCTTTCAGTAGTCTTGGCCATTTCCTCATCATAGGAGGAGTAGATCATAATTGCTGCCTCAATGACCAAAGTTTCCATATGTGATTGAAGAGAGTTGAATTCTTTTGGTGGAGTGCATTTTAATATTATGTCCTAGAGAAATCTAATAAGGTAAATAAGTCCTTCTCGAAGCCACGGAATTCGATCATCAAAGGTAACTTTCAAGCTGGCATCTCGGCTTTGCAGCTCTTCCAGATCTCTAGAAGAGCATCAATAAAATCAAGCATATATCTAGCATTCATTATAGTCTCTGATCTTGATGACTTTGACACTATCAAGATACTCAGGTAAATTTGTCTCACTTCAGGCCTTAAAGGACTTATCCTTTGCAGCAATTTATAGAACTCACAATCATATTACAGGACAACCCTAAGAAACATTAGGTGTGCTGCAATGTAAGCTACATCCTCAGCATGGATGAAGAAATCCTTCATGCTCTCATGTTCAATGCACCACTTTGCAACTAAGCTGAAGAATACTCATAGATATTGAAGCTTTTTTTTAAGCACATATGCGGGAGGAACTTCGTAGAGATCCAATCTATCAACTCGTATAACGGGCGCACTGTAAGGGTGAGACGTTATACAATCAAGCAAAGCTTCGACAAATCACACCATCTTCATAGTGATTCGGCTAGATGATCTTGATGGCTTTGACGCTTTGATTCGCCCAGCGATATTCTCAGGGTTAATGATTTTCAGCACCTCTGAAATCATTCAGCTAGTTGATCTTGACACATTTGAAGCTTTGAGTAGCTCAATAATGTTCTCCAATTTAATCATTTTCAGCACCTGTTTAATCATACTGATGGTGTAAGTCCTCTAGCCACGATCACTAATTTGAGAACATATCTCAGAAAAGCCAGCATGAGCTTCTAGAAATAGGGGCCTAAGTTATGCAGATATATCGTTCTCAAGATGAAGCTCTTCCAGATTCTTGAGAAATACAACTACATATGTTAAGTGCTTTGTAGAATCCTCCAATTGATTAATCGTCAAACTATCTGAATGGCGGTGCTTCACAAGGTTTATGACACATATCACATCGTGACATTCCTCGGCCATCACCTTTCCACCTTTTCAGTTTCCTCTTTGTTAAGTAAGTCCTACAAGTAATAAATCAATACCTTTAGAGTAGCCTGACACAAACATATTTCATGTATTTCATTAATTTCATAACCCAATAAACAATAAATACTCAATTATTTCTAATTTTACCCATTTATTTTTCACGAGTGCATGAAAAGCCTACATGCTGCAAGTATACACCAAACAAAGAGTAAATGAGGATGAAAATCTCCATCGTTATCCATTCACCACAGCTCTGTGTGTGGCTGCGAGATATGGCAAACAAGTATTTTTTTATTAGAAACTAATCTCAAAATTTCATTCAAAACCAACCGTAAAACCAAATCTAAATGAGTCTGTGATATTTATTAAAGGAAAAATTGTGGGATATACACGATAATGTAGTATGATTTAAATAACTATACTACATTATGTCAGTGTCAATAGCACATATCCAATCATTTTGATAGATTATAAATCCCAATTATTCAGCATCTTTTGCTCAACTAGACTTTTATCAGCTAATCCCAATTTAACATTCTATGATATTTCAAAAAAGAATAAATTTGACATAGTAATCACTTATTTTTGCATCAGACAATATGTTGCTCTCAAACCTAGCAAGAAGCAAGTGAAGAGGGAAAGCAAGAGTCAAGGAGTTATGATTTACTTGAACTTTTCAGCTTTCAGAACCTGGCTACATATCTTTAAAATTGATATAATACACATTTTATCACTTTAGAAAAATTTAAATTTTGCTGCAATGACCTTATGGTATTTGAGTTTATAAGGAAGGTAATGATACAACATTTTGAAAGGAAAGAAGAGGAAGGCTAGACAAAGGAAAATGTTTACTTTACACTAGTCAAAAGAGTGATTCAGAATCCCAATAACGCCAAACACCTTTGTCAGGTGATTGAAGTCGTCAAACCCCAAGAAACAAAAACTAGCTACTTCTGCAACTAACAAAGCAGAAAGGAGGGAAAATTCTTAAGTACTTTCAACTTTTTTTTTTAGATCTTCCTCCATTTTGGTGGGGAAGGGAGTGGGGATAAACTATTTAAGATCACAGAGAAAAAGGAGAGCTCATTACCCACGAGAAGAGCTCAGTTCATAAGAAGTGAGGAAGACTTGATATGTGGTCCGCGTTTGCCTAATCTCTTATAGCTCTAAAATGATTTTGTTCATTTATAACACAGTATGTACTGATTGATTTAATTGATCTACAATGGCAAAAATATTGACAGACTAATTGGTAATTCTTATCCTCCTACTAGTCCCCCAAGCCAAACCATAGAATCAAAGAAAAAATTCAAAGAGAAAACTCATACCCCTTTTAAGAATAAGCACCAGAAATTCAATAAAAATATACGTCAATAAAATTAAAGGCTTCAAGAAAGAAAAATAGATATGAACCAGCAAGTTAGCTCCTATGTGACTTCCTTTTGGGTGAGAAAAACAAAAAAGGAAGTCAATTTCCCTGATGGAATAAACAATCTCCACGGGTGTTTATGTGAAAATAACCGACTTGCCAACTCAACACTCCAAGCAAAAGTCTTCTTCTGCTTCATTTTGTTTCTTCAACTGCTAATTATAAGCTTCTCCTCTTATCTGTTCCTTTCCCAGACAGTGCACCAAATGGAGAGAAACAGAACCAAAATGCATAGAGATAGAGCATATAAACACAAACACACGAAAGAAATAACTACCTCAAAACCCGCTGGCATCTGAAGATCAACCTTGAAGCAACTCAGCATTTATATCAACTCCTAATAACATTTGTGCCCCCAAGAATGAAAAAGTCTATACTGCAAGTCTGCAATACATACGATAAACAGACTCTTCATTTCACTTAAATCAAGAAAAAATTGAAAAAGAAATATACAAAATTAACTCTAACCCATTACACTATTTTTTACCTAAAAAAAGAATAGTCCTTTTATTTTATTTTCTCTTATATATTATATTATTTTCTTTCATTTAAATTTTAGTTTTCATAAAACAAATCCTTCTTTTTTTCTTTTTTACATGTTCATCCCATATAATTCGTATTTCTTTCTTATATAACCATTTAATATAAAATTAGTTTATATCATAAATTTTTAAATAATATAAATTATAAGAAAATATTATACTTTATACATATTAATGGATAATTCAAATAAAAGTAAAATTATTTATAAAATATAATTAAATAAATATTACATTATGGTAAAATTTATTTTAATTTCTACCTAATATTCGACTTCCGGGATTAGTATATTGCTCTCATAAATGCTCTGTTAATGCATTACGATGTGCAAAATGAGCATCTTTGTCCTTAATTTTTTTGTGTCGAGCTAAAAATTATTCAAGTCGGTAATTTTCATCTACTACCATTTTTATTTTTGGTCTTGGACCTTCCCAAGCATCTTAAATTGATATCACGCTCATCCTCGATTATCATGTTGTGCAGTACATACATGTAGTACTTCTTTTCTCCCAAAATGTGACGGCCCTGCAATAATTACAAAACGAGATTGCAAAACTCTGAATGCACGTTCAACATCTTTTCAACATGACTCTTGGTTCATCGCGGAATATTTCTTAGATTGACTCACAGGGTTCTCCCTTTAGATGGTCTGAGGAATGTGAGGTGAGCATTCAAAATCTCAAGACTGCCTTAACTATAACCCCAGTGTTGGTGTAGCCTACAGGTTTAGGGTCTTATGTTGTGTATTGTGATGCGTCATGTGTTGGACTTGGTTCGATGTTGATGCAATACAGTAGGGTAATTGCCTACGCGTATCGGCAGGTGAAGGTCCATGAAAAGAATTATCGGTCCCACGACATGGAATTCGCAGCTATTGTTCATGCCTTGAAGAATTGGAGGCACTACTTGTACGGTGTTCCATGTGAGGTCTATACCAATCACCGGAGTCTCCAGCATCTATTCAAGCAAATAGATCTTAGCTTGTGGTAGCAGAGATGGTTAGAGTTGCTTAAAGACTATGATATCACTATTCTGTTAGATCCCGAGAAGGCCAACATAGTGGCCGATGCCTTGAGTCGAAAGGCGAAGAGTATGGGTAGCTTGGCATATCTACCGATAGCAGAGAGACCACTAGCCATAGATGTCCATGCCTTGGCCAATCAGTTTGTTAGATTGGATATTTCGGAGCCCAGTCGGGTTCTTGCTTACGTGGTTTCTCGGTCTTCTTTATATGATCGCATCAGAGAACATCAGTATGACGACCCCTATTTGTTTGTCCTTAAGGACATGATATAGCACGACGATGCCAAGGAGGTTTCTATCGAAGATGAGAGTGTGTGACAGATATAGGGCTGATTATGTGTGCCCAATATAGATGGGTTACGTGAGTTGATTATTGAGGAAGCCTACAGTTCGCCGTACTCCATTCAGCCGGATGCCGCTAAGATGTATCAGGATTTGAGGCAGCACTATTGGTGGAAGAGAATGAAGAAAGATACAGTGGAGTATGTTGCTCGGTTCCTGAATTGTCAGCATGTGAAGTATGAGCATCAGAGGCCGGTCGGTTTGCTTTAGAGACTTGAGATTCCCGAGTAGAAATGGGAGCGTGCCATGGACTTCGTTGTTGGGCTCTCATGGACTTTGAAGAAATTTGATGTTGTATGGGTGACTGTGGATAGGTTGACCAACTCGGCTCATTTCATTCCGATGGTGGCTACCTATTCTTCATAGCAGCTAGCTTAGATCTATATCCGTGAGATTGTTCGTTTCCACGGTGTGCCTGTATCCATAATCTCCGATCAAGGATCGCAGTTCACATCACATTTCTGGAGAGCTGTGCAGCATGACTTAGGCACACGGGTTGAGTTGAGTACAACATTTCATCCCTAGATGGACAGACACTCCGAGCGCACCATTTTAGATATTAGAGGATATGCTTCTTTCCCGTGTTATGGATTTCAATGGTTCTTGGGATCAGTTCTTTCCGCTTGTGGAGTTCGCCTACAACAACAACTACCAATTGAGTATTCAGATGGCTCCTTCTGAGGCCCTGTATGGGAGACGATGCTGTTCTCTAGTTGTTTGGTTTGAGCTGGTGAGGCTTGATTGTTGGGCACAGATTTGGTTCGAGATGCCTTGATGAAAGTTAAGTTGATCCAAGATCGGCTTCATACAGCTCAGTCTAGGCAGAAGAGTTATGCTGATCGAAGAGTTCGCGACGTTGCATTCATGGTTGGAGAGAGGGTTTTGCTTCGGGTTTCACCCATGAAGGGTGTAATAAGGTTCGGAAAGAAGGGCAATTTGAGCCCTAGGTACATCGGTCCTTTTGAGATACTAAAGAGAGTAGGGGAGGTGGCCTATAAGCTTGCACGACCACCCAGCTTATTGATAGTTAATCTGGTGTTCCATGTTTCTCTGCTTCAGAAGTATTATGGTAATCCGTCTCATGTTTTACACTTCATCTCTATCCAATTGGACAAGGATTTGACTTATATTGAGGAGCCGATGGCTATCTTAGACAGACAGGTCCAGAAGCTGAGTTCAAAGAACATTGCTTCAGTGAAGGTTCAATGGAGGGGTCATTTGGTCGAGGAGGCAACCAAGGAGACCAAGCATGACATGCGATGGTGCAGGCTAGCATAATCAAGCTACATTCGTTCCTTCGAGATCATTTACGAGGAGTCAAGCTAAGGAGCTTCATGATATCCAGTTAATGGTGATGAAGAGCCGGGATTGCGCAATGATGGAAGAAGCGGGCAGCATGTTAGAAAAGACAAGAAAGGCATTAATTAGCTTTGGAGAAGGAGGGCCGTGCACTAGTTGAATCAGAGAACTCAATAAACGCCTCAACTAGCTCTTATTAGTTATTTTGTGTAGTTAGTCTTGAGTAAGACAATGACACTTATTTGGCTGTGCGTGGTCACTTGACATTTAGCCAAATTATAGGCCTTTTTGCTAGTTATTCCTTTCCTAGTTGTTTTAGGCTAAGGGCTCATACTATATAAGCCTCAAGACTACATTAATTTCAACATCTTACCATTAGTATTAAGAATAAAAATCGGCAGCTTTGTGCTCTCCAAAACCCACTGTGTGAACTTGTCCAATACTTGGTGTGAATCAACATTAAACTTGTTCCTCCCATTGATCAAGAAATTTGCAAGTTCTTAGTTGTCTTAAGGGTTGTTTGCATAGTATAGGTCCTCCTTGGCTTCATCAAGAAGGTAAGTAGACTAGTTCCTACTTATAGTCTTGGTAGATCATTGAGTGTCTAGCTTTTTATCTTGTTTTCTTGCATTCTTAGTTTAATATTACATCAGTTGGTATCAGAGCCTGGAAACGGTTTGTTTTTACACCCCAATCATGTTCGTCGTGCTTTGTTTTAGGTTTCTAGTTTAGTGTTCTTGAATTTCGTTTATAAAAAGAAACGTGAAAAGAAGAGAAACAGTCGTGAATTGATTGTTGGTTGAAGTTGTTATCACATCTAGGGTTGAAATATTGAAGTTCTTGATTGTTAAAAGCCGTTCTTGAACCCTAGGTTGGAGTCTGGGTTGAAATCTTGAAGTTCTCGATTGTTAAAAGCCGTTTTTGAATCCCTAGGTTGGAGTCTTGAGTTGTTTCTTGAAAACTATCAGCATATAATGCGTTCTTGAATAATGCTTGAAGTGTATTGAATTGTTAGATGATTTTTCCATTGTTCTTGGTTGAAATCTTGATAGTTCTTGGAAGAAAGGACTTGAATTGTTAAAGAACAAATAGAGCAGCATCACCTTGTCATAGTGGACGTGTACTAGGCCGTTCTTGACATGTTTTGCATTGAATTCTTGATGTTCTTGGACATCAACTTGTTGTTCTTGAATTAATTCACATAGTGAACTGTTTGAACCTTGAATTCTTAAGTATCTACACATTTAATCTAGGAGTTGAATTGCTGAAATTTTTTAGTAAGAGCTTGGGATAGGCGGCTAGGAGAAGGAGAAGGATAAGAAACCCTAAGCCTCGTTTAAGAGGGAAACACGTCCCATTCCAAAAAGGAGAAGTTTATCCAATTTATTCCAAAAAAAGAATATTTTTTCCTTTGGGTTTAAGAATAGAGGGGCGGCTGATTCTAAGGGAAAGGCGAGAGGAAATTTGGCCCTCAAGTGTGAAAGGATAGGGAAAATTCTCCAAATTAGAGTGGGAAAGCAAGGAGAAAAAGGAAAAAACTTATCCCATTCTAGATGGAGAAGCTAGTGGCGCCTACGAAGGGTTTAAATTCAAAACATTTCTCTGGAATATCCTTATTTCTTTGGTTGCACTATCTTAGGTAAATTTTCTTCTTAAGCTAATTACTAATTTTTTAGCTTGTAGGATTTCGTGCTAAAACTCGAAATTTTTACTTCCGTAGTTAATTCTTGGCTTCTTGTGCTCACTTTAAAAGTTGTCCGCCTATAAAGTCACATAAATTCACTCACCCCGAAGAGAACTAGTGAACTTGAAAGGTCGTTGAGGAACTTGATCAATTAGAGGAAACCATTTTGCAGACAAGTTTGAGAGATCCAACCTAAAATATTGAGTGAACCCGAGTGTCATTCAAAAGTGAGGAAGTGAGTGAGGTATTTTACTAACCTTAACGCATTCTCTAGTCTTGTTTCTTTTGCAGGTACATGGCTACTGAACGAGACAAGATCGTGGCTGACATCACATTAGCTGAGGTCTTGCCTGAAGTAAGGGCAATTAGCACCCAAATGGAGAACTTTGAAAAATCTGCTACTACTCAGAAAAATGCCGGGGAAGGAACTAGTGATGGTTCCACCGTAAGAACTGAACAATTTGCAGGGATGGCTCGTCAACAAGAGTTGAGGGACAGAGGTGCTCACAATGTAAGAACATTGGGAATTCCCCAGGGTATTATACCACCATTAATGCCAGCCCGGAAAAATGTAGCGCCCGACGGGGAAATAAAGGCAGCCCGTGAGGATGACCAACCCGAGTTTGAGGAGTTTAATGAAAATGATCTAGTGCAGCGAGACCCGAGGGTGAGACAACCAAACGGGGGTCGTGACCATGTGGGAAGACGTGGTTTTGAACGTGGTCCTAGAGGGGGGCTTGGAGGCTTTGATGGAAGGAATTTAGAGCCTGAGTTCGATGAACATGCTGAAAATTATGAGGGCTTTCAAGCAGCCCGTGGTGGCCATGATAATGGCCGTGATAATGGCTTGAACAGTGTCAAGATTACTATCCCTGCATTCAAAGGAACTAGTGATCCTGACCGGTTTCTAGAGTGGAAATGTCAAGTTGAGAGGTTATTTGAAATCAATGATATGACCGAGGAAAAGAAGGTTATGTATACCATCGCTGCCTTTGATTCCTATGCTTCTACTTGGTGGGAGGCCGAGAAAAGATCGAGAGCTAGACAAAATCAGCCCGCACGCATAACATGAAGAGAATTAAAGCAACTAATGACTCGTAAGTATGTCAACCCAAAACACAAACAAGAGCAACTCTGGAGGTTATATGACTTGAAACAAGGGCTGAAATCCGTGGAAGAATATTATGATGACTTTGTGAAAATCTGCCTATCACTTGACATGGAAGATGAAGAAGAGGATGAGGTTATTATACAGTTCAAGAATGGGTTGAATCGTGACATATCTAGTCAGTTGAGGCTACGCGCATTAGTTGCTCTTCATGAAGTACTCCTAGCTGCCATTGAAGCTGAAAAAATGATTAAAGAAGACAAGGCAGCTCGCAATAGAGGAAGTTTGGATTCTACTTCCATGCGTCGAAAGCGACCCAGGTAAAAGGGCCAGCCGAAAAAGTGACACCTAAAAATGATCCTAAGGGGTTCGGAGGCAGCTCTAAAACTCAATTTAATTCTCTTAGTGCCTCTTCCTTTCAATGTCATAAATGTAAAGGCTATGGGCATTTCTCTAAGGACTGTCCTATGCGAAAGACCATGCTTATTCTTGATGATGGTACTATTTATGAGGTAGAGAGTGATGAGGAGATTGGGGAGATGAGGGGGCAAATTTGGTTGAGTGTGACGAAGAGGTAGTGGAAGATGAGAGAGTGAATATGTTCTTAGTGGTGTGTAGGAACTTGAGTACCATGAGTGTAAAGGAGGAAGGAGATGTGCAGCATGAGAACTTGTTTCATGCTAGAAGTAGGGTGAAGGGAAAGGTGTGCTCAATTATAATTGATTTGGGTAGTTGCACTAATGTAGTGAGTCAAACGCTGGTGACTCAACCTACCAACGTTAAAACATCCCCATCCCTATAGGTTGTTGTGGTTGAGTGAGTGTGGTGAGTTGAAGCTAGTAAAGCAAACGCTTATCAAGTTTAAGGTGGGAGCTTGTCAAGATGAGCTCATGTGTGATGTAGTGCCTATGCAGGCTTGCCATTTATTGTTGGGCAGGCCTTGGTAATTTGATAGGTGTGTCGTTCATGATGGCAAGGCCAACACTTATATGGCCAAGCTAGAGGGCAAGAGTTATACACTCAAGCCCTTGACACCTAAACAAGTTAGTGATTATTACAAGCGCATGCAAGAGCTGAAAGAGGCGGCTAAAGCTAAGTCTCCTATGGGGACTAAACTTGAGGCCGTAGACACTGCCAACAAATCAGCCCTGCCAGGTAATATTTGTGCCATGATGAAACCAGGTGAGTATTTACGAGGTAATGATAGTTCTAAATTGTTAATTTGCCTATTTCATAAGGGTGTTTACTTAAGTTCTAATGATGAAGTTTCTACTAACATTCACCCCTTACTTAGTGTTGTTGATGATGTTTTGCAGGAATATGTGGACATGTTTCCCGAGGAGATGCCAAGTGGACTGCCTTCGTTGAGGGGGATAGAACACCAAATTGACTTTTTTCGGGGTCACAAATCCCTAACAAACCAGCCTACCAAAGCAACCCGCAAGACACCAAAGAGTTGCAACGGCAAGTGGACGAGCTATTAGCTAAGGGGCTAGTTTGTGAGAGTTTGAGCCCGTGTGTTGTGCCCATGATCTTGGTTCCAAAGAAAGACGGCACATGGAGAATGTTTGTTGATTGCCGTGCAGTCAAAAAAATAACAGTAAAGTATCGTCATCCCATCCCTAGAATAGATGACATGCTAGATGATTTAAGTGGTTCAAGTGTGTTTTCTAAAATTGATCTTAGGTCCGGTTACCACCAAATCCGTATAAAACCGGGTGATGAGTGGAAGTCTGCGTTCATGACCAAGTTTGGTCTGTTTGAATGGTTGGTGATGCCTTTTGGTCTCTCCAATCCACCTAGTACGTTTATGCGACTAATGAACCATGTACTTAAGCCATTCATTAATAAGTTTTTGGTCGTCTATTTTGATGATATTCTTATTTATTCTGACGTTTAGATGACCATGTTGATCACTTATTGCAAGTACTCGATGTATTGAGGGCTGAAAAGCTCTATGTTAAAGAGTTCGTAATTAGGAGTGATCATAAGTCACTCAAACATCTTAGGGGCCAAGAGAAGTTGATAAAAAGGCATGCCGAGTGGGTTGAGTTCATTGATAGTTTCCTTTACGTAACTCATTACGAAAAGGGAAAGGAGAATGTAGAGCTGATGCGCTTTCTAGGAAGTTTGCTTTGGCTACCACATTAGCATCTAGGCTGATGGGTTTTGAGAGTATTAAATCTATGTATATGCATGACCCTAAGCTTAAGAGTGTGTGTGATGTCATAGCTAGTGGGCAACGAGTAGAGAAATGTCAATGGCATGATGGGTACCTTTTTAAGATGAGAAGAGTTTGTATACCCGAGTATTCATGGTGCGAGTTGCTGGTGCGTGAGGCACATTGTGGGGGCTTGATGGCTAACTTTGGGGTAGATAAGACCTTGGCTATATTAGGGGAGCAGTTTCATTAGCCTAAGATGAAGCATGATATTGAGCATGTTTGTGGAGCTTGTTTAGACTGCAAACAGGCTAAGTCTAGGTCTAGTAATCATGGTTTGTACACTCCCTTACCCGTCCCTACTAGTCCTTGGGTAGATGTTTCTATGGATTTTGTTATGGGCTGCCTTGTTCTAGGGGTGGTCATGATAGTATTTATGTGGTTGTTGATAGGTTCTCTAAGATGGCTCATTTCATTCCTTGTAAAAAATGTAATGTGTACTATTGTTAGTGATAGGGATGCAAAATTTCTGAGTCACTTTTGGAAGTGCTTGTGGGGTGCTCTTGGCACCAAACTATTGTTTTCTACGTCTCATCATCCACAGACTTACGGTCAGACTGAGGTTGTTAACCGAACCTTGGGAGCTCTTCTTCGAGCTATGACCAAAGGGAAGGCGGGGATATGGGCTGATAGATTGCCTATTATGGAGTTTGCTTATAATAGAACTGTGCATAGAATGACTAGCATAACTCCATTTGAATGTGTTTATGGCTTTAATCCCTTGATTCCGCTTGATCTTACTCCTTTGCCGAGAGATGCAACTATTATTGTTGATGGTGAAAACCGGGCAACCGCGTTGCTCGAGTTGCATGCTAAGGTGAGGAAGAACTTGGAGGAAGCTTATGAGAAAGTGGTGACCAAGAAGAATAAAGGGAGGAAAAAGCTGGACTTGAAAAAGGTGATTGGGTTTGGGTGCACTTCCGAAAGGAGAGGTTCCCGAACCAAAGGAAGGGAAAGCTAGCCCCGCGAGGAGATAGTCCATTCCAAGTGCTGCAAAAGATCAATAACAACACCTATGTTATAGACCTGCCTGGTGAGTATGGTGTTTCTAAGACGTTCAACGTTTTTGACTTAATTCCTTGTGTTGCAGGTAGTGCCGCTTTGAGAGATGATGATGGCTCGATTTCGTGGATGAAATCTTCACAAGAAGGGGAGGATGATGCAGGCCAGCCTGATCAAGCTACGTTCGTGACTTCGAGACCATTTACGAGGAGTCAAGCTATGGAGCTTCATGATATCCACTTAATGGTGATGAAGAGCCATGATTGCACAATGATGGAAGAAGCGGGCAGCATGTTGGATAAGACTAGAAAGGCGCTGATTAGCCTTGGAGAAGGAGGGCCGTGCACGAGTTGAAGCCGAGAACTCAATGAACGCCTCAACTAACTCTTATTAGTTATTTTGCGTAGTTAGTCTTGAGTAAGACAATGACACTTATTTGGCCCAGCGTGGTCACTTGGCATTTAGCCAAATTATTGGCCTTTTTTCTAGTTATTCCTTTCCTAGTAGTTTTAGGCTAAGAGCTCATCCTATATAAGCCTCAAGACTACATTATTTTCAGTACCTTACCATTATTATTAAGAATAAAAATCAGCAGCTTTGTGCTCTCCAAAACCCATTGTGTCAAATTGTCCAATACTTGGTGTGAATCAACATTGAACTTGTTCTTCCCATTGATCAAGCAATTTGGAAGTCCTTAGGTTTCTTGAGGGTTGTTTGCATAGTATAGGTCCTCCTTGGCTTCATCAAGAAGGTAAGTAGACTCGTTCCTATTTATAGTCTTGGTAGATCATTGAGTGTCTTGATTTTATCTTGTTTTCTTGCATTCTTAGTTTGATATTGCATCATGCGGGGTCGATATCCTCACCTTTTCATCACTTCAGGTATGTCTTTATGCATGTTCGACACCCTTTAGCTCTTGGCTTGAAAGCCTAAGTTGATCATTCAACCAATAGCTGACTTTTGTCAAATGACCCCAAAGCGGTGTTTTGATACGATAGCTTCGTATCGTGATTTTGCACTTGGGCGTATGCCCAGAATAGAATCGAAAGTCCGTAGGTTGATTTGTGTTATTCTGCCGAAAATTGGCAATTTGAGGTTTAGAAGTTTGACCATAGGTTGACTTTTTGCTATCGGGTTAAGAAATTAGACTTTTGGACTTGTAATAGATCTGCTATGCTTTTTAGAACTTTTCTGCAAAATTTAATATCGTTTAGAGTTGATTTGATAGGATTCGGACGTTTAGTTGCAATTCTAGAAGTTCTTGAACTTTACTTTGAAATTCATGCGTTTTGGTGTCCGATTTGTAGTTCTAGACGTTATTTTCATGTTTGGATCGTGCGAGCAAGTTTGTATGATTGTCTTAGACTTGTGTGGATGTTTGGTTTAGAGCCCCGAGGGCTTGGATGTGCTTAGAACGTGTTACGATATGTTTTGGACTGAAAACAAAAATCTGGGGTGTTGATGCCTTTGGTGTCACATTTGCAAACACCACGATCGCAGTTGCGACCTTAGCAAGGGAACCACAGGTATCGCAATTGCGATTCCTGGGTCGCAATTGCGAAGTTGACTTGGGCTGGGCTAGGTTCACATTTGTGACAACTGAGTCGCTTTTGCGAAGGGAACAGGGTTCGCATTTGCGAACCTATTTTTGCATTTGCGATAACTGTGCATTTGTGAGGTTTTGCAATTACGAACCCATGTCGCAATTGCGACAACTGCAACTACACATTAGGGCAGGAAAGTCAGGATTTAGTCTCATTTCTCACATTTTAGAACCCTAGACTCGGTAGGAGGTGATTGGGAGAAGAGATTTTAATCTACAAATATTGGGTAAGTGATTTTAATCGATTTGAAATTATATTTCCTTAATATATCTTAGATTTAACATCAAATCCATTTGAACCAAAGTGAATTTGTGATATTTTGCCTAAGTTTTGGAAAATGAGAATTTGAGTTTTGAGAGTCGATTAGGACTCTAATATGAAAACTAATTACATATATGGACTCATAGGGTTATAGATAGTCGGAATCTACCTTTGGACCTTGGTTTTGACCGGATAGGCCCGGGGTTAACTTTTATTGACTTTTTGGTAATTTTATAAAGATCAAAGCTTTATGTATTGTAATTTTTTTCCCTTGCGTTGGTTGATGATATAAAATCACTTTTGGTTAGATTTGAGGTGTGTAGAGGCGAATTTTAGGGGAAAAGCTATTTTTGAGGGTTGAGTTGGCTTAGTTGAAGTAAGTATCTTGCCTAACTTTGTGTGGGAGAACTACCCCTTAGGATTTGGATTGATTGGGTTATTTGTATTATGTGAAAGTCGTGTACACAAGGTGACGAGTGGATACACTGCTATATCTGGTAATATACCGATTTAAGTTATCTAGACTCTTTCCATGCCTCTTATTGAATTGTCATAACATCTCATATTCCTTATTGTTAATCAATCATTACATGTGTTAAACTACCCTTACATGCTTCATTTTACATTGTTAACACTTGTTGTATCTCTTACTTGTTGTTTTGCTCTTATATGCTTTACTTGAAGTTCTTGCCTTCCTTATTGCCATGTTGCATCTTTAATTGTGACTTACTTTTACTTGAGTTGTTATTTCGTGAAATATGTTATTGTTGAGTTATTGATGTTGAAGTGTAAAAGTCGTTATCACGTTGAGATGAAGTTGTTAATTGTTGAGATATCTTTCATGTTGAGCAATTCACATTCATTTTATTATTGTTGAGATTAGTGTGCACATTGTGGTTGAGCCATGGGCTATTTGTAGATGAAACATTGATATTGTTGATCTTTGTCAAGTTGTGGCATATGGGCACTAGTGGAAGTTGTTATTGTGTTGTGATATTGATGCTCATGCGGCGGTACAAGGCTAGTGGTTAATGTGCATGTGCCTGGGATTTATGTGCGTGTTGCTAGTAAGGAGGTCCAAAGAAGAACGAAACCAAAGAGGTTGACGTTGAGTCTGAACCTTGAACCGTAAAAACCATCATACCACTTTATCTTAGCGCAACATCCGACCTTCAAGAGCATAAACCGCCTCTAAATTCTAAAAGTGACAGGTTTTGGCCTGTTCGTGGATAACCTTCTTTTATTCATCCTTCTAGCATCCCTGTTGTGAAGGAGGAATGTAATTAGGGTAACATAGAAATTCTCACCCCCGATGCGATAAAGCGAGTCACCTAATCCAAGCCGGGGTTTATGAATGTTTACACATACCCCTCACTTTAGGACCTTTCACCTTGGGAGTGGGTGAAGGAATTAACCTAATAATCTTAGAATTTTGCCACAAGTACCAAGTCTGCTTGGCATAAGTGCGCCCATTCATATGGCATACGGTGGCCTGCCTCCGCCAATTAGGTGTTGACATTGGAGAAACTATAATTCTCGCACATATGATGAATCTTTACTCCCTAAAGATCTTCCATGTGGGTGTCTTAAACCTCGGTAAGCGTGGTCATCACGCCCTCTTTATTATCATTGTTGATAACTACGATCGTGGATAGATATAACGGTTCATTGTCGTAGCTACCAGGAGGCATCATCCTTACCATAACACCAGCCTTTCCCGAATCATGGAATATTTTCCATAAGTCTTTGGGTCTTTTGTTTCCTTTTCATATAAAAAGAAAGTTTCTTTCGTCGTTGACCACTTATTTCCTTCATTACAGATGATCATTGGGAATCACTACGGGTTCAAGGTCCGGCCCAATGGGATCAGAAAATCTTGGATATCACTACACCGAAAACATGACGGTGGAAAGAAATAGCTCCCAAATACGAATGGAAAGCCAAGAACCATGGTAACAAAAGATTCTTTTATCTTTGAATCGTATTCATATAAAAACAACTTAGGAATAATCTGTTAACTATCATTTTTCTCCACACAGGTCTTCCGAAGGGTTCTGTCGTGTGTCCCAACGAGGCTTTTGATGACATGACGGATGTCGTACAGATGTTGCAAGGTGCCCTTAAGCGGAGAAGGGATCTTGAATCTACTCGTGCCTCTGGTGAAGGTGCTTCCTCCCAGAGCCCCCAGCCCAAAAACAAGAAACCAAAGAGGAGACATTCCTCCTGGGCTGGGACTCAGGAGAAAAGAATAAAGGAAACGCCAACCGGGCCGGCCATAGTGGTCCTCGATGATGAAGAAGAAGCCAATGATGAAGAGGCTTCCCTTCAAAGGAGAAAAAGGTCTTCATCAGCTCAACTGGATGCTTAGCTGGGGGAGCTCCAAAATCCACCAGTAGAAGATGTTCAAGAGCTCTAGGGGGAAATGGGCTTGGTTGAGAATGCAGATTCTCGCTTTCCAATCCCTGTCGCCATCTCCGGTCGGAGGAGTTCGGCCCCTGACCTCCTTTTTCCATCAACTTCCGAGCCAGCAACATCTGCCACACCTTCTACTCTAGCTACTTCTTCTCCATCTATACCAGCTGCTCCTTCTCTATCAATACCAACCGCTTCCTCTCCACCGGTACCAGCTAAACAAATAGAGATCCATTTTTCCCTGAGGTCTCCCGATCACGGGAATCTGGGAAGTACCTATTCGGCACCCACTCAGGACCCTCACATAAGAAGGAGTGTTGTTATCTAAGTTTCTAGTGGGTGCTATCTTCTTTCCATGCCAGTGAAGTTGCCAACTACTTGAAGCCCATGGTCTCAACGAATGTTTGGAAAATGATGGACTCCCTTTCTGCGGAGTCTCTAATAAACAATAGCATGCAATGCTCCGCGAATATAGCGACCTCACATCCTTCTATCTTCTTTTGATTTATATTTCTAAGTAATAACTTTGGTTCCATTCCTTCTTCAGGCCAACCTTCTTGCCTCCTAAGGCCTGCAAAGGTTGATTCTGGACAAGCAAGAGTTTGCTTAAGAACGAGATCAACTTTTGGCTGAAAGAAATTAGCTTGTCGAGCGCCTCCCGATGCTGGAGGCAAAAATCGCTTAAATGGATGAGTTTGAGGCCCGACTGCAGCAGTCGAAATAAGTAGGATGGATCAGAGCCAAGAAGCCGTACAACTACATAAAAACCTTAAAGAAGCAAAGGCTAAGTGGGTCAAACTTCATGATATTGTGATCACTGCTACCGAGCGTGAGTCTGCCTTTATGGAACAAGTTAATAACTTGGAGGCAGCTTACGCTCCAAAATCGAGGAGGAAAATGCTGCTGAGGAGAGGAGAGCGAAAATGGAAGAGATACTTAAAAGAGTCGTGGAGCATAATCGACTTCACTCAACCACCAATGTTGAGCACGATTCCAAAATCCATGCAATGAAAGTGGAAAATAAAGAGCTCCAATCCAAGATTGATAAGCTCCGAGCAAAGCTCCAGGACCAAGAAGAGTCCATCATCTTCAAGAAAACCTATGCCATATATCATATGAAGAGAAAGATTTTGGAGGAGGCCAAAGAAGGCATTGCCAACATTGATGACTGCATTGGCAAGGCCTAGGAATTTGAGATAGTCGCTCGTGAGAACCTTCCCACTCGGCTCGCTGCATCTGAGTCTTTGAATACTAACTCTGAGTATTCGGGAACTGAAGGGGACACCAAAGAGACGAAAGCCCCGAACTGACAGCGGAACAGCCTTCTTCCACTATAGAAAATGAAGACCCTTCTATCCCTTCGAGTTATGGAAGCAAAGATTGATGTACATATTTTTTCTTTTCCCTTTTGTAACTACGCCAAAACTTTTTACTAAGTTTGGATCATTAACAAAAGAAACTTTTTGGTTAAGTATTATGCAAAAATATTCACTTTCATTTAATTGACAAAGCCTCGGGACTGCGTCCGATAGCTTTTGATTTCGGGCATAAACACTTCTGAAATCTACCCTTTCCTATGAGGGTTTCATAAGAGAGGCCCTTATGTTTACGGTGCTCTTGAAGAGGACGTCTCTTGTTCATTTTGACACAAGCCTTTGAAGTTTTATCTGACTTTCAAATGACAAAATAAATTAAATTACCATTTGGACAAAAAATAAGATAAAAATAAAAGGACGTTGATTTATTCCCTTTATCGTTGAAACTATATTTACATAAACATTCATTTTCTTAAATAAATAAAACTGCCAATACATGTGGCCAGCTTGTACAACTTATTTCTATGAAGCTGATCATGCAATCACTGGTCTTGATAAGATATTAATTCCGGCTCTAACAGTCCCCGAATTTCATAGCACTTTTAGTGTTTTGTCATGTATTATTCCCCCAGTGTTTGGTTCTAAGCATGAGAATTTGAAAACTTGAGGTCTTGCATTGGTCGATGGCACTTCTTTCACAGCGAGCATTTGCGTTGCTTCCTCATTAACGGAAATAGCTTATGGGTGGATGAACAATCTATTATTGGAAGCCGATGAGAGTCTTGGGAGACAAGTTATGCTATCGGGCCAAAGATTTTTTAACCATCCACAGGTTGATTGCCATACGAGTTGTTCTACACAGAGCTTTTGGTTGTTGATTCACCAGCTTACCGATGAACCTTCCTTCATAGTATGGTTTACATTGCTGCCTCATTAAAAACCTTGCCAGAAAAACCCAATTGGGACAAAAACTGGTCGAAGGAGAAAAGAGTGCAGCATATAGTTTCAGTACCAGTAAGGATCTTCAGCAATAATACCTTCTAAGGTGAGTCACGTTTTAATTGCTTAGCAATTTAACTCCATCTTGATTTTCCAATTCGTATGAGCCTTTACCGGTTATAGCTGAAACACAGTAAGGTCCTTCCCATGTAGGTCCCAGCTTCCCCGCGTTGACTTCTCATGTGCTTTGAGTGACTTTCCTTAGAACCAAATCCCCAACTTTGAAATTTTGCAAATTTGCCCTGCTATTGTAATACCTTTCCATCCTTTGCTTCTGTGCCACCATCCTCACATATGCCAGATTCCGATGCTCCTCAAACAAATTTAGCTTAACTAGCAACGCTTTATTTTTTTCTTCTTCGTTTGCTCGGGAAAACCTTAGGGTCGGTTCCCCCACTTCTATCGGTATCAAAGCCTCCGAACCGTACACGAGCGAAAAGGGTGTCTCTCCTATGCTTGACTTTGTTGTGGTCCAGTACGCCCATAAAACACCTGGTAGCTCATCCAGCCACTTGCGCTTAGCATCTTCTAACTTTTTTTTAAGATTTTGGATAATTGCCTTATTGGTTGACCCCGACTATCCATTAGCTCTTGGGTGATATGGTGAAAACGTAATTCGTTTGATCTTCAGCCGTTCCAAAAACATCGTGACTTTGGAATCTATGAACTGTAGCCCGTTGTCACAGGCAATCTCCTTTGGTATTCTGAATCGGCAGATTATGTGGTCCCATGTAAAATCAAGCACTTCGCATTCTCCAATATTTTGGTAAGGACCTGCTTCAACCCATTTAGTAAAATAATCATTTAAAACCAAAAGAAATCTTACCTTCCCAGGCCATTGTGGTAAGGGACCGACTATGTCCATCCCCTATTTCATGAATGGCCACGGTGACAATACCAAGTGCAGAAGTTCCGCTGGCTAATGCACTAACTGTGCATGGCGTTGACATTTGTCACATTTTATGAATGTATTCGCGTCATGTTTCATTCGGGGCCAATAGTACCCAGCCCTGACTAACTTGAGAACTAATGAGTCTGCACCGAAGTGGTTTTCGTACATTCCTTCATGGACTTCTCTCATCATGTAATCCACCTCCGAGGCCCCTATATATCGAGCCAATGGTCCTTATAATGATCTCCTATATAACTATCCATCAACAAGACAGTAGCGAGTTGCTTTGGTCTGTAGTGCCCGGGACGCTTTCGGGTCTTCAGGTAATTTACCATGTCTAAGATATTTAATGAACTCATTCCTCCTATCCCAGAATAAGTTGGTTGAATTAACTTCACAGTAGCTGTCCACATCCAACACGAATGCAGCAATTAGACGACCACAGCGGAATTAGATCCCTTTATCTTTGTGGACGAGCCCAAATTGATGCAGGCCAGCCTGATCAAGCTACGTTCATGCCTTCGAGACCATTTACAAGGAGTCAAGCTAAGGAGCTTTATAATATCCACTTAATGGTGATGAAGAGCCATCATTGTGAAATGATGAAAGAAGCGGGAAGCATGTTGGATAAGACAAGAAAGGCGTTGATTAGCCTTGGAGGAGGGCCGTGCACTAGCTGAGGCCGAGAACTCAATGAACGCCTCAACTAGCTCTTATTAGTTATTGTGTGTAGTTAGTCTTGAGTAAGACAATGGCGCTTATTTGTCCCTGCGTGATCACTTGACATTTTGCCAAATTATTGGCCTTTTTGCTTGTTATTCCTTTTCTAATTGCTTTAGACTAAGAGCTCATCTTATATAAGCCGCAAGACTACATTATTTTCAGCACCTTACCATTATTATTAAGAATATAAATCGGCAGCTTTGTGCTCTCCAAAACCCATTGTGTGAACTTGTCCAATACTTGGTGGGAATCAACATTGAACTTGTTCCTCCCATTGATCAAGCAATTTGCATGTCCTTAGTTGTCTTGAGGGTTGTTTGCATAGTATAGGTCCTCCTTGGCTTCATCAAGAAGGTAAGTAGACTAGTTCCTACCTATAGTCTTGGTAGATCATTCAGTGTCTTGCTTTTATCTTGTTTTCTTGCATTCTTAGTTTAATACTGCATCAGTTGGTATCAAAGCCTGGAAAGGGTTTGTTTTTACAACCCCAATCCTGTTCGTCGTGCCTTTGTATTAGGTTTCTAGTTCATTTCTCTTGAATTTCGTTAAACATGAAAAGAAGAGAAACAGTCATGAATTGATTTTTGGTTGAAGTAGTTATCGCATCTAGGGTTGAAATCTTGAAGTTCTTGATTGTTAAAAGTTGTTCTTGAAACCCTAGGTTGGAGTCTGGGTTGAAATCTTGAAGTTCTTGATTGTTAAAACCGTTCTTGAAACCCTAGGTTGGAGTCTTGAGATGTTTCTTGAAAAATTTCAGTATATGGTGCGTTCTTGAATAATTCTTGAAGTGTATTGAATTATTCGATGATTTGTCCATTGTTCTTGGTTGAAATCTTGATAGTTCTGGGAAGAAAGGACTTGAATTGTTAAAGAATAAATAGGGCAACATCACCTTGACATAGTGGACATGTATTAGGCGGTTCTTAACGTGTTTTGCATTGAATTCTTGAAGTTCTTGGATATAAACTTGTTGTTCTTGAATTAATTCACATAGTGAATTTTTTGAACCTTGAATTCATAAGCATCTACACGTTTAATCTTGGAGTTGAGTTGCTGAAATTTTAGAGAGTGTAAGAGCTTGGGATAGGCGGCTAGGAGAAGGAGAAGGATAAGAAATCCTAAGCCTAGTTTAAGAGGGAAATAACTTCCATTCCAAAAAGGAGAAGTTTACCCATTTTATTCCAAAAAAAGGAATTATTTTTCCTTTGGCTTTAGGGTAGAGGGGCGGCTGACCCTAAGGGAAAGGGGAGAGGGAATTCTTCCCTCAAGTGTGAAAGAATAGGAAAAAAATCTCCAAATTAGAGTGGGAAAGCAAGGAGAAAAAGGAAAAAACTTATCCCATTCAAGCAGGAGAAGCTAGTGGCGCCTACCAAGGGTTTAAATTTAAAACATTTCTCTAGAATTTTCTTATTTCTTTGATTGCACTACTTCTAATTAGTAATTCTTAGGTAATTTTTCTGCTTAAGCTAATTACTAACTTTTGAGCTTGTAGGAATTCGTGCTAAAACTCAGAATTTCCAGTTTCATAGTTAATTCTTGGCTTCTTGTGCTCGCTTTAAAAGTTGTTAGCCTATCGAGTCGCATAAATTCACTCACCCGAAGAGAACTAGTGAACTTGTGAGCTTGAAAGGTCGTTGAGGAACTTGATATATTAGAGGAAGCCATTTTGAGGACAAATTTGAGAGATCCTGCCTAAAATATTGAGTGAACCCGAGTGTTATTCAAAAGTGAGGGAGTGAGTGAGGTATTTTACTAACCTTAACACATTCTCTAGTCTTGTTTCTTTTGCAGGTACATGGCCATTGAAAGAGACAAGGTCGTGGCCGATGTAAGAATCTTGATAATTCACCGGGGTATTATACCACCATTAATGCCAGCCCGGAGAAATGTAGCGTCCCCCTAGGGAAATAAGGGCAACCCCTGAGGATGATCAACCCGAGTTTGAGGAGTTTGATGATGACGATCTAGGGTAGCGAGACTCGAGGGTGAGACAACCATATGGGGGTCGTGACCATGTCGGAAGACGTGGTTTTGACCGTGGTCCTAGAGAGGGCTTGGAGGTATTGGTGAAAGGAATTTAGGGCCTGAGTTCGATGAAGATGCTAAATATTATGAGGACTTTCAACCAGCCCGTGGTGGCCATCAAAATGGCCGTGATAATGGCTTGATCGGTGTCAAGGATACTATCCCTGCTTTCAAGGGAACTAGTGATCCTGACCGGTTTTTAGAGTGGAAACGTCAAGTTGAGAGGATATTTGAAATCAATGATATGATCGAGGAAAAGAAGGCTATGTATGCCATCGCTGCCTTTGAGTCCTATGCTTCTACTTGGTGGGAGGCCGAGAAAAGATCGAGAGCTAGACATAATCAGCCCGAACGCATAAGATGAAGAGAATTAAAGCAACTAATGACTCGTAAGTATGTCAATCCAAAACACAAACAAGAGCAACTCCGGAGGTTATATGACTTGAAACAAGGGCTGAAATCCGTGGAAGAATATTATGATGACTTTGAGAAAATCTGCCTATCACCTGACAAGGAAGATGAAGAAGAGGATGAGGCTATTAGATGGTTCAAGAATGGGTTGAATCGTGACATATCCAATCAGTTGAGGCTACACGCATTTGTTGCTCTTAATGATGTACTCATAGCTACCATTGAAGCTAAAAAGATTATTAAAGAGGACAAGACAGTTCTTTATAGAGGAAGTTGTGATTCTAATTCCATGCGTCGTAACAAGAAGTGGAGAACGTCGAGCACCGGTGGAGAAAGTGTGAGCAGCGAGGTGAAAGGGCCAGCCGAAAAGGTGACGCCTAAAAATAATCCTAAGGGGTCCGGAGGTAACTCTAAAACTCAACTTCATTCTCCTAGTGCCTTTTCCTTTCAATGTCATAAATGTAAAGGCTATGGGCATTTCGCTAAGGACTGTCCTACACGAAAGACCATGCTTATTCTTGATGATGGTACTGTTTGTGAGGTAGAGAGTGATGAGGATATTGGAGGAGATGAGGGGGCTGATTTAGTTGAGTGTAACGAAGAGGTAGTGGAAGATGAGGGAGTGAATATGTTCTTTGTGGTGCGTAGGAACTTGAGTACCATGAGTGTAAAGGAGGAAGGAGATGTGCAGCGTGAGAACTTGTTTCATGCTAGATGTAGATTGAAGGGAAATGTGTGCTCGATGATAAATGATTCGGGTAGTTGAACTAATGTAGTGAGTCAAACGCTGGTGACTCAACTTAACCTACCCACGTTAAAACATCCCCATCCCTATAGGCTGCGGTGGTTGAGTGAGTATGGTGAGTTGAAGGTAGTAAAGCAAGAGCTTATTAAGTTAAAGGTGGGAGCTTATCAAGATGAGCTCATGTGTGATGTAGTGCCTATGCAGGCATGCCATTTATTGTTGGGCAGACCTTGGCAATTTGATAGGTGTGTCATTCATGATGGCAAGGCCAACACTTATACGGCCAAGCTAGAGAACAAGAGTTATACACTCGAGCCCTTGAAACCTAAACAAGTTAGTGATGATTACAACCGCATGCAAGAGCTGAAAGAGGCGGCTAAAGCTAAGTCTCCTATGGGGACTAAACTTGAGGCCGTAGACACTGCCAACACATCGGCCCTGCCAGGTAATATTTGTGCCATGATGCAACCATGTGAGTATTTACAAGGTAATGATAGTTCTAAATTGTTAATTTGCCTAGTCATAAGGGTGTTTACTTAAGTTCTAATGATGACGTTTCTACTAACATTCACCCCTTGTCCAGTGTTGTTGTTGATTTCGTGATGGGGCTGCCTCGTTCTAGGGGTGGTCATGATAGTATTTATGTGGTTGTTGGTAGGTTCTTCTAAGATAGCTCATTTCATTCCTTGAAAAAAATGTGATGATGCACAACATGCTGCTTCCTTGTTTATTGCTAATGTGTTAAAGCTGCATGGTGTGCCTCGTACTATTGTTAGTGATAGGGATGCCAAATTTTTGAGCCACTTTTGGAAGTTCTTGTGGGGTGCTCTTTGGCACCAAATTGTTGTTTTCTACATCTCATCATCTACAGACTGAAGGGCAGATTAAGGTTATTAACCGAACCTTGGGAGCTCTTCTTCGATCTATGACCAAAGGGAAGGCGGGGACTTGGGCTGATAGATTGCCTATTATGGAGTTTGCTTATAATAAAACTGTGCATAGAATGACTAGCATAACTCCATTTGAATGTGTTTATTTCTTTAATCCCTTGATTCCACTTGATCTTACTCCTTTGCTGAGAGATGCAGCTATTAGTGTTGATGGTGAAAACTAGGCAACTGCGTTGTTGGAGTTGCATGCTAAGGTGAGGAAGAACTTGGAGGAAGCTTATGAGAAAGTGGCGACCAAGAATAATAAAGGGAGAAAAAAGCTGGACTTGAAGAAAGGTGATTAGGTTTGGGTGCACTTTCGAAAGGAGAGGTTCCCGAACCAAAGGTAGGGGAAGCTAGCCCCGCGAGGAGATGATCCATTCCAAGTGCTGCAAAAGATCAATTACATCGCCTATGTTATGGACCTGCCTGGTGAGTATAGTTTTTCTAAAACGTTCAACGTTTCTGACTTAATTCCTTGGGTTGCAGGTAGCGCCGCTTTGAGAGATAATGATAGCTCAATTTCACGGACGAAATCTTCTCTGGAAAGGGAGGATGATGCAGCCCAGCCTGATCAAGCTACGTTCATGCCTTCAAGACCAATTATGAGGAGTCAAGCTAAGGAGCTTCATGATATCCACTTAATGGTGATGAAGAGCCATGATTGCGCAATGATGGAAGAAGTGGGCTGCATGTTGGATAAGACAAGAAAGGCGTTGATTAGCCTTGGAGAAGGAGGGCCATACACTAGTTAAAGTCGAGAACTCAATGAACGCCTCAACTAGCTCTTATTAGTTATTTTGCGTAGTTAGTCTTGAGTAAGAAAGTGGCACTTATTTGGCCCTGTGTGGTCACTTGAAATTTAGTCAAATTATTGGCCTTTTTGCTAGTTATTCTTTTCCTAGTTGTTTTAGGCTAAGGACTCATGTTATATAAGCCTCAAGACTACATTATTTTCGGTACCTTACCATTATTATTAAGAATAAAAATCGGCAGCTTTGTGCTCTCCAAAACTCATTATGTGAACTTGTCCAATACTTTGTGTGAACCAACATTAAACTTGTTCCTCCCATTGATCAAGCAATTTGCAAGTCCTTAGTTATCTTGAAGGTTGTTTGCATAGTATAGGTCCTCCTTGGTTTCATCAAGAAGGTAAATAGACTAGTTCCTACTTATAGTCTTGGTAGATGATTGAGTGTCTTGATTTTATCTTGTTTTCTTGCATTCTTAATTTAATATTTCATCACAAATTAGCCAATGCTTCTGCTTCAACATTTTCCTCCCTCGAAATGTGGACGATTGACCATTCTCTTAATCGTGTAATTAATGCTTGAACCTTGTTCAAGTACTGTTGCATGCGCTCCTCCTTTGTTTCGAAAATTCCATTCACTTACCACCAGCCGGGAGTCACATTTCTTCTCGATGACCTTGGAACCTATTCCCCAAGCTAGTTCGAGCCCTGTAACTAAAGCCTTGTACTCGACTTCATTGTTAGTTAATGGTACACTTCTAATAGCCTGTCTTAGGGTTTCCCATGAAGGAGTGATTAGTTCTACCCCGAAACAGGACCCTTTTACGTTGGAGAATCCATCCATAAATAATGTCCAAACTCTCGATATCATTTTCGATACTAGAACTGCTTCATTAGTAGCCAAAGGCATTAATCCCAGGCTGAAATCGGCCACGAAGTCAGCCAAAACTTGTGACTTAATTGTAGTCCCGGGCATGTATTCAATGTCGAATTCGCTAACTTCGGCTGCACACTTATCCAACCGACCTAACAAATCACGCTAATGAAGGACATTTCTTTAGGGAAAGGTGGTCACAACAGCTATCAGATGACATGGAAATAAGGCCTAAGTTTTTAAGAGGCAACTACGAGAGTTAAGGCCAGTTTTTCTAGGTGTGAATACTGTGTCTTCGCTCCTGATAGTATCTTACTAATGTAATAAACAAGAAATTGTGTACCTACTTCTTCCCGAACCAAGACGGCGCTTACCGCTACTTCCGAGACCGCTAGGTAAATTAGCAGTTGTTCATCTTCCCCTGGTTTTGACAATAATGAAGGGCTGGATAGGTACCTTTTTAGTCCTTTAGTGCATGTTGGCATTCCAGAGTCCACATGAAGTCGTTCTTCTTTTTCAAAAGTGAAAATAAATGGTGGCAATTTTTTGAGGACCTTGAGACGAACCTGCTTAAAGCAGCCAAACCTACCGGTCAACCTCTGTACTTCTTTCACACTAGTTATTTGGTCCAGGATATCCTCGAAGGCTTTGATTTTTTTAGGGTTTACTTCTATCCCTCTTTGTGAGAACAAAACTGCAAGAATTTACCGGAGCCCACCCCAAAGACACATTTCTCCGTGTTGAGCTTCATGTTGTACTTCCTTAGAATATCAAATGTCTCTTGGAGGTGTCCCAAGCGATATCTTGCATTAAGTGACTTAACTAGCATGTCGTCAATATAGACATACATTGTCTTACCTATCCGTTTTTCTAACATCTTATTAACAAGCCTCTAATAAGTGGGTCCGGCGTTTTTAAGCCCAAAAGGCATCACATTATAGCAATATGTGCCAAAGTTTATGATGAAAGAGGTCTTCTATTAATCTTCTAGGTTCATCCTGATTTTGTTATGCATGGAATAAGCATCAAGAAAACTCATTAACTTGTGCCCGACTGTAGCATCAATCATTTGAACAATGTTTGGCATGGGAAGGAGTCTTTGGGGCATGCCTTCCTTAAATCCATATAGTCTATACAAATCCTAAATTTGTTATTCTTTTTAAGCACTACCACTACGTTAGCTAGCTATTCCAGGTACTTTACCTCTCGAATTTAACGGATATTGAGTAGTTGGGTTACCTCTTCCTTATGAAAACTATTTCTTACCTCTGATATCGGGCGTTTCCTTTGCCTTACCGGGGGAAGTTTTGACACACACTCATTTTATGGACCGCCACCTCCAATGGAATACTTGTCATATCTGAATGTGACCAAGCAAAGCAATCATCATTAGATTTAAAAAAGTCTATGCGCTTTAGTATTCCTCATTGTAAACACCCATTTTACCAGGCTGATATTGAAGTTGTAATCGGATAACTTGGGAGACGCTGAATCTCGGGAACCCGACACCTCTTTTTCCTGCAACGATCCGCTACTCCGGCCACGATCCATCCTTCTATCAGAAGTGAATCTATCTGACGAATAGAATCCTTTATTGCCTCACTCATCATCTTTCTCATAAGGTTGGAGACGACCTCTAGAGGGTCTCCGATCCATATCAAAATCACTTTTGAATTTATCTTGATTTCAATCACGATTATGCCCTCTGGAGGATGCCAAGGAACCAAGTTGATCATCTTCAAACCTTATTTCTGACTCATAGCGATTGTGAACATCTGCTCATGAGGTTGCCTGAAACTCATGTAGGCTCTCCTTTAATTTTCGGGAGGCATTAGAATTCGGCAAATTGAGACCCTTTGTAAATGCCTCTACTGCCCACTCATCCTGAACTGCTGGTAACAACATCCTTTCTTTCTTGAACCGGATTATAAATTCCTGCAAAAGCTCGGATTCTTCTTGAGATATTCTGAACATGTTTGTCTTCCTGGCTTGGACCTTTCTTGCTCTAGCATGAGGTTTGATGAATGAATCTGCAAGCATTTCAAAAGAATCGCTTGAATGCTCTAGTAAGAGAGAATACCATGCCAAGGCACCCTTCTTGAGGGTTTCACTAAACTTTCTCAACAAAACCGACTCGATCTCATGCTGAGCCAAGTCGTTTCCTTTTACTATGGCGGTTTAGGTCCTGATGTGCTCCTGTGGGTCCGACGTTCCATCATACTTTGGAATATCAAGCATCTTAAACCTCTTTGGGATCAACTTCGGTGCTACGCTTGGTTTAAACAGAAACTGTGTATACTTCCTTGAATCTGGTCCTTTTAACACTAGCGGCGCGCCTGGGGTCTAATCCATCCGAGCATGAAATTCCTTTGCATTCTGGTCCATTTGTTCATTCATTTCTCATGAATCTCATGAGCTCGATTTTGAAAGGATCATTCATGTTGTTGTTCCTAGATCCACTACTGGTCCCTCTGGCTTCGTCAAAACCGACTTCATTCCTTGGACTATTGTGATCGATTCTTTGAGTTTTCTGATTTGCGGGGGCACTGGGAGGAACCAGAGCCCTTCCATTCGCCTTATTGGAAGCACCCGACAACGCCTGCTTCAATTCCGTCATCACACGATCTTGCCTCGAGAGATGTCCATAGTCGCCTTTTGTTGCTCTCTCAGGAGTTTGATTGTTTCAAAAACGTGCTCATCCTCCACATGATCAGAAATTAGGTTTCAAACATGGCGATAATATTGATCTTCGCGCACTGGGGTTGTTTCATCCCTTTCATTCCGGGTATCGCTGATTGAATCATCTCACTGGAACACTTCTTCTCGTTCATCACGTGCTCCAATATTGTAAATGTTGTTATATCATTAGCTGACATATCTGATTATCTTTTGCTAAGGAAAGAATCAGAATTTGTTAGTAACAAACGAATGGATCAAAGCAATTACACAATTGTCTTTGCTCCATGGTGGGCACCAAACTGTTTGCCCGTAAAACGGTCTATAGTTGAATTTATGGCGTGGTTATAGACAAGCGAATCGATTTGACCCAAAAATAATAAGTAAATAAGAACAAAAGTAAGATTATCATATGAAACCTAAGAAGATAACAAGCATGACTAAGAATTTAGGCTTTTTGATGATAAGAGTGAAAACAATGTTCAATTGCTGAAATTGAGTGTAATATGGCAATAGAATACAACTTTTTATATCTAGAATATTTCCTGTCCCGACAATGATGTTAGTTCCCCTATTTATAGCTCGATTCATAGAGATAAGATCCTCAAATCAAGATCCTCTTGAATGAGACTAAAATCGTCATTGATGGGTGTATAACGGTTGGCTATCAATGCAGATATTTTATGTAATAGCTGAGCATTGAATGTTACCCAATGACAACACTTTGAATCTATGCCACTGGCTGCTTTGTATTCGGGATATGTCCAGCACCGGCCACAAACTCGCAACCGGTGCCAGTCATCTGCTGACTCGCGTTCCAACTGTCTTCGATTCCACGTGTCACCTCATCATTCGACCAACTGTCACCGACCAATTTTATTCCATACACTATTGAGTAACAAATACACTTTAGATATTTATTTTCGAAGTGCAACTTATAAAGCAAAGAGTTTTGTCATATGATTCTTACTCTACTCTCATAATTGCATAATTCTTCTTTGTGCTTCATTGTCTTCAAGGTTTTTTTTTTTTTTGGTTCTTTTCTAGTTAGTTTTTTGTTTCACAATTTCTTAGGGTACTACTCTAGTTTAGATACTATTTTGATAATTCTATTTTGACTATTTGTATTACACAATGAGTATTTGTAATTCGTTATCTAGTTTTAAATAATAACTTTATATTGTTATCATTTTTACTCTTTGAGCTATTAGGAACTAGAATATTATTTTTTTAACTCTAAGTATATTCTATCATAGTCATGCTATAGGTGTAATGCATCATTATATCTTTCATGTTTTCAAGAAAAATATATTATTTTGTATGTTTTATGCACATGTTAGCATGTTTATTATAGATATCAATATTTTGCTACTAATTTATACGATAATTTTCTTGAATTTTTTGTATAAATTTTAATATGCTTTTTATTAATATATATATATATATATATATATATATATATATATTCTATTATTATATAAATATTAAAAATTAGATACTTATGGGGCCTATGCCCACCACCTCAGGACTTTCGCATCGCCATGATAGATAAAACATCTCGTCTCTCGGATATGCTTTTTTAGACACTACATATGAGGATGCTTTGGATACCTACAAAAGTAGGAAGGTCAATCTTTTCCTTCTACTTCTGAACGTGAGGGGAAGTATGATGGCTCTACTAAAGCATAAAGCAACTTTCGAAGTTGAATTTATCGATCTCGCAGAAAATGCTCATGAAGAGCTTATTTTTCTTAGAGAATTTCTCATAGATCTACTCAGGCGATGCAGATCTTGACAAATTAGGTGATCTCTATAATGCGTGTTGAAGTGGCTGTACAAGGCAACGCTAATTAGTAGTTGTACTTATGATTTCAAGGATCAAAGCAGCATTGTGAAATTATCTGATTTCCTATTGGAAATCGAGGCTGTCACGGTGGAGGTTAGAGAAGTATGTTTTCGAAATCTGGACGCATCACTTTGCACCACGACTTCTATAAATGTTGAAGGCCTAATCAATTTTTTATTAAGCCAGCTAGATATGTTGTGTGATAGTGATGCTGGTTCAATCTCATTTTTAAAGAACCAAATCATAGTAATCAGAGAAATTAGTGTACTGCTTGTTGATTGATCATGTACATTTATTTTTTCATATTTTCTTAGTCTGCGATATGGTTGGACTGGTAGCCCGTGACTACGCCGGTCGTTGTTTCCTGACTTCTTCTATGTTTCCCTAGTTAATTGGCTCGATTTCATTTAGATTTGGCTTAGGCTTATTCTCATACTGTTCGAATTCTTGGTTTTTGTTCTCCTAAAAGCCTCATCTTTATCATATTCTACTTCTTGATTTATTATTTCGAAGTTAGACAGTGTTTTAGAATCTTGGCATGAATTCCACAAGCATGTCATGTTATTAAAGTCTGCATTAACATAATTGAAAACTACCTAATTTGGAGATTCTGAAGTTACTTCTCAGAGATTTTGAAGGAGAACACTGGGAAGTGAAAGATTCTGAGTTTCCTGAAGTCAAATATTTAGGGTTAGACGACCCCAACATTGCATAGTGGTCTGTCTAGCAGTATGCTTTTCCTATCCTTGAACATTTGGTTTTAACCCAATGTAAGCGGCTTGAGAAAATCCCTTTTGAGGATGTTGTTTCTCTTAAGCATTGAAGCAAAGTGGTGCAGCTGGTCTGTTGCCAATTCAGCACAAGAAATTGAATGGTTGTTATGTACTGTTTCATAATGTATCGTATAGTATTGTATTGTATTGTACTGTATTATTTTGTTGTAAATAATGTTTGGATAGGTTGTACTGTTTTTTGTCATTTCGTGATGTCATTCACCAACAATATGAAGAATAAACTTGCAATATTATAAAGAAAAAGTAAGGTACGAGGTAAAATTATTACATTAAAAGGTAGGGTAAAAGATAAAATAGGATTAGCTAGTAAATATGAAAGGCAGTATGAGAGGAAAAATTAGGGAACGACGCGACCGCACCAAATTGGTCCTTCCATAAAGTGGTACTTTTCGTCGTTACGCAACGACGGATTTAACGATACCATACAATAAAATTTAACAAACAATCAAAACAAACATTGTATCTAAAACAACAATACGATACAATACAACGCGTAACAACCATCCAAACTTTATGTGCAAAAGCTCAAACAATCTTTTTCCGAATTTTTTGGGAATATTGCAAATTTGAATTAATTGTTACTATTAGCTACCAAATAACTTGTGATTTTTTCAGAGAACTGCTGTTGTTCATTTCCAAAGAAAAGCTTAAAGAGGGACCCAAAAAGGTTTTGGGATAATTTCAATTCCCATCATAATTGGCTTCGTAACACTAACATATTTTGTGGTTTACGATATTATGCAAATCTCCCTCTTTATCTTTTGGGAATACAAACCTCCTTATTTCAAGCGTCCAATCTTGAGATTAACTGTCTCTATTTATATCAAAACTCCCCTGAACCCAAACCAATCGCCCCCTCAAGTCACATAAGAATAAATACACATATGTCATACATCAAAAAAGAAAACGGGGCTAAAATACACAAAATAACTGGTTGTCGAACTCAATTTTGCTCTCATATTTCATAAAATATTTCATATACTTTCAAAGTATTAATTTTTTATTATTATCCAATTTATAGGGATCATATAAATAGTTTCTAATATTTTTAAAGCTTTTAAAATAGATTTCTTGTATTATTAATTGCTAAATATTTACTAATTACTCCTTTAAAATTATTTGAGTGATTTAAATTGATTATTTATATCCATATGCATATTCTATAATATTTTACTTCATTATATATGATTATATTTGTATTTTTCTATTATTTACATTATTTGCAATAATAGACTATATGCTCATAATAATTGCATTTATTATATTATTTATGTCAAAATAGTATTTTTATATTTTTATAACTCTGAGATATTATTTTAAATATGTAATTTCTAAAATAATATTTTTATCATTTATTAGTCATTTTTTCATAATTTATTTTTTATGAATTTCGTATATTTTTAAATCCAGCTCAAAAAACTAGGCTACAACCGGACCAAAACCGGCCCAAACCACAGACCCAAGCCAAACGACCCCTTTATACCCAACCCGGTCTGGACCCGATTTTTAACCGCTCCTCCTCCCCTTTAATCTCGGCCGTTGATCTGAAATGGTCAACAACCCATAATAAACTAGTCACTCTCCTTATATCCCTCACCAAAACCCTAGAGACCATTTCCCCCGTCTCCGCCGCCCTCACACACTCTTGTTTCTCACTGAACCCTAGCGGCCTCACCCTCAATCTTCTCCGAATCCGATCAAATTATGGATCCTTTCCATGATTTACTTATCTTATGTGTGCTACCTTATCATTACTTACATAACTGTGGTGTTACTTAGTACTTGCCCGATATTGGCAAGTACCACTTCTCTGAATTAAGTGAAATGAGTCTCAATCTTGAAGATTCAGACGATAATCCGTCTGTATACATTCACAACAAGGTCATATGGGTCCGATTCAGTGAGATCCGTGGCCAATTTTAAGTTCCTGTCAAACTAGGGTTTGTCCGATGTTACCTATTCCGATTTGGAATGGGTTCTACATGTGATTCTTTCCTTATTTTGTTTTGTAATTGGTATTGTCACGACCCAAGCCGGAGGGCCGCGACCGGCACCGGACCCTACTCAACGGGCGCCGGCGTACCCTTCATCTAACTTTCCTTATTATCTATAAGGCTTGTCATATGCATATAATCTCGAACAATAATTATAATGAACCGAGACGTCATGCCATGATACGAACATACTTATATACATAATATGGCCCATAAGGCTACAATGCAAAACCATAAAATAAAATATATACGTTTGCCGACAAGGCAATTCAACTGTACATAAGCCAACCCATTACTTGTCTATGCATAAATTGACACTTGTCTATGAGCTTCTACAAAAACGTACATAATGTAACCTATGTCGGAACAGGGCCCCGACGTGCCCATAATGCCTACAAGAAAATGCATACCAAGACTGTGGCAAGTCCGAAGGATGGATCTCGCCAATATCCGCTGAACTGGACAACCTACTATAGTGGGGGAGCCTCGTCTATCTGTCAGTCCGGACCTGCAGCACGACATGCAGCGTCCACAAATAAAGGACGTCAGTACGGATAATGTACTGAGTATGTAAGACAGGAAACATAATGTAAGAACAATAATAAGCATCAGGGTAAGAGACATACAACCTGTACCATCTGAATGCCTCTGAGGGCGACTAACCATGTCATGCTTGACATGCATATGCATATACATATATTTATATCCTTTTTAAAATCATCATATACATATATACGCCTCTGTGGGCCATCATCATCTCATACATATGCCACTGTGGGCCTCCTCATCATCATACCCAACTGATCAGTGGTTGCACAATAGGTGCCATACCCGGCCGACTATAGCGCGGCTCGGTAGAGTAAAATAGATAATGCATGCTGGACTTATAAGAGTCATACTACCATGGTGAAATAATAACATATCAATCCTCCCATAAGAGGGGAAACAATATACGTACTGCTACCTTCTAAGAGTAGAGTATCTTTGGGGTTCGTTCATTGCATTGTGTACAGTCAGAGTCGTGCAAAAGAAGGAAAAGGATAGTCTCACATACCTTGCAATACTTTCCAATCTCAAGCTATGAAACTTCCACGACTTCTTAGTCTACAATAAGAGAAAGGACACTAGCGTTATCGTTCAGGCGTCGCAACTATTATGTATCGACTGTAACCTATTTTGCAATAAAACGGACAGCACCTCCCCTATATATATGACTTCACACAAGTCAAAACAGCCACCAAACAGCCAAACAACATCAATAAGAATCATATTGAACCTCCCAAAACAGTCCACACACAAGCCAATCGCTTCATACATACGATGGCCACTATAGTCGTGTCAAACGACCCGGAAATGTTACAAGCAACTATCAGGCCACAACCCTAAGCATATATGGTGTTTCTCCACACCCTTTCTCCTCCAAAACTCCACAAATAATTAGTGAAACACGCAGCTTTACAGCAACACAAAACAGTCCATAAAACAGTCCGCTACAAGTGAACAACTGGAACTCACAGCTTCCGATCACCGTCCCGTGAGTTCTTACACACATAGAACGACTTACCAAGACCTAACAGTAGAAAAAATGTATTAAATAGAGCAGTAAACTCACCTTTATTTTTAGATAACTCAGCCCTTGCTTTGATTCCTCGAACTCTAGGGTTTACCTTCAACTAGAACTTGAAAGAGGGAAAAATCGATTAGGGTTTGTGTGGTGTTATTTTGGGGAGTGGTTGCAGGGGTTCTTTTAGGTTTTGAAGCTGTGAAATGATAGTGAATTATCAGGCTTTAAAAGCTATTAAAAGCCCTCTCTTAACCGACTTGGGGCTTTTAACTTTTAGCCCTTAATTTTGGCAAGTAGGTGATGCACCTACTTGTCACCCACCAGCCTGCGCAGTTCTACGGAAATGCAATTATCTCAATACTCCAAGATCGTATTGACAAACGGTTTGAAGAATTGGAAACTAGACTCATAGACCTTTAATTTGGTAGGTAGATCACCCCGTAACTCCTTGTAAATTGGGAGAAAATCGCAGAAACATTTGACCTAACGTTTAAGTAAAATTGTGAACCTAAGTTGCGACAACTTTTGTCGACTTTTGTTTCATAACTCGTTTGACTTCAAGACTTATGAAACGGATATCATATCATTCAAATACCTTAAAACATGACATATTGGTAATGTTAAACACCTCTTGATTTTCCCAAAAACGCGAGTTACAACTTCCTTAACTCGTTTATCCTTTAATACTTGTTAACCGCCCTTATACACCTTTGCATCGTTTAGGACCAATAGGACTAAACTCTTATTGTCTCAAAGGTAATTCTCTTCTCGAACCAAGGTAGACTATCTTACGGTGTAATCTAACACGTACAAATATTGGTTATAACAATTTTCTCTCATCCTACTCCTTGATGTGAAAGTAGACAACAACTTTGCTTTGTTAAAATATAGTAAAAATTAATATTGTCACACTCTAAATTAATTTCTACATCAATTTATATGGACCATAGGCACATGTTAATTCATTCATGAAAAGATCATTTGGTAAAATAAAAATGTCGGCTATTGGAAATTGAAACAGACTCAACAAATGACACAATTATTTGTGATTGCATGTGATTAATGTTCCGAGTGGAAAAACTAGTAGCGGGCATAACCTCAGCTAAGGAAACTAAATGGTGCACTTTTTAAGTAAGAAAGTTTCTAAGCGGTACAACCTATATAACCTTATATATTTCGCAATTCTATCTTTTTTCGTTAAATAAACGTATTTGTCAAATAGAGTTTTTTAGACTTATTTCAGATAATATTTGTACTAAATTGGTTGAACTTGATAATTAAAACGGCCTTATATATATATGAATGTAATATTATTGAACAATATTAGTATTAATATAAGTATTCCAGTTGCTTACCCAAAAAATAAAATAAAAGTTGTCGGCGAGGGCTAAATTAGTGGACATAACACCAATTAGCAATAAGATTTTAATACATTGACAAGACTGCACACTTAATTTTGTATTTAAGTAGTGGGACAACATTCTCTTTATATTAAAATTACCTAAGAACTATAATTTCATTGCCTATTGAAGTATAGACTAAAGTCTCACAGATTCAATAGTTACGGAATGCTAGCTATTTAGTTATTTCTGGTGAACCCTAGCCATATCGGAAGAAGCCAAAGGCAAAAAAGTCTAAAAACTTCTCCGACGACATCATATGTTAAAAAGAGTCTCGTCGTGTTCAGGCGACTAAGCTTATATCTCAAAATTCGTTTGTTAACATAAGAGAATAATTGGTGCTATAAACGAATTTCATAGATAAATAACTTATGCCTTAGTATCATATTAGCAATCAAGAAGTGCCTCGGTGATTAATAAAGTGGGTTGAGAATCATGAGGTCTCATATTCAAATTCTTATTGAGACAAAAATTAGGCGATATCTTACATAAATATCTCAAATAAGTCCCAACTTACCAACCTCTAGCCATTAATCATACACTTACCAAAACTAGTTAAACACATATAAAAATTGAAAAAACCCAAATAAATAAGGTTCTCTCTCTCCAAGAATCACGCGCAAAGATCTCCTTTCATTTTTTTAAACGTGATTAGCAAAATTAGATGCAAGACGGAAAGAAAAATCCATGGATGAGGTAGCAAATAAGATGATGAAATATAAAAATATATATATACAAGATTCCAAAAATCTAAGCAAAAAGGGACCTTTTTCAATATGTATGGTTAAAATTCATTGAAAAGATAAAGATAAGTCAATATACAAAATCTGAGGAAGATTGGAGATGATTTGGTATCAAAATTCGTAGTCAAAAAATTCTTTTACAGCACGTGCATCAAACATTTATCACGCATGTAACTCACACACAGGTATACATGAATATATATGTGATATACATTTGATACAAATATGATACACATGTGATACACAAATAATACACAGTGTGATTTACATATTTTTTTTCATGTTCATCTTCTACTTTGAATTTTCAATTCAAACCACCTCAAAACTCTACCAAATCATCCCAAAACTGGGATTCAAGCTCCTCAAGATGTACCCAATCTATTCTAATAACACTCACTCAAAAGAAAGCAGAATTTTGACCTTTTTCGATTATAAATAGCTAATTGGCTAATATTGATAATAATTGGCTAATATTAGTAATATTTTATGAATTGACCAATTTTTGTAATGAACTACTTATAAATGGACATCGCTGGTAGTTTCTCCTTCTTCTTATATGTCCAAGTGATTTTGCCAGATAAAATTATCCGGTACATGGACCCTTAAAATTAATTAAGATGCATACAAGCTAACACAACATTATTATTATTTTTTTTGAAAGAGTATCATAATAACCATTGCATGGTTATGGAACAACAATGGAAACTACAAATGAAATGTTCCCTTATTAAATATATGAAAGAGTAATCTAAACATTTATTGAAGGATTACATCCATCTAAACTAATTAAGATAGCGCGTAAATTATAAAATGGAGAATTTACTTTTTCTTCGTAACAGAAATAAAAGATCGAATGAATCGCAACTGAAATTACTGATCGGCAGTAATTATCACGGTATGTCCATCCCCAACTTCCTTTCAATCCACATCGGAAACCCGGGTTTGATTCTAGGAGATTAAGAAAAGGAGTATTTTCTTCGAGGGATAAAATTGACTTAAGATGAATGTTGTCTGAATTGGGCCACATAGGTTTGTTGGGCTTGTTTCCTGGGCTTAGTGAACAAGTCCATACAATTCTATCCTCATTATACAAGGTAAATTTAGTTAAGTTTTTGATTGGTCCTAAATCATATTTTCGGTAGAAATGACATCACGCAGTCACTATAAATAGTTTCTATTTAGGAATTAGCCATGTATTCTGAATTTTAGTTTTTCAGGACATAAATATCCCCAATTATCTTGAAATAAAGAATTTTAATTTAAAATTTCAGAACAAAATAAGAACGGACTAATCCCTAAATAGCAACCTTACCGAATGATTGTTTGTACACTTCACCGTTTCTTTTGTTGGGTGGATTTTTGTTCTTGCCTTTCTCTTTTAATATGTTTTTATCCATTGATTACTAGAAAAGATAGCACTAACTTGAATTCAGCACCTATTATCACATTTTGCCAAAATTGCTTCCAAAAATTGCCTCTTTTTTGAATCTAATCCTCTATCCTCTACTTATATACCAAGCTTTTTATCCGAGTCGAACCCATGAAGTGGGTGTAACTCACATGACGCGTTGTGCTCTTACCACTGGACCAAAGACATGGAACAATGTTTACCATAAAGTTATAATAAACTAGAAGACAGAAGCAGTTTAGTAATCATATGAAAAAGCTAAACAGAAATCATTCAATACAAAATAGCGTTAATTCCTATCTCCTACCCTACGCCAATGCCTGTATAGACAATTGAGCAAAAACAAGAACAATTAGAATCCATCGTTTCCTCTAGATCCACCATAGCCACCACCAGAACCAGAACCAAAACCAAAACCACCGCTGCGAGGAGCTCTCTCCTGGGCAAGACTGACGCGGATGTTCCTCCCGTTGAGTTCCTGCAGGGATCATAATGTGACACCAGCCAACAATAATCAAGTAAATCAAATTATCAAACATATCCTAATGTGTGTAACACCATAATCAAAAGCACCTAAACTTGATAAAAGCATAAATACAACAACCACCTAGTAAAATAAGGTAGAGCGTACGTAGACCTTACCCCTACCTCGGAGGGGTAGAGAGGCTGTTTCCGAACCCCTCGGGTCAAGAGGGTGAAAATCCCACTTGCACATTGATCGGTCTCATGCATTACCAGAACAAAGTTTTACCTGCACATTGATCGGTCTCATGCATTACCAGAACAAAGTTTTACCTGTCCATCCATTGCTGTCATAGCCTCCTTTGCGGATTCACCATCTGTAAAGTTCACGAATCCAAAACCCCTCGATCTCCCAGTGTCCCTATCTGTGATGACCTTAGCTGTGCCACAATCACAAGATTCAAGTGTTTAATACACAGGCATAATTCAAAGCAGCAAAAACCAATAACAGGTTAGACGAAAAAAGAGTGGGAATGCAGTATGTCAGAAGCGCAAATGCTAGTGCGACTACAATGTTAACTAATCCTACTGCTCCCCCCTCCCCCCCCCC
>MCJB01007947.1:20073-36406 GCA_002018475.1 Nicotiana obtusifolia | reverse complement strand
ACACACGCACAACATAAACGAGAGAGATGAAACATCTGCAGCTAACACTAGAGAAGGATATACACCAGGTTTTAAAAGAACCAATCTAAGGAAGATACAGAGAGAAAATAATCCAAACATAGAAATCAACGGATAAGCAATAGCCTAGTTAGCAAGAGGAACACATAAACAATCGGCATCCTTCACGAAAATTATCAGATACAAATAGGACGATATACTATCCTTCACGCAAAAGACAGCATATTCTTCATCTGACTTACTTTTCATAGTATAAAAAGATTGAAATTAAAGAACAGCCAGACTCAAGATAGCTCGGAACTCACAATCGACAACATCACCAAAGCTGGCAAAGGCATCCTTCAGAGATTGATCATCAGTTCCATATGAAAGACCTATAAAGTGTTGAAGAAAATAAGCAAAACTTACAAGTTTCTGAGTGTTGAACTGTAAAAATAAAATAAATTTTCAGACTACTAGTCACATACCCCCAATGAAAAGCTTTGTTGACATGCAACGCATGGCATTAAGCATTGATGCAGCTGGTGCTTGTGCATTCAATGCATTGCCGCTTGTAGAAATGCTCTGCCTCAATAGACCACTAAGTTTGTTGCAGAAAGCCATTTGTGCAGATAATGTCAGATATATCTATAAGAATATTAAAAACAGGTTAGGATAATTCATCTACTAAAACATCAAACCTTTCATTTGACAAGCAAACAAAGGTAATCTTCCTTTCAATAGGAAGATTGCTTAAGCTGAAAAGCTAAAGAAAGGAAGTGCCACACATCAACAAACACATTTTGCAGCAGGAACTCAATAGGAAGAACAACACCATACCTTTTCTGCAAATAACATGTGTCGTTATTCAGAGGCGCAAGTTACAAACACAACTATTGGAATTGGCTTTCTATTCGAATCAAGTTGGTAAATATACGGCTGGTAAAAGATACCAATGTTGTCTTTTAGCCAATGTGTGAGTCCTACAGTTATGCTATAATCAACTATTTATTCGATAAGCAAACTCAATAGGAAGAACACAGACTAAACGATGCACATTTCATTCATTTAGCTACATACTCAGAAAATAGGCATAGTGCCAAAAATCAACAATTACATTTTAGGAAAACCTGCATTACACTGTGAAATCTACAAGCTCTTTAGCCCTTCTTCCCGGTGCACTAAGCTCCCGCTATGTGCGGGGTCCCGGAAAGGGTAGAACCACAAGGGTCTATGGTACGCAACCACAACTCGAATACGTGACCTCCTGATCTCAACTTTACTAGTTACGCCAAAGCTCCCCTCGGAGGACAAGGCATTTATCCGAGTAAAAATTTTGCAATTATACACTAAACATAAAACCATAAGAACTCAAAGACTTCACAAGGTCCCATATATTAACAAAAAATCAAGAACCATAACAAAATACACATTATTAATCACACAACAATAAGTTCTAGAACAAAAAAACAAGAAGGGGTATAAAATTATAAGAAAGGTAATAAAAAAAACACAGAAAAAATGAACAAACCTGATGAACACAAAGTTTCAGGGTTTAAGAGGCAAGAAAATGAGAAGCGGCTAGGTCTTATTATGGGTTTAAGAAGAGGGTATATATAAGTACTGTGTCTTTATACTTTTTCTCAGTGAAAAATATAGTTAGGGACGCAAGAGTAATTTACAGCATTGAGGTGTTGTACGTTGCTTATTTACGAGGGTCCTTTTTGGAATTAATGTACAACATCCATTGATATTGCCTCGATTTTATTAATGTGTATTATGCATGTTATTGCCACCTTTTGTTCGTAATAAAAAAAATTAAATTAAAAAATTCATTTAACAAGTTTCTAACTGTTTAATTAAATAAGTCACTAACACTAATTGTTAATGATTTTGTTTTTGTTTTAGATTGTAAGAATTACACCAATAAAAAATTCGAAAGAATTAAAAGAAAGGCATTTAGACAGGTTTCAACTTCCACAAACGTACTTAGAAAAGTTCGAATTTTCACAAACTTTTTGAACTTCCATTTTAAGTGTCTTTTCGATAAATATTAACTCAATAACTCACCAAGAGCTACTAAGAAATCGTTTGGTTTGAAGACAAGTTATATTAGAATTAGTTATACTGGGATTAGTTATACTTGTATTATTTCTTATTGATTGTTTGGTATGTTATATTAATTTTGGGATTATAAATTTTATTATTTTATTCTAAAATAACTTATCCTGAAATTACTATTCTACTCTCTGAGAGATATAAGACGAGAAATAAGACTATACTAAAATTTTATCCCAGACGAACTCTTAGTGGAAAGTTAAATTAGCCTCATCTTTTTTTTTCAAAAAACGACACTGATTATATTTTTTATCCATCATTTAGAAAAAGAGTTAATAATTGTTTTTTATGGTTTTGTGTCATGCAGATGGAAAAAGGTTTGTTTTAGGCATATTGAGTTTTGCATACGAATTAAGTTCGCGATACACTTTGCCATTGTACCACATGAACTTGAGTAACACTGTTTCTCCTACCAACTGATTGAATGGAAAGATACTAAACCAGAAAGGTAAATGCAATCAGTGGCAGGATAAAAACTAAGAAATGCTCAATTGAAATTAAAGTACAATTTACTGCAGTAAGCATTCAGAAGTGATGATTAAACAGTAATAGGGACGTCGATTTGTGTACCTGTTAACGGTAGCGGAAGTTGTGCAGAATCTGTTTTAGTTAATTGCTCAAGTTCGTCTCTCTTGGAAACGATATACCTTTTACAAACTAAATGCCTTCTTCTTCTTTTTTAGTGTGTTTCTATCTTTGTAGGGAGAATTGCACAGAATATCTTTCTCTGAAGAAGGAGAGTCTTGATTATATAGAGAAGGGAAGCTGTCAGAGAAAAAAACTACCGAGAAACTGATCCATGTTGATCCCCACTCTCCCACTTACTTTGCAACGTGCAGTAGTTTTATTTTTAGGAGTTAAGCCTTCCCTAGGTAACTTCCTTTAATCATGTCTCATTTAAAACGGGTCGGATCAATCCATATGGGGGACCCAAACCCAATATCCAACATTCCCACTTCGCACATGGTAGACTTGACCCAAACTAGTACCATAACAATAACAGACGTAATTCAGACTGGCAAATAGTTTGTGGGACCTGCGAGCTCGAGAACTATAATATTTTTTTTCCTTTTAATCCTTTAAAGTAGTTTAATAGCTCCATGTAGAAATCTAATCACATGCTGGAGGGATTTATTACTAACATGAGGATCTTATTACTCGCAATACTCCAGACATCATTTGCTATTCCAGTAGCTATTTATTTGATCCCTCATTCTCGAAAGAGGTGAACTCGAATTCTTGTTTAACATCGTATCCATAATTACATTTGATACCCTCGTGGTAAGTGTAATGATCGTCATATGAATACAAGTTAAATTACTAAATTTTTAGTTGTCTTCCCTTCCTACTTGAATCTTTCCATTCCAAATCACTTGCTATCCTAGACATGCACCGCATTGCCGAATCACTCATAGTTATTAGTGGCATACTAAAGTAACAACACTGATTGACACTTCAAGAGATAGTAAAAGGTCAAAGGATATTCTAATAAAAGTTAATATAGCTTCTTTGGGATCTTACACAATAAAGAAGCAGGGATTCATTCTTCCATGCTCCCACTGATCGTTAACACATGTGATATGAAACACATGTTATGGTGTTCTCACCTTATATTGGCGCGTATATCTCATTCTTTTTACTTGTTCAACACCGAACAGATCTTGGTCTAGACACCTCTAAATGTCTAACTCGAGTTTCTCACTTCAATAATCCTCAAATCTAACTTTTTGGAGAAACTCGCATCTGGCTTACAAAACAAGTCATAATCGAATGGTAAAATTCCTAAGTCTGACTTGTTGTCAAGACTGACCTCTACATGTAAATATAACCTCGCATTATCCAAGGTTCAATAAGGTCTCATCTCTTCACGATTCTTAGTATAAGAGGCGATTGCTCGTGTGAGAGAGCCAATCTCACGACTTGTTCGACATACTTTATCAACAAAACGTCATCACATGCATACGAGATATAAGCATAAATTCAAGAGTCAAATATTGTTAAGCATATTATAATGCTAAAGTCATTTTACAATACATAAATATGTTCATATCCTTCGCAAACCTAGAGCAATAACGCGTTTCTCAATAGGTCTCTAGATATTGCCTTTGTAAAAGGATTAGCTATCGTGCTTCGCGTATGAATGTATTATAAATTTATCTCTCCACTTGCTACAATGTCTCTCATAAAGTTATACTTGATGTCAATGTGTTTGGTCTTGCTGTGATACTTAGGATCTTTTGTGTATGCAATAGCCGCTTGACTATCACAATATAGAGTCATGGGACCCTGAGAATTCTTTGTAATATCCAAATGCTCAAAGAATCTCTTCAACCAGACAGCTTCTTGTACTGCAGATGTACAAGCTACGAACTCAGCTTCCATGGTTGAAAGGTATGGACATGTTTGTTTCTTACTTTTCCATGATGTAGCACCACCATTAAGTAAGAAAGCATAACCGGGTGTTGATTTTCTATCATTCCGATCACCAGCCTAATCAGCATCTGTATATCTTTTCAAGTATAAATCATCTCCATTATAAAATAGTGAATAATCTGTAGTTCCCTTCAGGTATCTGAAAATTCTCTTCACTGCTTGCCAATGATCTCTTCGAGGATCGGATTGATACCTGCTAACCAGACTTACGACATAACAAATGTTTGGGCGAGTACACATCATAGCGTACATCAAGCTCTCGACAGCACTTGAATACGGAACTCGAGACATGTCTTCCTTCTCATTTTTCAGTCTTGGGACACATTTCAAGGCTTAAAGTTTCACCTCTTGCTATAGGAGTATCCATGGATTTACAACTATTCATGCAAAAACGCTCCAAAATTTTCATTATATAAGTTTCTTGAGATAGACTCAATAAATTTTTGAAACGGTCTCTTTGAATCTTAACTCCAAGGATATAGTCTGCTTTACCCATATCTTTCATGTCAAATGACTTTGAAAGCCATGATTTGATAGTTTTCAAATATTCCAAATTATTTCCTGCCAATAAAATATCATCCACGTAAAAATAAAGTATTACAAACATCACATTGTAAAATCTCAAAAACTATTGCCTTGAAGATTGGTTCAGGCTATAAATAAATTTTTTCAATTTGCAGACCTTCTTTTCTTGGCCTTTAACGATGAAACCTAGAGGTTGTTCCATGTAGATCTGTTCGTTTGGTTCTCCATTGAGAAATGTTGCCTTCACTTCCATTTGATTTAATTCCAAATCCAAACATGCAACAATAGCCAAAAGTAAGCGAATTGAGGTAAATTTCACAACTGGTGAAAATGTTTTTTCATAGTCTACTCCAGCTTCTTGAGTTAAGCCTTTTTGCCACCAATCGCGCCTTGTATCTTTCTATTGACCCGTCCGCTTTGCGTTTAACTTTGAGAACCCATTTGTTCCCAATGGCTCTACGCCCAGGCGGAAGTCAACTAGATCCCATACTTTATTGGTTTTCATGGATTCTAATATTTCTTTCATTGCTTTCATCCACTCATCTTTTCTAGGGCTCGATAAAACCTCAGTCACGACTTTGGCTCATCCATTTTGTGGGAGATACCAAGAAAACGTAATCTTCAATCACATAAGTACGTACGGATATATTCTTCCTGGTGCTCTTTCGTAGTTGAAATTCGGATTCATCAGAAGGAGTTTGGGATTGAGAACTCCCACTCCCACTCGGATCAAGAACAAGATCTTAATCAATTTGATTATGAATTGTGTCAGAGGGCACTTGCTGACTATCTAAGTTCAATATTTCATAAAAAGGCTCTCTATTCTTTACCTCGCCCTTCTTTGGAAAATTATTTCCCAGAAATATGACATCTCGTGATTTATTCTCAGTAACACTTTCATCCTCTAATTCACCAATGAACACATATCCTTTGGACTGTTCTGAATATCTTATAAAGGTACATTTCTTACCTTTTGGACCTAATTTATCAAACTTGCTAAAAGAGTCTTTTACATATGCAGCACAACCCCAAAGTCGTAAATCTTTTAAATTTGGTTTATGACCAGTCCATAGCTCATAAGGAGTGGAAAAAACTAATTTAAAAGGCACTTTATTCAATATGTAGGCTACAGTCAATAACGCATCTCCCCATAAGGAGATAGGTAAATTTGCCTGCGCCATCATGGACCTTATCATGTCCAGTAGTGTTCTATTCCTCCTTTCTGCTACACCATTTTGTTGAGGTGTGTAAGGAATAGTTAACTGCTTGGTGATGCCCTTTTTGTTACACAATTATTCAAATTCTTTTGAAAGATATCCACGCCATCTATTAGTGGTCGTAATCCTTTTGTCTAATTGATTCTCAACTTCATTTAAATATTTCTTAAATCATTCAAGTACTCTAGATTTATGAGAAATCAAATAGACATAGCCAAAGCGTGTAAAATCATCAATCAACATAATGAAATATAAAGTACTAGACCTAGCCCTTACATTCATTTGACCACATATATCTGAATGGATTAATTGCAATGCAAAATCAGCTCTCTTCGCCTTTCCAAATGGTTTACGTGTAATCTTTCCGGCAAGATAATTTTCATAAGTTGACATTTTAATTTTATAGAAAGAACCCAAATGTCCTTCCTTAGCCAATCTATTCATTCGATCCTGCCCTATGTGACCTAATCTTGCATGCCATGTAATAACATCAACATCATTGTTACTCGAATAACATGCCATAACACAACAGTCAACATAATAGTTATACGTAGAAAGATCACAATCTAACACAATAAAACCATCATAACGATGTCCAAAACCATAAACAATATTGTCTAGTGTAATTCTATGACTATTGTGACTAAAGTTTAAACTGAAATCCAAATCTAGAAGAACAGACAAAGCCACTAAGTTTTGTCGAATATATGGAACATATATGACATCATGTAACATCTGGGATCGGCCACACACATGTCCATTCTGCAAGTGCCTATCCCTTTGACTTCAAGCTTTGCATTATTTCCCTCATATACATGTCTTGATCCAGGTGGAACTCGACAAAGCTCATAAAGTCTTCTCTATCAGGGCTCACATGGTCGGTGGTCCCTGAATCAACAATCCACATAGGATAAGATTCAGTTAGTAAAACAGTGATAGAAACAAATATAGCGCCTAGAGATGCGTTTACATTTTTCGGCTAAGTGCACTCACGAGCAAAATGCCCTGGAACTTGACAATTGTAGCACTTCATCTTGCTCTTGTCTTTCTTCTTGTAGAACCATTTTCATTTCTTGGAATCTGGCTTGTTTTTTTTCTTGGAGGATCCTTCTTCGGTCTCCTTACCATTTTCGTCAATTTTTCAGTTTTTCTTGCGCTTGAAGCTTGATCTTTTTGTACCACTTGATTCGGCCACAAAGGCATTAGGTACAACTTTAACAGTACCAAGTCGTTCGTCTTCAAGCTCCAGATGACGGGCAACGTCAGCAAAAAATTTTTATGCTACCATTTTGGGTCAAGTTAACCTTGAGATGTTCCTAATTATTAGGAAGAGATCGAATCACTGTCTAAACTTGTTGCTCATAAGAGAGAACATGGTCAGCACTTTTGAGTTGAGCAATCATATTTGACTTCACCCTTATTTGTTGCTTGACACTGTGATCATGACGCTTTTTGTACGTGTCAAACTTGATTGTCAACTGTCGAAGACGAGGCACAGTTGTACCCCCATATGCTTCTCTTAAATGTGCCCACATGGCTTGAGCAGCAGAATATTGGTCATATTCGTGGATGAGATCATCAGCAACTAAACTTACAATAGTTCCACGTGCAGTGGAATCTTTCTTTTTCAAATATTGTAAGTTTCTAGATCCCCCCTATGTTGGGCAGTGTTACCCTCTCTGGGTGACTTATAACATGTTTAATACTTTCAAGAGCATCTTGCTCTTCGAGTACATACCACATTTTACGACTCCATATGTCGTAATTTTCAACATTCAGTTTGTCACCCTTGTTTAAGTCATAATGATACTTTTCGATGCCATGTCTGTTATTAGAGACAATATTACAAGTTTAATTCATCAATATATACTGCAATCACTTTATGCATGTGATTACATACTCAAGCAAATTAATTATAATACTAATTCCAATTTAGTATAGAATCGAAAAGTCACTACGTTTTCATTCATTATCTATAACTAAATATTTTAATAAGTATTAAAATTACTTCTTAGTGTGTACTTTATTTCAAGTCTCAATCCATTACAAAATAAAATAATAAATAATATATGTAACTGGTGAGACAAACAACATAATTTAAATTTTATTGAAACAAAACATATAATAACAATTTACATGTTTGCTAGGACATCCATGTACCAATCGAATACTAACTCTTGTACATATACACTAAAAGATGCACTAGGCCAAAAATCATGATATGTCTCAGTTAAAATTTCACCCCAAGGCTCTCGAAGAGAATCTGCTGAAATAGCTAATGCTTCCCAATCAGTAATTTCTATGTAATTAGCCAATTCAGCTCGTTTTAACTGAAAAAATGTACATGTTCAGGAATGGAACCATTAGTGCCTTTTTTAAATTCCTTAAACTTCCTAAATTTCTTTTCTCCTTCCCTTCGTTCAACCCTCTGATCCCTTAACTCATTTTGCCTCGCCCTTGAGATATTCCTGATGACTTCAAGCTCCGAGTCTGAATCATTATAGAAATAAGTCTTGCGACGATGTATCCTTCTACGTTGTTCCCTTCCTCGACTTCGAGAACTCTTACTTAGTAATTCAAACGTGTCCCTGTTCAGCCATATCTAAAATAGGATCAAGGAAACAATAAAAATGACTAAAGCCATTTAATGTGACAACATATCACATGCTCGTAGAAGGAAAATTAAATCTAAGGGATTACGGCTAAACTAGTATATATATACAAATATATACCCATGAATAAGGAGCCATCTTTCTCGGAAAGCCAAACAGAGGTTCACTTAATCAAATTCATGAATTTGGTGTCAAGCAACTATGTTTCAACGAGAATTAAACATTATGTTTGTTTTCCATATCCAAAATTTACTTAACAGTGAAAGGAAAAAAACAATAACAACATAACATGTAATCATTAACCATTCTAGGATAAGGCCTTATTTTGCTTTTATATTGTATCTAGAATACATGAATACATATAACACAGGCCAACAAAGATCACAATATTTAGCCTGAAAAGGCCCACGGAACATTCTAACCAGCAAGCACAGAATTCTGATGGCCCACAAAATTTTTGGTGATTCGGATTTGGACTCCCGAATTCATGCAAATGACATTAAATATAGCACATGAAAATTTGAAAATTATCCCAAATTCAGTTTTGATAGCCTTAAAACGTCAAAAAACAAGGAACGGTCATGGCAAAGCGATGACTGTTGTTCATTCTATCGTTTCTGATAGGCCCACATAATTTTAGGTGATTCGAAACCGGTCGTCAGAATTCATGCAAATAGCGTGGCACACGAAAATCTGGAAATCGTCATGAATTTCTGTTTTATGGCCCTAAAAAGTCAAAAAACGAGGAACGGTCATGAAGAGCGATGTCTATTATTCATTATGTAGTTTCTGATAAGAACGCAAAATTTTAGACGATTCGGAGCCGGTCACTCAAATTCAGGCAGATGACGTGGACTATAACACATGAAAATTTAGAAATCATACTAAATTCCTGTATTATGGCTTTAAAGCGGCAAAAAACGATGTACGAGCATGGCAAAGCGATGATTATTGTTCATTATGTCGTTTCTGATGGTCCGCAAAATTCTAAGCGGTTCAGAGCCGGTCGCTCAATTCATGCAGATGGCGTGGACTATAGCACACGAAAATCTGAAAATCGTTATAAATTCTTGTTTTACAGCCTTAAAACGCCAAAAATAAGAAACAGTAGTGGCGACACTATTGTTCATTAGGTCGTTTCTGATGGCCGCAAAATTTTAGGCAATTCAGACCCGGTCACCCGAATTCATGCAGATGGCGAGGACTATAACACACAAAATCTGAAAATCATCCTGAATTCTTGTTTTATGGCCCTAAAACGAAAAAAATGAGGAACGGTCATGAAAAAGCGATGACTATTGTACATTATATCTTTTCTGATAGGCCCGTAAATTCTACACAGTTCGTAGTTGGTCGCCCTAATTCATGCAGATAGAGTGAACTTATGGCACACGAAAATCTGAAAATCGTCCTGAATTCCTGTTTTATGGCCCTAAAATGTTAAAAAAAGAGGAACGATCATCGCGAAGTGTTGACTATGTTCATTAGGTCATTTCTGATGAACCCACAAAATTTGGATGATTCGGAGCTGGTCGTCCAAATTCATGCAGATGGTGTGGACTATAGCACACGAAAATTTAGAAATCGTCCAGAATTTATATTTTATGACCCTAAAATGCCAAAAAACGAAGAACAGTCACGAAGCGATGACTATTTTCATTAGGCCGTCTCTGATGGGCCCACAAAATTTTAGGCGATTCGGAGTTGATAGCTCGAATTCATATAGATAATGTAGACTAGAGCACACAAAAATCTGAAAATCGTCCTGAGTTCCTATTTTATTTTCCTAAAACACCAAAAAAGAGGAATGGTCATGCCAAAGCGATGACTTTTATTCATTATGTTATTTCTGATAGGCCCGCAAAATTTTAGGCAATAGGGAGTTGGTCGCCCGAATTCATGCAGATGGCGTAGACTATAGCACATGAAAATCTGGAAATCGTCCTGAATTCCTGTTTTATGACCCTACAATGCCAAAAACGAACAACGATCATAAAGCGATGACTATTGTTCATTAGGTCATTTCTGATGGACCCGTAAAATTTTAGGCGATTCGGCGTCGGTCCCTCGAATTCATGTAGAGGGCGTAGACTATAGCACACAAAAATTCGCTCGAATTCATGTTGAGGGCGTAGACTATAGTACACAAAAATCTGAAAATCGTCCTGAATTCCTATTTTATTTTCCTAAAACGCCAAAAATCGAGAAATGATCATGGCACAGCGATGACTTCTATTCATTATGTTATTTCTAATAGGCTCGCAAAATTTTAAGCAATATGGAGCCGGTCGCCCGAATTCATACAAATAACGTAAACTATAGCACATGAAAATCTAAAATTCGTCCTGAATTTTTATTTTATCGCCCTAAAATGCCAAAAAGTTACTTCTCCTTGAAGCACTTTTTGAAATCTTGATCAAACACAATTGCTCTATTATTGGCAAAATATTTTTCAAAATAATTAGTCTAACACAAATCATAATCTCCAAAAGTACTTTCTCAAAAATACTTCTAACAAAGAATACCTTTCAGAATAACCAGAATTTTAAAAGTTTAACCGGACATGCTATTAGTGACAAAGACCGAATTATACTCTACTAAGCTAAGGAAGTCAATCTTCCAACCCTGCAGACGTTTATTCATTTTTATCTCGGATATATTGATAATCTTGATTTTAGAGGTGTGGTTAAGAATGTGAAGACCAAAGTATTTGTTAATTGGTACTTCCTAACATGTTTTATGCTTGTTAAATTAGAGCATTGAGTATTAAAATCATGAGTGGAATAATTGGAGAAGAAAATATCAAAAAGTTCGAATTCACAGCTAATAACATTGATTCAATTGGCATTGACATAATAGGAATATTTCGTCTATTAAGGAGGATTCCCCGAATACTTGAAATAGAGATAATCATAAAAAATGTGAAGTATTTGATAGGATCCATTTCGGGAACGTAGAATGTAAGAGAAATTCAAATGTGAAACAATACGTCAGCTCTTCTACTTGAAATATCCTTCAATTATTGAAGAAAACTTTTTAAGTGTTTGAAATTGATTTTTTTGGCCTGATGAGTTGATAAGGTCTGAACTGCTTTTTAAAAGCTATCCCATTGGCCTTGATCTGGAGTTGATCTCTAAGCTGCCTGTAAATGTCGAATCCAATAATAAGATCTTTTCCTGGCACATCAGATCCTAGCAGCTTGGTTCTGTACTTCAACGCTGGGAAGAACTCAATCGTGACCAGGTGCTTTGTAATGACAGTTGTAGTTAAGATCGCATTTGATGCAGTATTGAAATCCTTGAAATGTGGCACCCATTGATCTTCAGGGAAAACAGCAAGATTTATGAGTGAGGATGTAGCTTCGGTGTCGATGAAAGCAATAACTCGAGCTGGTTTATCCCATTTGGATGAATAGACTTTGAGTTCTACTTGAGGTACGACTGTGAGAGCATTGATCTCCTCTCGGGCCTTGATCACTGGTTTTGAAATTTGGTACTGATCATTGCCTTGATCTTCATAGATATCGAGAGAGAATATAGTTTCTTCATTGGGTTCATCATCCATAGAGAATATGGATTTAAGAGTAGTGTGAATGGTTTTTGGCACGTGATTAGTTGTATTCTTGAGTTAATTGGAAGGAGAAATATTTTAGTGGAACAATTCAATTACAGTCAGAGCTCTCTATAATTATTCCTATATAACAGACATTCATCATAAAAGTCAATTTTTTTTTAGAATTGACTTTTTAAGTTATATTTTACCTCTCTATAAGAGCTTTTTACCTACAACAACAACCGTCATATTTATAACAGGACGCTCTTTGTAAAATAACCCGTCTATAAAGTTTGACTTTTATAATAAATAAATATTATATAGGAATATTGTTATAAAGATGTCTGACTATAATTAATTATTAGTTGTAAAATCAAATAGTGTCATTTATATACTTTGTCAAAGGGGTCACTTTGGGCCAAAATCAATGTCCGTTCGACGAAGAGCTTAGGGGAGGGGCCGATTAAGGTAGTCTTGATAAAGGGCCCGAATTAATCAATTTCCCCAAAATTAATCAATTTAATAGCATGTTTGCCAAGCTTTTGTGAGGTCAGAAATTTTTTTTTATTACAAAAAAGATTTTAAAAAATTGAGGTGTTTAACCAATCGGCATAAGTGCTTTTGAGCAGCAGTAAATTTTTTTTTTTAAAAAAAAATTACAAATTCTAACTTCTTTTAAAAAACAAAAGCAGGAAATAAATTTTTAAGACAAAAATATCCTTAAAATTTATAAATTATACTTTATTTTTTATTTTTTTTTTCTACCATCCCTTTTCCTTCTCTTTCTTTATTTCCACCGTATTATTCTCCTTCTTCCACTCTTCTTCTTTTTTTTTTTTTTTTTTTTTTTGGGTATAGCCTCTCCTTATTATAAATAAATTATTATTTTCCTGCCTTTTCTTCTTTTCAACCTCTCCTATTCCTCTTTTTTGGATTAAAACTCATATTCTTCTTAGAAATTACAAAGCTAATCACCATATTTAATTACTTTCTTCAAAAGGTGTGATTTCTCTGTCTCGTTTTTTTTTTCCAGTTTATCAGATACACAATATTATTATTTTAGTATAAATGTATTTTATATTAATAATAATTTCATATATATTTTAAGTTATGTTTTCTATATTAATTAAATAAGAACAAAAGCTCAATTAAATTCTTTCATAATCAATGTTCAAATCCATTTATCACTACTAAATAATACTAATTATAAATAGAACTTTGACATTCTTCTTCTTTTTTTTTTTTTTTTTGACAATTTGGTACTCAAAAATACTTTTTTATGAAGAAGGAACTCAAAAGAACTTTTTGTATAATTTGAGAAAACACTTATGTACTATTAAATATTGTAAAAAAGTACTCCACAAATGGATTGACCAAATAAAAAAATATACTTTATAAAAGTTTTTTTTTTGAAAAGCCATTTTAATTAAAAGTGTTTTCCAAATAAGAAAGTTTTTGCAACTTGGCTAAACGGGCGCTAAGTGAGTTTGGATCTTTCTATAAATTTTATGTTAAGAATTCAAATGTATGAAATTAATGACATTATTATTTTATGATAAGAATTTGAAATCACTAGACAATGAGAATTTGGTAAAAACATATACTTTACTGTATTTAATTCAAAATAAATTCGAAATACTCAAAATGTATAAAATTATTTTTGACATTCTACTTTGTGATGAAATTCCTTTAAGATTACTAGGCAATGAGAGTTTTAAAAATATTACATTAAACTCGTGAATGGTAGAGATATATGTAAGCTGGTTCAAACACCACCATTATAAACAAAATAAATAAAAATAACATATATGAAATTTATTGTATAAATACATTCTATTCAAGGTTGATATATGAAATTAAGAAATTTTTAAAAAAAGGTTATTGCATACATATTCACTAAACTTTATATGTTGTATCAATAACTTCATAAATATTTGTTTCAACAAGACAACTTTAATTATATGTGATATTTACTCAATTAATATAACTCACATACGAATGAAATTGTCGAGATTATAAATTACACGTCATAACTATGTCAATATCTTTTCAATGAAAAAAGAATATATCTACATTTTAAACTATAAACAATTTTAAAATATTGAAATTAAAAGAAGAAAAAGGAAACAAAAAACAAGTACGGATTAATTAAGTAAAAAAAATCCCTATTCTCCAAAATAACTTTCCTACTAAAAACCATATTGCTTGACGGTGTGCTTATATCATTGATGATTGACGTGAGCCGATTTAAACAGTAGAAGCTAATTAGGCTATAATAATATTTCTTCTGTGAATAAGGATATATTTGAGCTTATTTTATAACGGCGGGAATATATTTGACTCTAACTATTAACGGAGGACAAAACTAGCCCATTTTGCATACTACAAGAGAGAATTTGGACATTTTCCCTTAAATTTGATAGTTTTTTTTTTTTGAGGGGGGAGGGGCGAGGGATAGGTGCATGTGAACCCGCTCCTATCTATTTATATATCCTTGCTCTGGATCACCTCAAGGCTTTTGGGCCTTAGGATTTTATAACCCTCGATCGGGCTTTATTTGAATCCTCAACCTGTCCTCATATAGGCCCTAATTTTTTCCCTTCTATTTCGATGTGGATTTGCCTAATCAAAACAAGCTTCAATAGCGAACCTTATTTCGAGTGATGCCAGTAATCCGTAGATTGTTACACTCACTCTCACCCCCTCCCCCTTACGTGACTCAATATACTTGTTGAAGTTTGTTCAGAATTGTATTAAGGGAGGTATCGGCTCTGATACCGCCTATAAAGGCACATGCTTAATTTTCAGGATATCATCTGCTTTGGTTCAAAATACTTTAGAGATCTTTTCAGGGTTGCACTATTATTGAGTTCAAAAGCCCGCGTAACATGTGGACTTGTGCTTTGTCTTATACTCCTTCTGTTTCAATTTGTTTGAATCTATTTGATTGAACACGGAGCTTAAGAAATAAAAGAAGACTTTAGCCAAATCACCTAAAAACATACCAAGTGAAAATAATACCCTTATGGGTTCACTGATTAAATAAAGAAAAATTTGACACATTTTATACACAATTATAATATGTTGAAGTTTTAACCTAATAAAGATTTATTAATAGTTTACTAATTTTAATACTAGTGAGGTTTAGGTCAGGTTTTGAAGGGAATGATGGCAAGCGAATACTGGAATTGGTTCATTCTTTTTTAAAGCGGCTGAAAAAGAAATAGGTTCATTCTTTTCGAAACAGAAGGAGTATAACACTTTATTGTTTCTTTCTTTTTTAATGTAAAATTTCCCTAAGGTGTGCACCTTTTCTTCGAAAGCCTATCAACTTAAATGCCTGTCAATCGTTCACCTTGACCCGCTCTTATCAGCTCCTCCTACATCATGAATGTCACACAATGATCAAACAGTCCATAAAATTTTATTTAAAAGTTAGGTCCAGTTAGTCTAATGCTCTAAATTAAATTTGTTTGCAAAAGGGAAAATGTATCCCACTAGAAATTTAGTCAATTCATGAACTGATAAAGACAAAATCTACAAATAAATAATTGAGTAATCGTCTCCATTTAGTCCTAATAAATAATACAATTTCAATAACCTTTTCTTAGCTGAGTGACCATTGTTATTACAAATGATCGCTATTGGTGGTAGAACTCAAAAGTTTTGACTCAAATTTTATATTTTTGTTAAAAAAATTATTTAATATGTATAAATAATCTATTCAATATTGAATAAATAAAAAGAATTAATTAAAAATCTTCACTTCGCCTTTGAGTTTAAGCAAATAATTTGGTTTTAAGATATAGAATAGATAACTCACATGACTTCTATGGGGACTTCCACGACCTTCATGAAGTGACATTGTCCTTTTTTTTT
>MCJB01007947.1:0-11916 GCA_002018475.1 Nicotiana obtusifolia | reverse complement strand
GGGGGTAATCGAGACTATTTTTTCAAAGGCAAAGGCTCAAGAAGTATATTTTACAAATCTAGTAATTTATAATAGTTTTAAAATAACATAAAAAGATAAAAACTATATAAGATGATGCATGTCCTATAAATCCAGATCAACAATTTGTTGATTTTGTAGGCATAATATCAATATAGATAACAAAAATTTCTAAGTCAAAAACTCCTTAATTATAGAAAAACACATCATATGAATTACAATCAAATACACTTTAAAAGGAATAACAAGAATGAAAAGATGTAACAATTTTTATAGTTGGTTATGTTGCATGACCATCTATTTTTTTTTTTTAGTTGAATAGGAATTTTATTAATAGAAGCATAATACAAAAGTGGAGGGGGACATAAACCTTACCTCCAATACAAAAGTAAATGTATATTTAGTCATCCGAGTGTGATAACTAAATATACCTAAAATGTGGTAAGGTGTTAGATCTATGGTAATATGTCGATTGTCTATTTTAAAATGATGGACAATCGCATGTACAAAAATAGCGTAAGGTTGTTCTAGGTTAGTTATACAAAAAATACATGTGTTCCTGCTTCTATTGTGTGATTTAGGGAAGTGGTCCCTTGTACGTACATATGATATTCGAAAAAAGATTTTTAAAGTTCTATACATTTGCATCCACATTGTTTAAGGGAACTTTGAATTTTTTTTATTTTTTTGAATTTACCAATTTAGCTATATGAGTTATTACCTTTTTATAAAAGTTTTTTTTTTTTTTTTTTTTAATTGATAGTTGACTCATTTATATCTTGGGCTATCAATGTAGCATACAAAATTCAAATGTGGAGGAATTGCATTGGGCTTAAGTTGGGCCCATGTACTAGGAGATGTATTCTCAGCCACTGAATTTATTAACATTTTGGGAAAAGTAGTTGTTGGATACCAACCGACCCGGCCCAATAACTTGGCCCATTCATTGACCAAAGCAAACTCAACCCAAACCCTGCAAAAGATTGTGGAGGATCCACTTTCAATAAAACGGGTCGGACCAGTTGAAGATCATTGGATTGCCAACAATAGTTGCAAAATGGAGTCATTTTCTTTCCATGTTACTGCCTCCAAATTGGGCCACTTGCAATCAAGAACAAGAATTCAAGGCCCATTTGAATCACTATGTGCTATTATTTGGCAGTCCATTGCTAGAATTAGAGATGGGCCTGAGCCCAAAGTTGTGACCATTTGTAAAAAGAGTGAGGAAAAGAAAGAAGGCCTTGTTGGGAACACTCAAGTCATTGGTGTGGTAAAAGTGGATCACTCAATTAGAGAAGCTAATCCTAGTGAATTAGCAAGGTTAATTAAAAATGAGATTATCGACGAGCGATTAAGGATCGATGAAGCCATCGAAAAAGATCATGGAGTATCGGACGTGGTTGTTTACGGAGCAAATTTGACTTTCGCGAACGTAGAAGGTGCTGATCTTTATGGATTTGACTGGAAGGGACATAAACCGACGAATGTAAGTTACCTAATCGATGGAGTTGGCGATGCAGGGGCCGTCATGGTGCTTCCGGCCGGGCCAAAGGATGGTGATGAAGGGAGGATTGTGACCATGACTTTGCCTGAGGATGAGATAATGAAGTTGAAATTTGAGCTAAACAAGGAATGGTCTATTGCTTGAAGTTAAAATGTTTTGTTTCATTCTTTGTTCCATTGTTTTAATTTGGTGTGAAGTCCAAAGATACCGTATTTAATAATTGTTAGCCAGTATTTATTTTGTCATAAAATTTTAAATTAAAAATCGTAATTTGCAACATTACTTAAGTTGTGCTTTTAAGCCTTTTCTTTGTCAAATGAAACTTTTTATTTAACCAAGTAAACAATATACATATATTAGCCCTTTTGACTATACAGCTAGAGCAAACAAAAATAACCACTCCTAACAAATCCTAAAATAGAAAATAATCCTAATCTTTATTTTTTTTACTAATTTTAAAGAATATGGAGTATATATCAGCATATAATCAATGTGTACGATGATTATATACTTGTTATATAAAATGTACAAGGCTCGATCGAGCGAGAAATAAAATATACATGTTCAATTTCAAGTAGACAGATTATGTAAAGAAAACTATGAACTAGATCTAGATATATGGATTTAATGCATCAATAACTGTAATTTAATTTTATTAATGATAATCGAAAGCTTTTTATTTTATTTAGCAACATGAAATCACTAGTACAAAATGATAAAAATCATAATACTTTCTCGAATTAACAAATATTTATATTTTTTAAATTAATCAATGGTGGCAATTTGCAAGACAATCTTCAGGAGAAGGATAGCATCCTGAAGCCAAGACACAACACCATTTCTCTGGTACATCAGGAACTTGGATGCATGAATGGATTAAAACTTCTGCTTTAACTCTTGTACTTCCGTCACCTGCATTTCGTGAAATAAAATATTTTACACTGTCAGATCAATTAAAAGATAACAAACCGTAATCGTATAAAAATCTACTTCTTATTGTTTGCATTTTTTTTGTTAATTCCAATAATAATAATAATAATAATAATAATAATAATAATAATAATAATAATAATAATAATAATAATAATAATAATAATAATTAAAAAAAAAAAAACTAAATATGGACATACAATGATGAAGAGCCAACAAGGAAAACAAAACCATGCAAAGCAGCAAAACTGATTGAAGGGAGAATTTTGTAGTGGCCATGGAAGTTAAGATATTATTTAGTGCTAAAATATCAAAAGATAGTGAGAAATATTTATGGAATTATTCAAAATATATAGCCCTATAAAAGTACTTGATTTTGGTAATTAAAACAGATAAATGATTAATTTACCAAGTTATTCCCTAATTTTTTTTATAATCTAGCTAGAAATACAATATTGAAAATCTTAACTACTTACCTATTTCATCCTTTAATTGAACACCCCTCACTATGGTAATTAGAATATTAATACCAAAAAAGATATTATCTTACTTTATATAAAGATTCTTCAAATACTTTGCAAAAGCAGACCATATTTCAAAGCGTCCTAAAGTGGCTACTTGGTATCATTTTTATCTGGAGCTGAAATGCTTTCCTATAAAATTAAAAGAATTAACCTAAATAGCAGCCAACCTAACTACTTAAACTAAAAATAGTTGGTGAATATAAAATATTTGATAATACGTATAGAATTAATGTATAATTTATGTATACCGACTAAAAAAATAAACAGTAAAATTAACCAGCTATTTATATAAAGATGAGGTCCAACCTACGGTATATGGACTAAGAAATAAACAAATATCTAGCGGCATAAATCAGTGAATTCATGATAAGTTCCTCGTACTAAAAAAAGAAATGATTAATGATACAATCAACTAATGAGTTATGACTTAATTATTTCCTCGCTAAGATTCATCCAAATATCCTCTTTGAGAACCTCTATTTAAGTTATATTCACTTTTTAAAGACTATTTAAATTTTAGCCTGAGTTGGCAAACTTAGACCTCCTCCTCCTCCTTCGCAAATAGCAAAATCAGACATTAATTATACATAAGGGATCCATTCTGGTGCATCTTTCAAAGTAATGTCATTTACTTACGAGTCTAAGTTTTTGCTTTGTAAATTCCATGCACCTCCAGGGTGCTTAAAAATAATAAATTTGACTCAGAGTTATCAAAAAGTTATTGTAAAACACTTATATGCATGCTAGGAATGTTTTCTCTGAGTCCTTTGAATCTTTTTGTTTCTTGAGCAAGTCGAGGGTTTATCGGAAATAATTTTTTTACTTTCATAAGGTAAGGATAAAGTCTGCATATACATTATCTTTTCTAAACCTCATATTATTAGAATATACCGAGTATATTATTATTATTTGTTGGTCGGTTAAATCTTTTTATGTATAAAGTTCAAAGTTCATGACCTTCAAATCTAGGTTATGCCAGCTTTAGATATTAGTGTACACAGAGATGGATGTAAAAATTTTAAATTTATGGGTTCTTAATTATAAAAGGACAGATTACTGAATTCTAAATAAATTATTTATACATATTAAGTGGATTTATTTTAACAAAGTAAAGGATTTGAGCCAAAATTACTAAATTCTGCCAAACCCGTATGCAGTACACTAACTCTGCCCCTGAGTGTACAGTTAGGTTGTGCCAAATAACTTTCTCATGTCTGATTTTGAACTTAATTCAAACTAAAATTCACAACCTTACATTTGATTCTGAAATTAGGCTTTTTGCAAGCCCAACTTTATATTCATATATTTAAAGTTTGAAACTTCAGACTCGTAATTTTCAACTTCAGTCGTCTCACACGAGTTTAAATTTTATTCCGAGGCAATTAAACTTTAAATTTTTTATAAAATTCAATTATTTTTCAAATAAGGATCCTAAAAACGACTATTTGTGCACTCCCTAAGATTCTTTACTCTAAGAATCACTTATTGCAACGCCCACAAGGGCTGAAACTTACATTCCCTAATAATTTGAGAGGTGGATAGACAATTATTAAGAGTTTCTGCAAAATTGATCAGATGACAAAAAATTCAAAAAATAAATGTCAGGTGATTTCTTCGTATCTATTTAAACTTTGATGCTAGAATTATATTATTCGTAGTAGTACACTAAGGTAATAGATATAAAGCAAAATATGCGTCGTCTTCTTATTAAGACGACACATATTCCTGCATCTTTTTGTTAATTATTACTCTTTTCGTTTTATTTTAATGTAAAATCTATTTAACTTGATACAAAATTTTGGAAAGAATAAAATATTTTTAGAATTTGCGATTTAAGTATGCCATGATATTTTTGTGGTGATTAAAATAATGTCAGAAATTAAAAATGTAACATAGGTTATAAGACGCATCAGCTTTCGCGGTCGAAAAAAAAATAATGTATAAAAATTTAAAGTATATATGGATAACTGAAACTGAACTTTATTAATGTTAATCAACTTCTTTTATTTTAATTATACATCAACAACTGGGATGCATGGATTGGCTGTAACTTCTGCTTTAACTCTTGTACTTTCTCACCTGCATTTCGTGAAAATAAGAAAAAATATAAGAAGATATTATACATCAGTTTAACTTCTATATATACACATACATGTGTAATTTTTTTTAACACTTTCCAAAAGCCTAAAAAATTATAACCGTCCTTAAAAAACTAAATTAGTAACCAGAAAAATAAGTCCTGCTTCAACAAATTTAAATATACGAATAAAAGATTTTTCACACTATCGTTCTATATATGTTCAACTCAAAGATATATATATATATATATAAATATAAAAGTTTGTGCATTGAAAAATTGGAATAAATATGGACATAAATGATGAAGAGCCAATAGGAAGAACAAAACCATGCAAAGTAGTATAATATATATATATATATATATATATATATATAAATATATATAAATTGGAATAAATATGGACATACAATGATGAAGTTGTAGTGGCCATATGGAAGATATATGATTTAGTGCTAAAATATCAAAAGATAGTGAGAAATATTTATGGAATTCTTCCAAATATATAATCCTATGGAAGTACTTGATTTTGATAACTAGCACTAACTAATGATTAGTTTACCAAAAGTTATTTCCTAATTTTTTATAATTTAGAAAAGCAACATTGAAAATCTCAACTACTTACATTTTTGCATCTATAATTGAACATCCCTCACTATGGTAATTAAAAAAATCAATACAACAAAAGATATATATTACTTTTTATTATTTCGAACTGTGTTCCAAGTTGCTATGATATATTTTATTTTTGCGGGGTTCTATTACTCTTTTAAGCTTTTTAAAAGCGGAATAAATATCACCCTAAGTGCTTAGGTGATATAGAAAACCAAACATTTGGCAAGCGGTGAAATACATGTGCCACCACATATAATTTCGTTTTTTATTTTTATTTTGTGTTTTAGATCTATTTCATTTTATTCCCTTTTCTTTTCTTTTTAATTTGAAATGTAATGGAAATATTATTTTGTATTTAGAAAAATAAAGGATAATTATTTTTGTATGAACTTGAAAAATTATTAGAGGTGTTGAGCATATCGGACGTCGTTGAAGTTTTAAAGTTAAGATTCAAGTGTTAAATTCATTCTAAATCTTTAGTTGTAGATGAGATTCGAAACAAAAGAATTTCGAATTCATCGTAGTTGAACCTTAAAAAAGCTTGAAGAACAAAAAAAGGGTTTGTCAAAATTCTTGGTTCTTGGTCAAATTGATCACTGGGATATGATGATAATGTTGTTGTGAAGTTGCAGTAGAAATTTGAGCTTGATTGGTGCAAATTTAGCTGAGTTTTTGGGAATTTTGACACCAAAAAATAAATTTGGAGCTTTTGAAAACGGGTAATAAAATGGAGATGAAGAGCTCTTGAAAATCAGTTTTGGAATTGACACGTGGCCATTTCGTACTGGTTAGAGCCTTTTTTTAAAAGATCTCACGCGCTTGAAGGAGCTGTTCTCACACAGTGCTCCACATCCAGGGGCGGAGGCACATTCATCCAAGCGGTGTCATCCGACATTAAATACCTCTTTATGTGTCTATTATGGATAAATTTCAAAAACTGAAAAGTCGTTGATGGAGATTTATAATAGTATTCTTAAATTGTGTTTCTTTAAAATATGATCTTGTTACAGTAATGTATTCATTTGTTTACTTCTTTAAATGTCGACATCACTTACTAAAAGTTCTGCGCACGCCTCTGGCCACGTCAACACTAAAGGTGCAAAGAATTACGGAGAATTTTTTTTTTAGGAAAACTAATAAAGCCCCGTAAAAATAAAGTGTGTCGTAACAAATTCGGGTATATTTCATGAGGGTAATAGTGCATTATTCTTTTTTTCCTTTATTGTAGCATGTTGTCGTTCATGTTCTAAAACAATTTGACTTTTTTGTGCATTTTTTTAAATGATCAGGATGATTAGATTATTCAATGAACAACCATATGGTAAAGTCAGACTTTTGAAAAACAAATAAATTGAGTAATTGATGGCAAAATATCAAAATTAAAATAATCATCTACACAAAAAATGCAAGTATTAGGAAATCAAATAAATTCAAAAAATGGTTTTAGATAATCTCTTTGCGAGCGTGATAATCTCTATAACTCTTCATTGCTCCAATGACAAAAGATTCAAGAGATAAGTTTTAGGTGATTACTCCACATTTACCTGAATTTTGGTAGATAGAGTTTTTTAATATTTATATCGGTGAAAAGTAATAAATATTCGGTAGAATAGTCAAGGCGTACTAGCAAACTGACCTAAATACTACTATTATTAATTATTATTTTTTTAAAGAAAAGGAGATTCAAGGAATAAACTGAAGATAGAAACATATAGCCGAAGGGCCACATTTGGCATGTCTTCTTCATTTGGAGATGCTAAGCCACACACAAGGATAAGGCTTTAAAATGATAATGAAATCTGAAATTGACCTATTTGACACTTCCACACTACATTTACATGTTACATATACGAAAATGAGTGTCCATTATCTGATCAAGAAAGCAATACAACAATAATCACATCAGTAATTACGCCTCAATTCCAAACTCATCATCAATTGAGATCAGTTCTATATTTTTTGATTGACAATATTACTCTATTAAGCTCATCTCATGTCAACATTATACAGACAAGAAAGTAATACAAAGAAAGCGATCGATGCTAAGTCAACGTACATATATAGCCAGGGACGGATTTATAGCCCAAATCATGAGGCACGTGCACCCATAATTTCTCTGTCAAAAAGACTAGTCTAATATTATCAATTGTCATCCATACTTCAAAACGACTGAAGGGTGCGCTAGATTAATGAGTGTCCATTATCTGATCAAGAAAGTAACACAATAACAATGACATTAGTAATTACGCCTCAATTCCAAACTCATCATCAATTGAGATCAGTTTTATATTTTTTGATTGACAATATTACTCTATTAAGCTCATCTCAAGCCAATATTATACAGACAAGAAAGTAATACAAAGAAAGCGATCGATGCTAAGTCAACGTACAGACATAGCTAGGGGCGGATTTATAGTCCAAATCATGGGGCACGTGCACCTATAGTTTCTCTGTAAAAAAGACTAGTCTAATATTATCAACTGCCACCCGTGCTCCAAAAAGACTAAAGGGTGCGCTAGATTAAATACATTTGATTTGTCATTTGATTTGCATGGTTACCTGCTGCTTGTGGTGTCGCTGATGAAGCCACATCCGGAAAGTTTTAACTCTCAGAATTGGCATGGCTCAATCTGCTCAATCAGTAATTTCTTTTCTTTCTAATTAATATTTGTTGATGACTTAGTCATAAAAGATTAATATAGATAATTTACTGTAACAAAAAAAGGACAGTCCGGTACATTAAGAGGGAGCGGTGCAGGGCCGGACTACAAGATAATTCACAATAGTAAAAAAGAAATAGTTTTTGCTGTTATTTTGAGTTATCGGGTAATCTTAATGTATATGTGAGTCGTATTGCTGATTTATGTCTTTTTCCCTCTCTTGTCTTACCTTTGATCGCGCTAATGCGTTGAAAGATTACTAAGACGTTTTAAATCCTCATTTTGATCCATTTAAAGTTTTTACTTCTCGTAGGAAAACCAGGGAATATATCTAAAGTTTCTTATGCAAGTGACATGCTCTTAAATTCTTTAATTTAATTTAGTTTCTGTTAAGTTTCAATACAAGAGCTACAGGACCAAAATAAACCTTGTAGATTGTGCTTTCTGGTTGAAAAGCTATTGCTTCTGGTCTTACTATTTGAGATTTGAATNTTTGTCAGACTGCTTTCTGAGTTACTACTATGATCTTTCACTTTGTTTAGTTATTATAATTGTTAAACCAATCATGCTTACTGATGTTTGGCATAAAAGATATAAAATTCTATGTAAATCATCTCATATTTGGCTCTTGTTTTATTAAATTAGAATGTTAATTGCTTCGATTCATGTTAATGTTATGTGTTTTTATGTGTAGGAATAAGTCGGGAGCAATTGGGGGCGAAACGGGCAAGAAACGAGCCAAAACGAGACGAAAACGGACCAAGAGGGATTGGGCGCCACAGGCAGCGCCTGGCGCCACCTGTGGCGCTGGAGGCAGAACAGTAGAAGAAGTCCACTGGTTGCAGCGCCCTGGGGGGCGCCTGGCGCCAGCCAGGGCACCGACTGCGGGGAGTTGTCCTAATCCGTCTAGGAGACCCCTAATTCGACCCCAAACCTTCCCAACTCCTATATAAACACCCCTAAACCCATCTTGGAGGGGGAGAACGTGATTTTGAAGTCTAAGAATGCTACAGAACATCAAACAACGCACTTCAGTTCATCAACTCTGTCTAGTATTTTTATTAGTTTTTCAATACTCTCTCTTTTGATTTTGTTGAACATGAGTGGCTAATCACCCCTTGTTCTGGGGTTGTGATTAGCCATGAATATTGTGTTTCGAACTTGACGATTTCGTTTTGATAATTCATATTCATATGGTTGTTTCTTCAATTCTACGCCTAATTGCTTAATTGTTTTGGCCATCAATTAAGTTCTATCAATTATCTATGCTATGTTTGGGAAAACTACGCTTAGATTAGAAAAGAATTGAAGAAAGCATGTTCTTAAACCTTTTTAAGGGGGCGGATTCGTGGTTAGGATAGGAATATACTTAATCACCATGTTTAATTGAATATCGTGTTCTTATTGCATTCTTGCTAGATTAATTCCATAGGAATATAGGTGTTAATCTTGTTAAGAATAGACGAATAGTACTTCGGAAGAAGGCTATGAGTATGTTTATCGATTAATTAGCAACCATACATGAATTATATGAACGGAAAGTCAATTAGAACACAATAGGATTGGAAAAATAGTCACAACCCTGAAATATTTGTTTTATTGATTACTAAACACATACCTTATTCTTTGCAATTCTTAGATATAAATTAGAATTATAAGTTAGAATAACCCAACTATTAAACTCGATTCTTGCTTGTTTAAACAACAGTGTTAGTTCGTTAGAAAGTAGTAAATTTAAGTCCCTGTGGGTACGACAACCTGGACTCATAATCCTATATTACTTGTCGACCTGTGGGACGGATTTATAGCCCAAATCATGAGGCACGTGCACCCATAATTTCTCTGTCAAAAAGACTAGTCTAATATTATCAATTGTCATCCATACTTCAAAACGACTGAAGGGTGCGCTAGATTAATGAGTGTCCATTATCTGATCAAGAAAGTAACACAATAACAATGACATTAGTAATTACGCCTCAATTCCAAACTCATCATCAATTGAGATCAGTTTTATATTTTTTGATTGACAATATTACTCTATTAAGCTCATCTCAAGCCAATATTATACAGACAAGAAAGTAATACAAAGAAAGCGATCGATGCTAAGTCAACGTACAGACATAGCTAGGGGCGAATTTATAGTCCAAATAATGGGGCACGTGCACCTGTAGTTTCTTTGTAAAAAAGACTAGTCTAATATTATCAACTGCCACCCGTGCTCCAAAAAGACTAAAGGGTGCGCTAGATTAAATACTTTTGATTTGTCATTTGATTTGCATGGTTACCTGCTGCTTGTGGTGTCGCTGATGAAGCCACATCCGGAAAGTTTTAACTCTCAGAATTGGCATGGCTCAATCTGCTCAATCAGTAATTTCTTTTCTTTCTAATTAATATTTGTTGATGACTTAGTCATAAAAGATTAATATAGATAATTTACTGTAACAAAAAAAGGACAGTCCGGTACATTAAGAGGGAGCGGTGCAGGGCCGGACTACAAGATAATTCACAATAGTAAAAAAGAAATAGTTTTTGCTGTTATTTTGAGTTATCGGGTAATCTTAATGTATATGTGAGTCGTATTGCTGATTTATGTCTTTTTCCCTCTCTTGTCTTACCTTTGATCGCGCTAATGAGTTGAAAGATTACTAAGACATTTTAAATCCTCATTTTGATCCATTTAAAGTTTTTACTTCTCGTAGGAAAACCAGGGAATATATCTAAAGTTTCTTATGCAAGTGACATGCTCTTAAATTCTTTAATTTAATTTAGTTTCTGTTAAGTTTCAATACAAGAGCTACAGGACCAAAATAAACCTTGTAGATTGTGCTTTGTGGTTGAAAAGCTATTGCCTCTGGTCTTACTATTTGAGATTTGAATCTTCATTTAGTGTCTCTATTATGTTATCCAGTTCATTGAAGTGGTCGTTCTGATATTATGTAGGTGGAAGGCTTCGGATTTTGCAGCTCTAAGAAGTAGTTCAGCGTCATTTTTCAATGTCGCGAAACCAGAAATTGACGTCTTGCAGCATGCTGCAGCACATATAGGATGAGCTACAGGACCAAAATAAACCTTGTAGATTGTGCTTTCTGGTTGAAAAGCTATTGCTTCTGGTCTTACTATTTGAGATTTGAATCTTCATTTAGTGTCTCTATTATGTTATCCAGTTTATTGAAGTGGTCGTTCTGATATTATGTAGGTGGAAGGCTTCGGATTTTGCAGCTCTAAGTAGTAGTTCAGCGTCATTTTTCAATGTCGCGAAACCAGAAATTGACGTCTTGCAGTGCGCTGCAGCATATATAGGATTAGCTACAGGACCAAAATAAACTTGTAGATTGTGCTTTGCGGTTGAAAAGCTATTGCTTCTGGTCTTACTATTTGAGATTTGAATCTTCATTTAGTGTCTCTATTATGTTATCCAGTTTATTGAAGTGGTCGTTCTCATATTATGTAGGTGGAAGGCTTCGGATTTTGCAGCTCTAAGTAGTAGTTCAGCGTCATTTTTCAATGTCGCGAAACCAGAAATTGACGTCTTGCAGCGCGCTGCAGCACATATAGGATGAGCTACAGGACCAAAATAAACCTTGTAGA
>MCJB01007936.1:166104-211872 GCA_002018475.1 Nicotiana obtusifolia | reverse complement strand
AAAGAGAGAAGGAGAGAGAAGCAAGAGAGAAGAAGAAAGATAAAATTAGAGATAAACAGTATGCTGCTCTACAAGAGCAGATCAAATCTCTCTTGGCTTCTGGCGCTTTTCCTATTCCCCGATCACGGGAACCATCGCCGGATGGTCAGTCTGATGATGGCAATTCATCCGGCGATGGCGATGATGATGTAGATATGACTTGACCTTGAATTGTAATAACAACTTATATAATGCATAAGTTCATTTGAACTTTAAACCTTATTGTTGTTTAATATTGTTGTTTAATGTGTTGTTTATTGTAGTTGTTAGTATCGTTGTTGTTTGATGTAGTTGTTGTTGTTGTTGTTGTTGTTGTTGTTGTTGTTGTTGTTGTTGTTGTTGTTATAATGGTTTCAATGCATATTTTAGGAATTTGGTAAAACTGACAGGGGGTGTGGCTGGCAAAACAGCCAGTTTCTTGAAAAAATATACCAACAAAAGCGACCAACTTTGGTCGCCAGTTGGTCGCTTTTTGCTTAAAAAAAAAAACTGATTCTGCAAATAGCGACCAAAGTTGGTCGCCATTTTAAAAAAAAATAAATTAAAATCTGGAAAAGCGACCAACTTTGGTCGCTTTTAAGTATTTTTAATTTTACGTATTTCTCAAATAGCGACCAAAGTTGGTCGCTATTTTGAAAATACAGAGATTTAAAAATACTGAATAAGCGACCATAGTTGGTCGCCACTTTGGTATTTTAAAATTTCTGTATTTCTCAAATAGCGACCAACTTTGGTCGCTATTGTAGAAATACAGAAAATTTACAATACCAAATGGGCGACCAACTTTGGTCGCAATTGAGCAGAAATTTTTTTTGAAAATGGCGACCAACTTTGGTCGCTAGATGGCGACCAAGATTGGTCGCTATTGAAGAGGGACCAACTAAATTGTGACCAGACCATTTTGGTCGCTTTTTGGTCGCTATTGAGCATATGGGGACCAACTTTGGTCGCTTTTTCCGGTCGCTTTTTACCTGATTTTTAGTAGTGTTTCTCTTTCGTGCGCAGATAGTTGTAGATAACATGAAATTATAAAAACACTATACTACGTTTAAAATATGTTACTAGTTAGAGCTAACTAAATCCCAAATAATTGTCACAGAATGTCGCATAAATTATTGCCAATCTCAATGGACAAATGGAAGAGAAGAAACTCGTCTAATGAAACAGTACGAGCAAAGGGGTTTCTTTCTCTTCCTTTTTTCCCTTTTTGTTTTGAATGTGTGAGTAGGGAAAATGAAGGGGGTTGCAAGGTACTGAAGAAAGTGATAGAAAAGACGGGAATACAGAGAGATATTGGGCAAGACATAGGTTGTAACTTTCATGATTGTCATTATGTGTATGTTTTCGATGCTTTATGGGAATATGTACAAATAATTAATTGTTGAGAACATACATACACATAAATACAACACAAAATAAAACACACACAACAGATCCAGAAAGTGCTCAGCCATGAGCTTCCCTTCTTGTAGCACGTGAATGTATCAGGCCCCCAAATGGCCCTTCAACACTCACAACAAACTCCTCAAGATAACTAAAGAATCAATGTTAGCACAAACGTATAAATTACTGGTACTTCCAAATGTATGTTACTTACCATTTTATATGTTCAGATGCAATTTAACTATATATCTTAAATGGGTAGTTATCATTTCAATTAAGCAACAAGAAGATTGACAAAAGAAACTATATATACAACACGGAGAAAATCCAAAGAAAATACGGAAAAGAAAAACTTAAAGCAAATTAAGAAACCCTAGACAATCGACACATAAAATGCAAGCTCAAATAGTACCTGTTGGAATTAAGGTGTGTAGATGAAGTTAAGTACCCTTTCCGATGCTTCACCTTCAATATCATACCCACAACAAACCAGCTCTTTCTCAACAAAATGAGAAAAATAAACAAAAAAAATGTTAGAATTAGGTAGTTAGATTACCATATATATCCGGGATATGCTTGGCTCCTCATACGCCATTCACGGGGACCCAACGGTATTCCGATGAGCTCTGCAAATGGCATACAGGGAGCCAGGCATATGCATATTATATGTATGTAACCTACATATAAGATAGAACTAACGTTTAAACTTCTTATATAACTGGTAACTTTTAAAACATCCCGAATAATTATCTAAGTAAAAGAAAGAAAGCATGGTTGAACTGAAAAATTATCTGCCCATGATCATTGTCAACAAGAATCAAGAAAATATGAGGAAATATCCAAAGAATTTTAGCTAAGGAGTAAGAAAAAGGAAATGGAGATTGAGATAGAAACAAGGGGCAAGCTAAGATGGTTTATATTTTGAGAGAAAAAAGAGAGATTTCGGTGATCAAACTGAAGTCCTAATCAACTGGATCTTTTAGCCCCACCGAAAAAACATATTTACACGACCAGAAGACCAAAAGCTATAGCTGTTTCTTCTACTCTCTTTCTGTTTTCATACATTAATTCATTCAAGTAGAAGGATAGACAAAGGTAGGAGTGATGAAAACAAGCTGTTTAGCACAAAGCAGCAAAATAATCAAACGGAAAAGGAAGGGCTGTGAAGAAATCAAGAAAGAAGTGTTCTTGTTGTTCTTAATTTGTAGGGTTGCCCTTTTTCTTTTCTTCGAGAGAGAAAAAGCAAAGAAGTTTTTCTGGGGTTGTTTTTGCATCCAAGTCTACTTTACCATCTCCTTACAACACATATAAAGGGAGAATTGGAGGTGTTCTTTTGGAGGGGGGTGGGGCTGTGGGGTGGGAAGAATGGGGTCATGTTGCTTACCACGTAATTTCCTAAGCTTCAAATCTTTACTCTTTACTCTCTCACTTTGCTTTTTTCTGGGTCGTAAAAGCTACGGTTGCTTTTCTCCTCTGTCTGAAGCTCCTTTGTCTTCAAGTGTTTGGACGACATGGATTCCTCTCCACTTCCTCTCTTTCTTTCCTTAAATAAACTAAAAAGTGAAAAACCCTTTAGAGAAATACTGGAAACAAAGCCATTACCCCCATAATAATAATAGTAATAGTAATAGTTTTATCTTTTCTTTCTCCTCTTTCTGCCCCTATTCCCACCACTTCTTCTTTATCTTTCTGTCCCTTTAAATTTGTGTATTATATACTCCATATTACAACTAATCCTATCGTTTATAATATAGTTTTACCTTTTGGAATATCCTCTCTTTCGTCCTAATACCCTTTATACAACTACTTAATCTGAATTTCCTTTCTGTTTAAGAGGGGTACACTATGGGGTGACTTCCAAATAATATAATACTAACAATATTGTAAAACTATGATTTATCATGACATATAGTGTTAATTAATACTAGTGATATCTACTGTTTTAATTACAACTATATATTATTGTTGCTCCCATTCAACTACTGTTAATATGGTTGAGCGGCTTGAACCTTGTTATGGTTCTTGTTGTTAGAGCGTAATGGCATTCCCTCAAATTAATATGCATGGCAAGCGATGAAGAGGATTATACTCGGAACTTCCTTACTTGAATTTCCTTTGAATGGTCAATATCTTATAAGAATTATTTGCTGTCTATACAAGTTCACCAAATAAAACTCTAGGGTTGACATCAATAAAACAAACTAGTAGGTGTAAGTACATGTGATTCACCTTTTGTCCACTGTGTTAGACCTTTGTGTTATACATACAATAATACACAAAAAATATAGAGCTTAAATTAATTTTTTTGCAAAAAATCTATAGCTCTCCTCGATAGGGATGGCAGTAGCACGGGTGCGGAACAGGTTGAAGCTTAACCAGCAAAAATTTTTACCTGCTCCATCCCGCCCCATCCCACATAGTAACCTGTATAACTTTTTGTTTCCTTTTCTTTTCTATCTTGTTATTTAGTAGTGTGAGTTGTTATTGTTTTATATCAATCTTGACAAATCTTTTATCATGAGCTACCTTTTAAATCTACTGCATAATTGTTGAGTGAAATTCAAAAGTAGGCAGATTTATAAGTGGTAATTGAAAAATAACTACTGTTTCAAAAGTAATCGAAATGTAGCCACTCTTCATGTAAAGATAAATCTAAACGAAAATATTGTTCAAAATCCGAAAAATATTCCAGCATAATATACTGGAGTTCGAATTTTTTACATGTGAACTTCCAGCATAATACATGCCACGACCCGAAATTCTCACCTTCTAGATCGTGATGGCGCCTAACATTTCACTTGCTAGGCAAGCCGGCGTTAGAACAACTTATCCATTTTCAACAGTTCAGCTTAAATGATAAGAAAGAAACTAAAATAACAGCAATAATCCAACGTAAAGTGCGGAAACCATATCAACTGAAATATCTAATACAACCCTGGACCCGGTATCACAAGTGCACGAGCAACTAGAATTGTACAAATAAAGGTCTGAATAAAACATAGAGCTGTCTGAGAGAAAATACACAACTAATAAAAAGAAAAGGGGACTTTAGGGGCTGCAGACGCCGAGCAGCTATACCTCAAGTATCTCCACTGATAGCCAACCCGAGCACGCGAATGACCGCCGCTGGGACCGACTCCAAAATCTGCACAAGAAGTGCAGAGTGTCGTATGAGTACAACCGACCCTATGTACTCTGTAAGTGACGAGCCTAACCTCGACGAAGTAGTAACAAGGTTAAGGCGGGTAATTTACACTATAACATGTATGCAGTATAAAAATAATTGCAAGAAGGAAAATACAAGAACAGATCTAAGTAGTAAATACATGAAAAATAACTCAACCTCTGAAATAAACCAATAAATGCCAGAAATACCAATCCTCAGAGTCTAGTATGAAAATACTGAAGCCAACACAACACGATAAGGAAATAGGAACACATAGACTGTTGCGGCGTGCAATCCGATCCCACCGTACAACACAATCCTCCCTTATTCCACTGTGATAATAACAATAATAAATAAATATATGTTGTGGCATGCAACCGGATCCCACCATATAATAGAATCAATATCATAATTCACTCTTATTTCACCGTATCAATCCACCCTTATTTCACCTGTTGCGGCGTGCAACCTGATCCCACCGTATCAGTATAAATTCTCCCTATTTCACCGAGTCAATCCATACTTATTTCACCTGTTGTTGCGCACAATCCTGTCCCACCGAACAGTATGAATAAATCAATAAAGACATTTAATTTAACAACTTAAGTCACAAGAGTCTTCGACGAGTAATGGATATGAAGCAGAAACAAAATAAAATTCGTCTTGAATTAAGAATCCACTACAATGAATACATGTGATGAGAAAAGCTTAGTCGTTTAAAAAAAAATAGCAGAGAGCATGAGGGAGGCGACCAGAGAGAGAAAAGTACGATTAGAGAGAGAAAGCTCCCACGAGTGGCGATGGCGACGCCAGCCGGTAATACGCCGGCTGGCGACCATTCCCCTTCTACCTCCCAACCTCCCGCCGCATCTTCCACATACCCAAAACCCCTCGACTACAGTCAACTTCTCAAACCATCAACACTGAACTCGAACTCGAATGTGAACCCTAGGTCGTCAGTGGCAATCAAACCATTCCGTTCAAGAGAGCTACTTTCTTACAAGGACAACCTTTCGTCAAATTTACAGAAACAGAGGTTAAACGAATGAATCAAATTGAAGGCCTTCAATATGCAGTCATTGGTAAGTTTTCATATGGTTGGCCTGACATCCAAGAACTTCGTCAATTAATTCCTACGCAGTGCGGGATTAAGGGCGAATGCAATATTGGATTACTAAAAGATTGGCATGTACTAATTCGATTGACATTGTGGCAAGATTTTCTCAATTTCACTTCTAAAGCAGTGTATTACTTGAAAGCAAGAGACGGATACGAATACCAGATGAGAACATTAATCTATGATTCTAAGTTCAAGGAAGGAGAAGAAACCTCAAAAGCGATGGCTTGGATTTCATTTCCCAGCTTGCTGCCAACTTTCTTTGTGAAGGAATGTTTATTCTCACTTGCATCTGCTGTTGGAAAACCACTACACCTAGATATGGCAACTATAAACAAGATGAGACCTAGCTGTGCTAGAGTAAAAGTGTTGGTTGATCTTCTAGCAGAGCTACCAAAGAAAGTTGGAATGGACATTGAAAATGAGGCCACTGGTACAGTGAGAACAGAGTGGATTAAAATCCAATATGATTTCATTCCTAAGTACTGTAAACAATGTAAGTTGTCGGGACATGACATGTTAGAATGCTGGAAATTGCACTCAGAATTGATAAAGAAAAATGCTATTGAGAAACCAAGAACAAAAGACAAAGGAAAAGAAGCAGCACCTCTAATGATCCTATCAAGTGGTAAAGTACCTGGCAACACTGGATTACAGTGGAAATAGGTTAATCGAGCACAGAGCAAAGACAAACAGGTAGCAGATCAATCCAAAGAGAGACTGGAGGTAATACCAGCTAAATCAGATACTCAGAAATTGCAGACAAATAATAAGTTTGCTGTTCCGGAAATAGAACAAAGCAAAACCAATGAGCACAACCAGGAGATTGCAATTGAAAAAGCAGAAGAAGTGAAGAATGCACATGCCTCAATGGCAGCAAAGATAACTTCACCACCAGGCAGCAGCAAGTTCTAACAGTCTACAATGAAACAAATGGAAGGGAGTGGAAGTAGAGACATAGTAGCAGCTGCAGCAGTCAATGAACCAACAGGCCAATGGGTTAACAGAACCTTTGGAAACAATGTCACAAATAAGCAATCATACCAGGACACCCTTCCCCAATCATGTAACTTTATGATAGCAGACAAAGATGTGGATGAGGCTCAAAGAATTCAATTTAGTGAAGGTAAACTATGGAGTGAACAAGCAGAGGAAGGATCAGAGGAAGAACAAGTGCCAGCTGGTACAGGCAGTGATGAGGAGTCAACTGATGAAGAAGTGGATCATGACCTACAAAGTGCAAATGGTAAATCAAAACAGCAGGACACAATGGAAGACACTCACACATTGGAAGTAATGCTGCCCAGCACACTGACACCTCTTAAGCCTATGGCAGTGGATATCCAAAATGCTGGAGAGCATGAAGGTAGCAAGCAATCAGCAGATAGATTGATCAAGAATATAAAGCTCACTGAGATACAGAACACTTCAACTGCTAAAGCTAAGCAACAGATCAAGACTGGAATAACTGACCGCTCTCTTGAGGTTAACATCAACAAAGGTCAGCTGATCCACAGCACAATGAACACAGAACTGAATCAAGCAGGCCTCAAGTTACAAGTGATAGGTTTCAGAAGTGACTGAAAAATGGGAGCAAACTGCTAAAACAGGGAATGATCTTGATGAGGAATCCACCACTCAAAACCTAATAAACGTGGCAAGACAAGCAGATCTTTCACCAAAATTGTTGGATGCAGTGAAATCAGCTAAAAAAGGCAAGAGAAAACAGGACAAAGACACTCAAAGTGTAGGGGCAGGAGTCCAAACAAGAAGGATCTTATCCAAATCTCAATCCTAATCATGAATGGGATTATTTGGAATATAAGGTCAGTCAATACAATGAAAGCCTTTGAAAGGCTTATCAATATGCACAGAAAGTACCATTTTCAATTCATTGGAATCATGGAGCGTAAGCAAAAAGCCAGGAAATTAGAAAGATATAGAATGAGGATTGGACTGTCAAAATGTTTTGCCAATGTGTCAAACAAGATATGGGTATTTGTGGATGAGGATCATGAAGTAGACATAATATGTGACCTGGAGCAGTTAACCTTGAAACTAACAGAGGTGGATTCACAAACATCTTTCTTTGTCACCTTTGTATATGCAAAATGTAATGCTAATGAAAGAATTGAACTGTGGGATAGCGTATACAATCTTGCAATAAACATGTCACTGGCTTGGCTGGTAGGAGGTGACTTTAATATCATATGGGATGAGGAAGAGAAATTTGGAGGACTTCCAGTAACACTGAAGGAGATTGAAGACTTCAGACACTTCATCAACACTTGCAACCTTTCTGAAGTAAGATTTAAAGGAAGCATATACACATGGTAGAATGGGAGAGCAGAAGAAGACTGCATATTCAAAAGACTGGACAGATGCTAAGCCAACTGTGCACTTCAACATTGGCTGCCACAACTAAAGTCACTCACTTTCCAAAAATAGGTTCAGACCACTGCCCATTGCTACTAACTTGCAACACAAATGCTACATCTACAAAGAAAGCCTTCAGATTTCTAAACTTCTGGATAAAGCACCACAATTTCAAAGCAGTGGTAAGAGAGCATTGGAAAGCAGACTTCACTGGGGATCCTTTCATAATATTTAATCCCAAGTTGAGGAAATTGAAAAAAGCATTATTAACATGGAGCAGAACAGCATATAGAGACATCTTCCAAAAGATAGTAAGTCTAGAGGAAGTTGTCAAAGTACATGAAGCCCAATTTGAGCTCCATCCTATTGCTCAAAACAAAATAAGACTACAACAGGTGTAGGCTGAACTGATCAAGTACTTAACATTAGAAGAAGAATTCTGGAAGCAGAAATCAGGCATGACTTTGTTTAAAGATGGTGAAAGAAATACAAAGTTCTTTCATGCACAAGCGAATGGCAGAAGAAAGAGATTACAACTTAGAAGAATTCAGAACAACATGGGCACATGGCTAGAAGACAATGCTGAAATAGCAGATGAAGCAATCAATATTTTCAAAGCACAATTTCATAAAGACACCCCCCTGCAACATTTGAAATACCGAAACACATTCCTACACTGGTAGACAATGCAGACAACTGTTTACTAATGCATCAACCAACAAGGGAGGAAGTTAAAAGCGCAGTTTTTGGTTTGAATGCAGCAAGTGCAGGAGGACCAGATGGCTTCACTGGGTGTTTCTACCAGTCATGTTGGGATATAGTCGAGAATGAAATAGTTGATACGGTAAAAGCAGTCTTTAATGGCCATACTCTTCCCAAGTGTGTCACACACACAAACCTGGTGTTGCTGCCCAAGAAGAAGGAAGTATAGACTTTCTCAGACTTGAGACCAATCAGCCTCAGTAACTTCATCAACAAGATATTCTCCAGAGTAGTTCATGACAGGCTGGTGATCATTCTACCAAAGCTAATTACAGATGAACAGGCTGGCTTTGTTAAAGGCAGAAGCATAGTGGAAAATGTGCTCTTAACTCAAGAGATTATAACAGATATTCGACTCAGAACCAAAGCAGGCCTAAATGTTGTAATTAAACTGGACATGACAAAAGCATATGACAGACTGTCATGGCTATTCCTGACCAAGGTACTAAGGAAGATGGGATTTGAAGAAAGATCCATTGGCTTGGTACATGGGCTAGTGGCCAACAACTGGTACTCTGTCTTAATTTTAGAACCACATGGCTTTTTTAAATCCACAAGAAGAGTTAAACAAGGTGATCCTTTGTCACCTGCCCTATTCGTAATGGCAGCAGAAGCCATGTCCAGAGGACTCAATGCTCTACACTCTAACTCTCATCTATGGATTTGGCTTACCTAAATAGAGTCCCAAGATTAATCACCTAGCATATGCAGATGACACCATCATCTTCTCTTCATCAGATGCCACATCACTTCAGTTGATAATGGAAGTACTGACTGCATATGAAGATGCTTCTGGCCAACTAATAAACAAGAGTAAATCTACAGTTACATGCATCACTCCACCTCAACACAGGTGATCAACAAGGTACACAGGATCACAGGAATCCTGCAGCAAGATTTCCCTTTTATCTACCTTGGATGTCCAATTTTTTACATGAGAAGGAAGATAGACTACTACCAAGATCTTATACAAAAAGTGATGAATAAGCTTCAAGACTGGAAAGGGAAACTACTATCCACAGGGGGTAGGGCAGTGCTTATCACACATGTCTTACAGAGCATGCCACTTCACCTCCTCTCTGCAGTAAATCCTCCTGCCAATGTGATCAACAAACTTCACAAGTTAATTGCAACGATTCTTCTGGTGCAATTCTGTTGGAAATCCAAGAAGGCACTGGGCATCATGGAATACTTTATGCTTTCCATGTGAGGAAGGGGGTGCAGGTTTCAGATCCTTACATGACATGTCTACGGCATTGTTCTATAAACTATGGTGGAACTTCAGAACAAAACCAAGTTTATGGAGTGCATTCATGAGCCAAAAGTATTGTAAAAAACTCAATCCAATAATTGTTCCTTGGAGAGGCGGATCTCACATCTGGAGGAAAATGATTGAATGCAGAAGTATAATGGAGCACCAAATACTCTGGCAACCTAAAATGGGATCTTCATTATTCTGGTTCGAAAACTGGACAGGATTGGAAGCCTTATACTTTGTTACCCCTCCTGATTTTATATGTGATGAGACTGTACAGAACATACAGGATGTGATAGAAGAGGGTCACTAGAATGAAGAGAAGATCAAGGAGATCTCACCAAATGATCTTGCTGCACACAAACTAAACAACATTAAACCACCAAATGTGGCAGGTGTGCTTGATGAACCAGTATGGATGCTTGAAACCAGAGGTGCATTCACTGTCTAGACAGCCTGGGAATACCTGAGGAAGAGGCAACATCCTGCTAATGCCTATAGAAATATATGGGTGCAAGGATTGCCATTCAAAATTTCCTTTTTCATGTGGAAAGTCTAGAGAAACAGACTACCACTGGATGATTATTTCAAAAAACTGGGATATCACATAGCTTCTAAGTGCTGGTGTTGTACAGAGCCACAGGAAGAGACAAAACAACACCTTTTCTTCACATCATATGCTGCAAGTAAAGTGTGGAGATACTTTCTTGGCAATGCAGGAATTGATGTACAAGGTATTACCTTGCACCAAGCAGTGACCAAATGTTGGACTGCAGAGGTTGTCAATAGGGTGAAACCTATTATGCAAGCCTTAACCTCAGTGATCATATGGGAGTTTTGGAAGAGAAGAAATAGCTACAAATATGGGGACACAGTCACAATCAACAGAGTGATCTATCAAATTACTTCTATTCTCCAAATGCTTCTTAAAGTCAGAAAGCCAGGAATTCAAAACACCCCCCCATAAATGGCCAGATATAATCTGTATGATGGAACAATACACTCCTACCTTGAAGTACACTAAGGTGATCTAGGAACTCCCCAAAAAAGGGAAGATCAAAGTCAACACAGATGGCACCTCCAGGGGCAACCCAGGTAAAATCTCCATTGGCTTTGTACTAAGGAATGAGGAGGGAGATGTAATACAGGCCTACAGTAAGGAAATCAAAGAAAGCACAAACACTGAAGATGAGGCACAGGCAATGGCGGAATCCTTGAGATTATGTCCATAATGAACACTTTCTTATAGACCTCCACACTGACTCTATGATGCTAATGAAGATCATAAAGGGAGAACGGAGAGTACCTTGGTCCATCCAGGAAACTGTTGCAGAAATCAAGGAGTTGATGACAAGATGCAATGCAACAATCGCACACACATTCAGGGAAGGCAACAAATTGGCAGACCATATTGCAAACTATGCCTTGGATGTTGGTCCTATTGATTGCCAGTGCTTTGGTGAACCAGACACACAAAGTAGAAGGTTGGTTAATAGTGATAAAAGTCAATGCCCTTATCTGAGAGTAAAGGTGGTAGGAAACAGAGGAAATTAAACCAACCAAAAGGAAAGGAGATGGGTGGAAAACATGATCACAGCAGCAATGATACAGGAAGAATGGAACAGGGCAAAATGAAATACTCTACAGAGAAGGCTGCAGGGTCTCAACTACATACCTCAAGAATACCACAATGGATCATTACTTTAAACTTGAGATCAAACAATGACCTCAACAATTTCCTAACAGGTTTGTTAATGCTACAGGTACAATGGTGGGCAAAGCAGAACATCAACAAGAAGCCTAGGAAAGATCATGAGGATGCAGGAACTCATACCAGATATACACTACTGTTTGAAGGCACATTGTTGTATCTAGGATGCCATTGCACTGAGGAGGAAGTGGAACACTGGATTCATGCTAACAAGATATCCTGTCTTGCAAGAATTTTGAAGATCTGGGCTGTCATCAACATGAAATCATCATCAGCACCTTGAGTTCAATCAACAGCCATTCACATGAAATCCAAATCACTGAGTGGATCCAACTTACTGCTGAAAAAGCAATGGGGGCAACTAATGCTCTTCCCATTGCCTTTTTAACTAGTACACTTGATCCCAATCACTCTAAGCACTGTCAGCAAATGTACAGACACAAACAACAACTGGACCACAGCAACAGCAGCACCACTCTACATACCCAAAGCACATGAAGAAAAAGGCACCAACAAGGACACCCCAAAAGAAACCAGTAAAACTCTTAACATAGCTCAACTGCAGAACACACTAAACTCCAGAACTCTACTGTAGCTCACAACCATAGCAGCAACAGAAGAAATTCACACAAAGACACAATATCACTCCTGGGAGCAGTTCACTACCATTACTCAACTCTGGCTATGCATTGCCATAGCAGGAACACAGCAGCAGAAGAAATCCTTCAAAGACACAGTAATCATCCAAGACAGCATCCACAGCCCATCTTTCTATTCACTCAGATACATTCTTGGGGCCAGCCTATTGCTAAAGAAGCAAATCCCATTGCTACACTGGCTTCTAAGCTGGACTCCCAAGATACACTTTTGGGTAGCAATATAGCAGCAGCAGAAGCAAAGATACAGCAGTTACACAAGGCATGATCAACAACACAGGTCTATATCCACCATGATACACTCTTGGAATCAGTCTACCACTGCAAAAGCTATGTGCAGCACCTCTATTGCTGCTATGGCACTTTGTCTTAACACCAATCAAGTTTTACAACCTCATTATTGTTTCAAGTCAACGTCACTGTAGATAACTCGATATGGTCCAGGTCATTGCTGCAATTGCAAGGTATGGTATTAGCACTAATGGTGCTCAATCTCTTGCAACTACAACAATCTCCATGGATCCTCCCTGTTACAATACACCACTAGAACTCAAACAACACAGAAATACACAGGAACAACAATGTGAACAGTCTGAGCCAACAGCAAGTACATGCCACAGATGCATAGCCAATAGTCAATCCACAAAAGTAACATTCTGAATCTAATATAGAAGATCACAGAATCATAAAGCAGCAAAATAGCAGCATCACAAACACCATCTCCTTCACTGAACTCAGCATCCCACTCATCACTATAAACTGCTTGAAATGGTCCAGATCTTTGCTTCAGTTGCAAGGTGTGGTATTAGCACCTTTGGTGCTCAATCTCCTGCAACTACAGCAATCATCATGGACAGCCCTAGCCATATTGCAACACTGGATACTAGAACTTATTCAGCAGCATAGCAGCAACATACTAAGTCAGCATACATCACAGGACATAGAAGCAACAACAAACCATCATCAGAAGCTGCAGTCACACAGGGCCAACAGAAAAGCAGTTAACCTAAAGGCTGAAACAAGAGCAGATAGCAGCTCCCCAAAGGAACTCCAAACCAAGCAGACTACCCAAAAGAAGACACAGGAAACACACATACATTTTACAGCAGCAGCCTCAGCACATAGTCAACAGAAGTACTCAGCATTTTGCTCATCCACCAGCAAAAATAACACTGTTCTCTAACTCAAATAGCCATCTTCGACTTGGCTTTTCCTTTCAAGGACAAAGCAAAATTGAAGATAGCTTGCACTTTTTTGCTACTCTTTTGAGAATTCTAGAAATTACTTTTAGATACCAGATGTACATACAAGGGATCACATCCCTAAATCACATAATAGAAGCAGGGCCACATGTACTTTTTTGTATAGCTGACCTAGATCAATCACACTCTGGTTTTGTAAATGCGATTGTCTATCACTATAAAATAGACAATCGCCACATCACCATAGGTCTAACACCTTATCACATTTTAGGTATACTTAGTTATCACTTTAGGATAACTAAGTGTACATTTACTCTTTTATTGGAGGTAAGGTTTATGTCCCCCTCCACTTTTGTACTTTGCTTCTATTAATAAAATCTTATATTTAGCAACAAAAAAAAAACTACAATGAATACTAAACAGCCAGACAAATTCAATAAATGACAACTAAGGGTACAAATAAGTAAATTAAGGCAAGTAACAGTAATTCATGAAAGAAGGGGAAAAGTCTAACAATTTTTAAACACGAGAACAATAAGTGACAAGTAGCAAATAGGGGCATGGGAGACATTTACAGCATGTAATAGTTAAGACATGGAAGAAAATAATTAATGGAATGCGAAAAGTCAAGGAAACAAGTAGTTCAGCGGCCCATAAGCACTCGCCACCTCGCATACACGCCGCAACACATGAATGTCACATAGCACATAGTCCGAGGGTTCCTAAATCCCTCAAATCAAGGTTAAATCCAATACTTACCTCACTTTTCAGTCAACTCAAAGCTCTACCCGAGCCTTTCCTCTAGAATCCGCCTCCAAACCACTCGTATCTAACCACAATGGACTCAATAATGTCAAATAATTCTAAAAGAATCAATTACAATGCATAAAGTTATAATTTCCACACTTTTCCCAAAAAGTCAAAAAAAGTCAACCCCAGGCCCGCTTGGTCAAAATTCGAGGTTCGGACTAAAACCCATTTATCCATTCACCCTCGAGCCTAATTATGTAATTAGTTTCGAAATCAAACCTCAAATTGAGGTCTAAATTCCGAATTAGCAAAAAACCCCCCAATTCTTCCTAAATCCCTAGTTTTCTACCATGGAAGAAGAAAGATTACGGCTAAATATTAATGTGTGATGTTAGAAATGGAAGAAAACGAGTTAAAGTGTACAAACCTATGAGTTGGTGCTGAGTTTTTCCTTCAGAGTCGCCTCTAGGTCGAGCTCTAATGGAGACTTTATGAAAAATGGGTGAAATTCCGTTTTTGAAACAATTAAATCACTGGGTGTTAGGTGTTCATCGCGATCTCTTGAAACCTGACGCGTTTGTGAAGAGCATTGTCTATCTGGCTTATGCGATCGCGAGTAACTCCACGCATTCGCGAAGGTTTAGCCCGCCTCACCTCCGCATTCACGAGACTAGTCTCGCGTTCGCGTAGTGAAACCTCAACTCCCAACCCCCGCCTCTCAAAGCTACGCGTTCGCATGAGTGTGGATGCGTTCGCGAAGGGCAGTCCCTCCACTGCTCCGCGTTTACGTCCTATGCCTTGCATTTTCGTAGGGTTATTTCCCTCCTTAGCCCAGATCACTCTTCGCAATCGCGTGAGTTCCTTCTCGATCGCGAAGAAGGAAATACCAGGTGACAGCAGCAGCTAGAGGAAATTAGAATTTTAAAAGTTCAAATGGTCCGTAGGCTATCTGAAACTCACCCGAGCCCTCGGAGCTCTAAACCAAACATGCACATAAGTCAAAAACATTATACAAACTTGCTAGCATGACCAAAACACCAAAATAACACCTCGAACTACAAATCAGACACCAAAACGAATGAAAATTTCAATAAAACTTAAGAACTTGAAATTTTTCAACAGGACATCTGAATCACGTCAAATCACTTCTATTTTGCACCAAATTTTGCAGACAAGTCATAGATATCGTAATGGACCTATACCAAGTACCGAAATCAAAATCCGAGCCCGATATCAACAAAGTCAAACATCAGTCAAATTTATATAGTCTTTAAACCTTTGAACTTCAAATTTTTGACAAAATGCAATAACTCGAGCTAGGAACCTCTGAATTCGATTCTGGGCATACGCTCAAGTCCAAAATAACAATACGAACCCACCGGGATGGTCAAAACACAGGTCCGGGTTCGTTTACTCAAAACATTGATCCAAGTCAACTCAAATAGATTTTTAAGGCACAAATTCACACTTTAATCAATTTTTCACATAAAAACTTTCTGGAAAAAGGCACGGATTGTGCATGCAAAATCGAGGAAGGTTATAAGAAGCTATTTGAGGTCTCGTAACACATAATTAAGATTTAAACTCTAGATGACCTATTAGGTCATTACATTCTCCATCTCTAAAACAACCGTTCGTCCTCGAACGGACATAGAAAAGCACCTGAACTGGTGAAAAGGTGTGGATATCTACTCTGCATGTCCGACTCATACTCCCAAGTGGCTGCCTCGACTGGCTGACCTCTGCATTGCACTCGAACTGAAGGATAACTTTTAGACCTCAACTGTTGGACCTACCGGGCTAGAATAGCCACCAGCTCCTCCTCATAAGTCAAATCCTTGTCCAATTGGACTAAGTTGAATCTATCACATGGGATGGATCACCGTGATACTTCCGAAGCATGGACACATAGAACACCGGATGGACTGCTGATAAGCTAGGTGGCAATGCGAGCTTGTATTCCATCTCACCCACTCCGTGAAGAATCTTGAAGGGTCCGATATACCTAGGGCTCAACTTGCTCTTCTTCCCAAACCTCATCACACCCTTCATGGGCAAAACCCGGAGCAATACCCTCTCTCCAACCATGAATGCAACATCACGAACTCTACGGTCGACATAACTCTTCTGTCGAGACTGAGCTGTGTGAAGTCGATCCTGAATAATCTTGACCTTGTCCAAGGCGTCCTGTACCAAATCTGTACCCAACAACCGAGCCTCTCTCGACTCGAACCATCCAACTGGCGAACGACACCACCTCTCGTATAATGCCTCATAGGGAGCCATATGAATGCTTGACTGGTAGCGGTTGTTATAGGCAAACTCCGCAAGTGGAAATATTTGATCCCAAGAACCCCCGAAATCCATAATACAAGCGCGGAGCATATCCTCCACTATCTGAATAGTGCGCTCGGACTGTCTGTCCGTCTGGGGATGAAATGTTATGTTCAACTCAACCTGCGTTCCCAACTCACATTGTACGGCCCTTCAGAAGTGCGAGGTGAACTGCGTACCTCGATCAGAAATGATAGACATGGGCACATCGTGAAGGCGGACGATCTCGTGGATGTAAATCTCAGCCAACCGCTCTGAAGAATAGGTAACTGCCACAGGAATGAAATGCGCTGACTTGGTCAACCTGTCCCCAATGACCCATATCGCGTCTAACTTCCTCTGAGTCTGTGGGAGTCAAACAACAAAATCCATAGTGATACGCTCCCATTTCCACTCAGAAATCTCTAACTTATGAAGCAAACCACCAGGTCTCAGATGCTCGTACTTAACTTGCTGACAATTTAGACACTGAGCTACATATGCAACTATATCCTTCTTCATTCTTCTCCACCAATAATGCCACAATTCCTGATACATCGGCACCCGGCTGAATAGAATACCGGGAACTGTGAGCCTTCTCAAGAATCAACTCACGAAGTCCATCTATATTCGGCACACAAATACGACCCTGCATCCTCAAAACTCCATCGTCTCCAACAATAACCTACTTGGCACCACCGTGCCGCACTTTTTCCCTAAGGATAAGCAAGTGAGGGTCGTCATAGTGCTGCTCTCTGATGCGCTCATACGAGGATGACCGAGTGACTATACAAGCTAGAACACAACTAGGCTCTGAAACGTCCAACCTCACGAACTGATTGGCCAAAGCCTAAACATCTGTAGAAAGCGGCCTCTCACCAACCGGAATATACGCAAGGCTGCCCATACTCACTGCCTTTCTACTCAAGGCATCGGCCACCATATTGGCCTTCTTGGGATGATACAAAATAGTGATATCATAATCTTTCAACAGCTCCAACTACCTCCTCTGCCTCAAACTGAGATCCTTTTGCTTGAACAAATACTGTAGACTCTGATGATCCGTGAATACCTCGCACGACACGCAGTAAAGATAGTGCCTCCAAAATCCTCAGCGCATGTACAATGGCTGCCAATTCTAAGTCATGAACAGGGTAATTCTTCTCGTGAACCTTCAGCTGCCACGACGCATATGCAATCACCCTGCCATCTTGCATCAATACTGCACCGAGCCCAACGCGAGATGAATCACAATACACCGTGTAAGATCCTGAACCTGTGGGTAACTCTAACACCAGCGTCGTAGTCAAAGCAGTCTTGAGCTTCTGAAAGCTCAACTCACACTCGTCCAACCATCTAAACGGAGCACCCTTTTGGGTTAATCTGGTCAATGGGGCTGCTATAGATAAAAACCCCTCCACGAAACGGCGGTAATAACCCGCCAAACCCAGGAAACTCCAGATCTTTGTAGCTGAAGTGGATCTTGGCCAGTTCGGAACTACCTCAATCTTCTTAGGATCCACATTTATGCCCTCTATCGATATGACGTGCCCCAAGAAAGCGACTTAGTCCAATCAAAACTCGCTCTTTGAAAACTTGGCATATAATTGGCTATCCGTTAGAGGTTGAAGTACATTCCGAAGATGTTGCTCGTGCTCCTCTCGACTGCGGGAGTAGATCAAGATATCATCAATAACTACAATCACAAAGGAATCTAGGTAGGGTTTGAACACCCGGTTCATCAAATCAATAAATGTTGCTGGGGCATTTGTCAGCCCAAATGACATCACTAGAAATTTATAATGCCCATACCGAGTCCGAAAAGTTGTCTTAGGGACATCGGATGCCCTAATCTTCAACTGATGGTAGCCAAACCTCAAATCAATCTTCAAAAACACCTTGGCACCCTGAAACTGATCAAATAAGTCATCAATCCTCGGCAATGGATACTTCTTCTTGATGGTGACTTTGTTCAACTGCCGATAATCTATGCACATCCTCACTGACCCATCTTTCTTCTTCACAAACAACACAAGCGCACTCCAGGGCGAGATACTAGGTCTAATGAAGCCCTTATCAAGAAAATCTTGCAATTGCTCCTTCAATTCTTTCAAATCTGGCGGGGACATATGGTGTGGCAGAATAGAAATGGGCTAAGTGCCCGGAGCCAAATCAATACAGAAATCAAGATCCCTGTGGGGCGGCATCCCCCGCAGGTCTACAGGAAATATCTCTAGAAACTCACGAACAACAAGCACTGAATCCATGGAAGGAACCTTCGCACTAGAATCAAGGACATAGGCCAAATAAGCTAGACACCCCATATCGACCATACGTCGAGCCTTCATATAAGTGATAACCCTGCTGGTAGAATGGCCAGGAGTCACCCTCCACTCTAATCGAGGCAACCCCGACAAGGCTAAGGTCACCGCCTTGGCGTGACAATCCAATATACATGATAAGGTGACAGCCAATCCATACCCAAGATGACATCAAAATCTACCATATTAAGAAGTGGAAGATCTACTCTAGTCTCAAGACTCCCAATAGTAACCACACACGATCTACTACGACAGAATCTCCCATAGGTGTGGACACAAACACAGGAGCACTCAAAGAATCACGAGGCACAACTATATATGAAGCACAATAGGATGATACGTAGGAATAAGTAAAGCCCAGATCAAATAGAATTGAAGCATCTCTATGCCTTAGGCCTAGATGGGAAAGCATAAAATCGGGGCTGGGCCCCACCACTCTGAACTACGTCCGTAGGACGGCCTCTAGCTGGTTGGCCTCTACCTCTAGTGGCCTGACCTCCACGTCTAACGGCCTGACCTCCACCTTTAATGGCCTGACCCCCACCTCTAGCTGCCTGACCGCTGCTCCTAGCTGGCTGAGCAAGCGGTGGAGCAACCGATGCCAGAATCATGGCACGAGAACTTTGCTGTGGCTTGCTGCCCAATAATGTTGGACAGGATCTCCTGATATGCCCAATACCACCACACTCAAAACACCCATCCTGCTGTTGTGGCTGCTGAAACCGAGGCTGACCCGAACGGGCCGGATAACCACGGTGATAACTCTAAATCGGAGGCGCACTGATAGGAGGTGATGGTGCACTGTAGGCTGGCTGTCCGAAATAAGGCACATAAGGACCACGACTCTCTGAAGCACTATGAGATGCCTAAAGCGTAGACTGAAATGGCCTGGGTGGATGGCCTCTTCCAATAGTACCCCTGTGCTCCAGATGAGGGCACCACTGAAACCACCAGTATGAAGAGGCCTCTTATCCGACCCCTGCCCTCTCTCCCGAGCAAGAACCATCTCGATCCTCCTAGAAACATTTGCAACCGTCTGAAAGGAAATATCGCCCCCAGTCTCCTTGGTCATCTGTAGCCTGATAGTGTAAGTGAGTCCATCAATAAACCTCCTCACCCTCTCCCTCTCAGTAGGAAGCAAGATGAGGGAATGACGAGCTAGATTCACAAAACAGGTTTCATACTGAGTAACAGTCATACTGCCCTGCTGGAGACGCTCAAACTGCCTACGGTAATCCGCTCTCAATGTGATAGGGAGAAACTTCTGTAGAAGTAGTTGTGAGAACTGCTCCCAAGTAAGTGCAGGTAACCTAGCTGGTCTAGTCAACATATAATCTCTCCACCACCTCTTGGTGGAACTCGTCATCTGCAACACAGCAAAATCGACCCCATTGGTCTCAACTATACCCATGTTAAGCAGCACCTCGTGGCAGCGGTCAAGATAATCCTGTGGGTCCTCAAAAGGTGCACCACTGAAGTGAACTAGAAGGAACTTAGTGAACCTGTCCAATCTTAATAAAGCCTTAAAAGACATGGCATGCCTATCACCGGCCTATACCAAATAACCGGTTGAACTACCCCAACTGGCGGGCCTGCTGGGGTCTAGTACTGGGGAACCATCTACTCCGGAGTATGGGTAGCGTGAGTCTGTGCTCCTCCCCCAGCCCGAGAGATGGCTGGTGCCACCGGAAAGGTACCGATCTGGGCCACACTCTCCATAAGGCCCACAAAACGGACTAGAGCATCTTGAAGCACTAGAGTGATGATGAACCCCTCCAGGACCTGAGCTGGTCCAACAGGTACAATCTACCTGAGGCTCCACTGCTGGTGCTACTGCTCGAGCTATAGGCTGAGCTCTGCCTTTGCCTCGGCCTCTAGCATGACCTCGACTTCGACCTCTGTCCCTCGTAGGAGCTGCCACTGAGGGCTCCGGTTGCTATCCAGCTGAAGATGCAGTACAGGTCCTCGCCATCTGCGAAAGAGCAAGAAGAGAAGAGTTCAATCATCAATGATAGAATAAAATCGCATGATAGAGAAGAATAGAAGTAAAATTGTTCCTAAACTCCATACCTCTGGAAGATAAATACAGATGTCTCCGTACCGATCCTCCAGACTCTACTAAGCTTGTTCGTGACTCGTGAGACTTAGGCAACCTAGTGCTCTGATACCAACTTGTCACGACCCGGAATTCCCACCTTCGGGATCGTGATGACGCCTAACATTTCACTTGCTAGGCAAGCCAACGTTAGAATAATTTATCCATTTTAAACAGTTCATATTAAATGATACGAAAGAAACTAAAATAACTGCAATAATACAAAGTAAAGTGTGGAAACCATATCAACTGAAATATTTAATGCAACCCTGGACCCGGTGTCACAAGTGCACGAGCGACTACAATAGTACAAATAAAGGTCTGAATAAAACATAGAGCTGTCTGAGCAAAAATACATAGCTAATAAAAAGAAAAGGGACTTTAGGGGCTGCAGATGCCAAGCAGTTGTACCTCAAGTCTCCACACTAATAGCCAACCCGAGCACGTTAATGACCGCCACTGGGACCGACTCCAAAATCTGCACAAGAAGTGCAGAGTATAGTATGAGTACAATAGATCCCATGTACTCTGTAAATGTCGAACCTAACCTCGACGAAGTAGTGACAAGGTTAAGGCGGGTCACTTACACTATAAACTGTACGCAATATAAAAATAATGGCTAGAAGGAAAATACAATCTAAGTAGTAAATACATGAAAATAACTCAATCTCAGAAAGAAACCAATAAATGCCAGAAATACCAATCCTTAGAGTCTAGTATGAAAGTACCGAAGCCAACACGACGCGATAAGAAAATAGGATCACATAGACTGTTACGGCGCACAACCCGATCCCACCGTATAACATAATCCTCCCTTATTCCACCGTAATAATATCAACAATAATAAATAAATATATGTTGCGGCGCGCAACCCTATTCCACCATATAACAGAATCAGTATCATAATTCACCCTTATTTCACCGTATCAATCCATCCTTATTTCACCTGTTGCAGCGTCCAACCCGATCCCACCGTATCAGTATGAATTCTCCCTTATTTCACAGAATCTATCCATTCTTATTTTACTGGTTACAGCGCGCAACCCGATCCCACCGTACAGTATAAATAAGTCAATAAAGACATTTAATTTAACAACTTAAATCACAAGAGTCTTCTACTAGTAATGGACATGAAGCAGAAACAGAAAGAAATATCGTCCCGAGATAAGAATCCACTACAATGAATACTAAACAGCCAGACAAATTCAATAAATGACAACTAAGGGTACAAATAAGTTAATAAGGCAAGTAACAGTAATTCATGAAAGTAAGGGAAAAGCCTATCATTTTTTTAACACGAGAACAATAAGTGACATAGAGCAAATAGGGGCATGGGAGACATTTAAAGCACGTAATAGTTAAGACATGGAAGGAAATAATTAACGGAATGCGAAAAGTCAAGAAAACAAGTAGTTCGGCGGCACATAAGCACTTCTCACCTTGCATATATGCCGCAACACTTGAATTTCACATAGCACATAGTCCGAGGGTTCCTAATTTCCTTAAATCAAGGTTAAACTAAACACTTACCTCACTCCGGCAGTCAAGTCAGAGCTCTACCGGGGCCTTTCCCCAAGAATCCACCTCCAAGCCACCCGTATTTAACCACAGTGGACTCGATAATGTCAAATAATTCTAAGAGAATTAATTACAATGCATAAAGTTAGGATTTTCACAATTTTTCCAAAAAGTCAAAAAAAAGTCGACCCCCGGCTCGCCTGGTCAAAACTTGAGGTTTGCACCAAAACCCATTTATCCGTTCACCCCCGAGCCCGATTATGTAATTAGTTTCAAAATTCGACCTCAAATTAAGGTCTAAATCCCCGAATTAGCAAAACCTCCCAATTCTTCCTAAAATCTCTAGTTTTCTACAATGGAAGAATAAAGATTAAGACTAGAAATTAATAGGTGATGTTAGAAATGGAAGAAAACGAGTTAAAGTGTACAAACCTATGAATAGGTGCTGAGTTTTCCCTTCAAAATCGCCTCTAGGCCGAGCTCTAATGGCGAGTTTATGAAAAATGGGTGAAATTCTGTTTTTGAAACATTTAAATCACCGGGAGTCAGGTGTTCATCGTGATCGCGTGAAACCTGATGCGTTCGCGAAGAGCATTGCCTATCTGGCTTACGCGATCGCTAGTAACTCCACATCTTCGTGAAGGTTTAGCCAGCCTCGCGAGACTGGTCTCGTGTTCACATAGAGAAACCTCAACTCCTAGCCCCGCCTCTCAAAGCTACGTGTTCGCGTGGGTGTGGACGCGTTCGCGAGGGGCAGTCCCCCCACTGCACCGCATTCGCGTCCTGTGCCTTGCATTCGCGTAGGGTTATTTCCTTCCCTAGCCCATATCACTCTTCGCAATCGTGTGAGTTCCTTCGCAATCGCGAAGAAGGAAATACTAGGTGACAACAGCAGCTAGAGGAAACCAGAATTTTCAAAGTTCAAATGGTCCGTAGGCTATCTGAAACTCACCCGAGCCCCCGGGGCTCCATACCAAACATGCACACAAGTCAAAAACATTATACGAACTCGCTCGCATGACCAAAACACCAAAGTAACACCTAGAACTACGAATCTAACACCAAAATGAATGAAATTTTTAATAAAACTTAAGAACTTGAAATTTTTCAACAGGACGTCCGAATCACGTCAAATCACGTCAAATCACTTCTATTTTGCACCAAATTTTGCAGACAAGTCATAAATATCGTAATGGTCCTATACCAAGTTCTGAAACCAAAATCTAAACCCGATATCAATAAAGTCAAACATCAGTCAAATTTATAAAGTCTTTAAACTTTTGGAACTTCAAAATTTTGACAAAATGCAATAACTCGAGCTAGGGACCTCCGAATTTGATTTGGACATACACCCAAGTCTAAAATCATGATACGGACCCACCAGGACCGTCAAAACATGGGTCCGAGTCTGTTTGTTCAAAACGTCGACCAAAATCAACTCAATGGATTTTTAAGGCACAAATTCACATTTTAATCAATTTTTCACATAAAAGCTTTACGGAAAAAGGCACAGACTACGCACACAAATTGAGAAAGGCTAAGATAAGATATTTGAGGTTTCGAAACATAGAATTAAGATTTTAAACTCTAGAAGACCTATCGGGTCATCACAATACACTGGAAGTTCATACACATGTGCTCCAATCTCCAATTTATTATGCGTTTCCGTGTGTTGGACTTCCAGCACAGATTCACCAATCTCTAGTATATTATGTTGGAACTTTCTGTGTTGCAGCAAAATAGTGGCTATTTTTCAATGACTTTGCAAACGCTAGCTATTTTTTGATTACCAGTCCAAAAACTGGCTAACCCATGCCATTTTTGTTGGGGTATAACGATGACGCTCTTAACATGGTGTGATATTGTGTGTTTTGGGCCAAGTCCGCACGGTTTTCCTCAAAAGGCCTCACTCCATTAAGAAATCCTTACACCTTATATGTGAACTCCCAATATTTTCAACTACCAATACGAGACTTTGTTCGCATCTCCAACATATTTTGCCAGATGTGTTACTATTAATCATATCATATAACAAAATCTGTTTTGAGTTAAGAAGTTAAAAATTGATGATGCACTAGAGTAAGATTAGATAAGGCTACTATTATACATCTGAGCAAACGTTTCAAGGCTGCAAAGCGACTCTCCGAAGGACTATCCATAAATTGGCAAAGCTTATCGACAGCATATATAAGACACATCAATTACACTCTATTTTTGTAAAGACGAGTGCCTATCACTATAAAATAGACATTCGCCATATCACCATATGTCTAATACCTTATCATATTTTAGGCATACTTAATTATCACTTTAGGATAACTAAATATACATCTATTCTTTTGCTGGAGATAAGGTTTATGTCCCCCTCCTTTTTTGTACTTTGCTTCTATAAATAAAATTGTTATATTTACCAAAAAAAGAAAAAAAAAAGACACATCAAGTCTTGTAATTGTAATTTATTAAGGAGCACCTATCAAGCTTCGATATAGTTGAAGGATCAAAATATGTACAAGAGCCATGTAAAATGAAACTATCACGTCTTCTTTTCTCCCTTAAGAAAAGGCCCTTAAATTATAGTACGTAAAATTTTGATTGTTGTAGTAATACATTTTAATTTTCTACGTAATTTAAGTGTAGCCCGACGTTCACTAGAAGCGTTTGTAAACTAAAATATGGAAAGAGTTAATTAGATTTTTCTTTTTTGGGTCAAATGAAAGAGTTGGACGATTTAACAAAAATATAGAGGCATCTACTTTTTTATCAACAATTTTGATATGGTCTCTGTATTTTGGACTCTAGCTGCACATCATGGTGCTCAAGTCCCCTTCTATTTCTTTTCACATGGTTTTCTACATTAGCTCAAAAGCAACATTTTCAATCCTTTTTCTTTGGGCGGTTAGAAAGAAAAGGTGTTCTTTGCCTTTTGCTTTTGAAATCTTTCCGTCCAAATATTGACCCCTACGAGGACCCTTTAAATCACACAATATTGTAATATTAAGTTGTTAGATATAAAGCTCGCCATTTTGGTCCCAGACAAAAGAGAAAAGGGAAAACAAAGAATACAAAGGAATTAAGGAAACGATCTATATAGTAGGTATGTTTAAACTGATGGGTGTCCTCTGCGAAGGGATATCTTTCTATTTTTTCTTTCAATGTTTTTGGCTAAAGTCAGCCATAATGTCGGGTTTGGAAGACATACTTTATTTCTGAAAGTATATGCGTAACCTTCTAAAAATTATCCATCGACGACTGTTTGTTCCTTTCGCACTAATGAAGCTTAATAAAGTGACAAAAAGTTCGATAAAAGAAAAAGAAGTGTCCATTTTGTCTTTCCAATTACAGTAATAGTGTAAAATACTTTTGCTTTTATACTATTAATGTACATAGCTCAAGGGTGTGTTTGATGCGAAGGAATATGTTTTCTAGAAAATAAGTGACCTTTTACTTATTTTTTTATGTTTGACTGGTGAGTGAAAATTTTTTTTCGAAAAATATTTTCTAATATTTTATTAGTGAGTAGAAAATATATTTTCGAACAATATATAATTTGGAGAAACACTATGATTGAGGTGGAAGGGGACAAAGGATGGAGGCACGGGAAGGGAGGAGGGGGGAGCGGGGGCGGGGAGGATGGATTGTTGGTGTATGGGTGGTGCGTGGGCAGTGACGTGGGGATGGGTTAGGTGGGTCAGTGGAGGTAGGGGGTGGNGTGGCCGGGGGTTTGGGGGATAGGGCATGGAGGTGGGAAATATTAAAAAAGGGTTTTTGCAAAATGAAAAAATTAAAAAATATTTTTTTTAAATATATTCTCTTTCGTGCAAAACACACCCTAAATCCATAACTAAATGGTTAATCACTGTAGGTCATACATAGTTTCTGTACTCTTCTGGGTCAAATTGCGCTATTATTTTTCATGATGGAATATTATATGAATCAGATGTTTTAATTTATGACGTTTCCTAAATTTGTAAGGTGACCATGTTAACGATCCCAATCATGGAGCCATTCCATTTCAATTTTCAATTCTAGTGTGTTAGCATCACGTGTTAAACTTGACATAATATCATCGGAGTTTAAAAATAAGTTTAAAAACATGGGTACAGGACGCGAATAATATATCCCAAACAATTAGTAGGTCGCACAAAAAATAACAGATAAGGAAAACGAGGTGAAAGAAAAGAAAGGTTAAAAAAAAAGTTTAAGGATTTAAATTCTAGCACTTATAATGTTATCAGTAAATTTTAATTTGCGAATAGCAGATAAATTTTCATCTTTATCAGATTATTAATTAATTCTTACAACTAAAAAATGCTTTTTATCTAATAAATAATTTGATTGTATAAATATTTTTTTTTACAATATCAGTACAAAAAAACTTAAACTTATCAGTTTGTATATAACTCAATGGATGTTATGCTGAGGATACAAATCTCCAAAGTATAGCCAGCATGTGATGACTCTCTTCCGAATGTTGAATTTAATTGAGATACATAACAAATAAAGTTTAGAATATTCCAAGTAGAAAAAGGAGATCATTTTAGAAGGACCAGAGAAAATGATAATATAGTGCAAACTGTACTAGTTTTTTAACAATCCTATCCACCTCTGAGACCATATATATGCATGAAAGCTACTTCTAAGTCTCACATCAGTATCAAAGATAAAGATGCACTTTTTATAAAGCTATAATTATTTTATATTATATTATATATCTAGAAAGAGATGGCCAATTTGAATACGCTAGACACATAATAATGAAACTTCTTTTTTGTCATTATAAGACTCCGGAGTTAGCTCTAGGTTTCTATTCAATTGAATTTTGGTCTGTAACAGTTTGCTACCTATTCCATTGATTAGATAGGAGTACTATATCATAATTTAAACAACTCTCTTCTAACTCTAAATATTAAACTTACCTTCTTTTTTCCTTTCATGAAATCGTATTCAATTATAATATATCACACAATGGCTTCCCTTGTATTGAAATGACATGACATGTTAACGAGTAGTTCGCGCTAGGAGCTCACTTCCTCGAGAGCAAGATACCGTTAAGATGAATTTATGTTCAAATCTATCATAGATTCCGCATAGATTATTCTCTAAGTTAAATTTTGATTGCCACATTTTTGAGATAATACAGTAATAAAGTAGGTAAGTTTTTTAAAAAAAGGAATATTCATTTTTAAAAACCAAAAAGTGGTAGCACTATGTATTATTGCTGCCATTTCTTGCGCTCTGTATATCAACTTTAAACTGTAATTAACAAACATTTGGTTTCATTCTGAACTAGTGTCAGCGAAACTAGTACTCTCTTCAAATGAAATTAAATATAGCTTGATATGAAAATCAATAAAGGGCAATGACCCTTGTTTTCTTTTTCTTTTTGTAAGCCAAAATGTTAAGGAGAAACCATATTGACATCAGAAAATCAAATTGATTTCATCAGTAAAATGTTAAACATATATAAATAGTGAAAATGATTATAGTCTGAATATTCAGAAACCATCAATTCCTCTAGCAATTATGAATTTCAAACATTAATATCTTTAACAGCACGTTTCTTTCAATTAAAAGCATTGGTGTACAAGGCATATGGTTGTTCATTCAAAGTTTTTTTCTCTTGAGCTCTCTCCACAGCGTACGATAGCGTGAGTTGCTGACGTGTGCCCTTGCCGGCATGGCCAGGGGACAGCCAAGGAAGAACAGAAATAAGATTCAACTCTCTGAACGGACGGTAATGAAAGCTAATCGACGTCCTGTAGTGTTAGAACCTGTAGAAATTCGAGAAATTATAGAGGAAGGGGAGACGGCTAGGGTTTCCTCGCCGGAAATCTCTAATCGAAGGACTGAGCAGAACACTACGCCTACAAACACCACGACGACAACGGAGAAGATGAAATCTGTCATACCCAATCAGATGACCCCAGTCGGACACAATCAAAAATCTATTGCAATTGGGGGCACCCCGAAGGTTAACGATACTACGACTAATCGAAAAGCATGTGTTAGTGGGAACCAGAGCTTTGCTACCACATCGAATCAGAATTTTGGTGACAGAGGGTCTCAGAGTGATGATGGTACATGGAAGCATCAGATAAGCACTCCCAGTGGTTTGAAAGCTGATCATGATCACGTGACTAAACAGACTGAAATTGAGAAGGGAAAACCAGCAACTAAGGAGCAAAATTGGGCGAAATTGTTTGCGAGCAACAGGCTAGCAGCTAGGGGTATGAGTCTTTCGTATATTGCCCCAGTCATACGAGAAGGTGAGAAAATTGCATAATTGAATCAAGCAGAGCTAGAAAAGGAACAGCAAAGTGGAGGAAGGCAGTGGTCTTATATGTGTGTGCTATTCCGTCGATTGGAGCCTTGGAAAGATACATAGGTATCCAATGGAACTTTACTGCTAAACCAAAAATCTATTTGCATAATGATGGGTACTTTGTTGTGAATTTTAACACCATAGAAGGTAGAGATGAAGTCCTATATGCAGACCCCCATACAATAAATAACAAGCCAATCATAATCAAGCCATGGGAAGCAGACTTCAATCTCAATGAGGAAGTCTTAAGAGTTGGGTATCATCGTGGGTGCAATTCCCAAATCTTACCAGTAAATTGCTGGGAAATGGAAACATTAAGCAGGATAAGTAATGTTCTGGGTAATCCAAATTATGCTGACGAATGCACAACAAAGGTAGAACGGATATCATTTGCTCAAGTGTTGATAGAAATGGATGCAACAATTCCCCTCCCAGAAAGAATCAAAATCCAGGATCCAACAGGGAAGCTGTTTGAGCAAGATGTTTGGTATGATTGGGTACCGGATTACTGTGAGACATGTCTTCAAGTAGGGCACAACTGCAAAAAGTATGAAAAGCAGGTTGCTGAGCAGAAGACAAAGCAGAAAGCGGAACCTGTAAAGAATGCAGTACAAAAAAAGCAAGAACAAGAAAGGAGATTCAGACAAGGAGCACCAATTGCCATACAAAGTGAAAAGGGGTGTGGAAAGAAGGATGCACCTGAGACAAGAAGCAAGGCACAGATGAGTCAAATGCAGGCCCTGGAAATATAGGGGAGTAAGCAACAAGATGTACTTAAGAGTGGGAACAAGACACCTACAAATCTAGTACATGCTCAAACAACACAAGGAAATGCCTGGCAACTTGTGAGGAACAAATCTGCTGCAAGAAACAGTCAAAGCCCCAGACAAGGAGTGGTCATTGGTACAGATAATGGATTCAGCCCGTTGGTGATTCATGGATCAACATGTGACCAAGCAATTGCATTACAAGAAATGGGACAATGTAGCCAGAAGAAGGATGAGGGGGGTACCACAAATTACTCATTATCTCAATGAAACTTTTCACATGGAATGTGAGAGGGATGAATAAATTGTATAAACAGAAGGAGTTAAAGTCATTCATTATAGAGAATAAAATTAGTATTGTAGCGTATTGGAGAATAGGGTGAAGGAGCAAAATGCTAAAAGGATTATCGATAAAATTGCAAAAGGATGGTCCTGGTATGCAAACTATCAGTACAGTAGTAGAGGGAGGATTTGGTTACTGTGGGACACGGGAAAGCTAGACTTTCGTTTGATAACCATGACAGATCAAATAATACATGGTTATGTCAAAAGTTCAACCATGCCTATAGAGTTCTACTTCACTATTGTCTATGGGTTGCACATTGTGGATGATAGGAAAAGTCTTTGGTCACAGTTGAAAGGAATGGAGAATGGGATCCAGGGACCGTGGCTCATCACGGGAGATTTTAATACAATCCTACGGCCTAAAGATCGAAGTAATGGAAATACAGTACTGGAGGCTGAAACTAGAGATTTTGAGGATTTCGTCGTTGATACAGTGATGTGTGAATTGAGAACAACTGGCAGGGAATTTACTTGGACATTTAGCCATATCTTTAGCAGAATAGATTGGGCAATAGGGAATGCAGGCTGGATGACTCTAATGCCTCAAGTGGAGGTGGAGATACTCAGATCCAAGATTCTCTGATCACTCTCCTTTGAGCATTGATTTTGCTGAAACAGTTAACAACAGACCCAGACCTTTTAAGTTCTTAAACCACTTGGCGGAGCATCATGATTTTTAACAAAGGTAGACACAGGTTGGAGGAGGCTAGTCGTAGGAGATCCTACGAAAAGAGTCTGGCTGAAATTGAAGAATGTAAAGGCAGAAATGAAGGCACTAAACAACAAAGAGTTCTCAAATGTGGGAAACAGAATCAAGGACACAAGGAAGGATCTTGGAAATTTTCAGGAAAAAATGAGAGACTTTAGGCATGATGCAGGTTTGTTTGATGCTGAGAGGAGCCTAAAAAAGGAATTGGAGAAATGGACCATGATGGAAGAGAGCATATGCAGGCAGAAATCCAGAATTCAACGGTTGCAACTAGGGGACGAAACACAGCTTACTTTTTTGCAAGTGTTAAAAATAAAGTTGCCCATAACCAAATTAAAAAGCTGAAGAATTCTTCAGGTGACTGGATTCATACCGAAACAGAGATTAAAGAAGAGATTATAAGTTTTTATAAAAAACTACTTGGAACAGCTGCTCCACAAATGCCTGCTATCAGACCTGAGATATGTACCAAAAGCCGGTTACTAAATAGAAGTCAACAACTATCTCTGATTGCACCAGTAACACATGAAGAAGTTTACCAAGCTCTATAAGGTATAGATGATATGAAAGCAGTGGGAGGGGATGGTTTTAATGCTCATTTTTTCAAGAAAGCTTGGCCAGTAATAGGTACAGAGGTAACTACTGCCATTCTACATTTTTTTTGACACCTCAGTTCTATATAAGCCTATTAATTGCACCTCAGTAACTTTAGTTCCTAAAGTCAAGAACCCCATAGCAGTGAAGGAATTGAGACCCATATCATGCTGCTCAGTACTTTACAAAATGATCTCCAAGATTTTAACAACCAGACTGCAGAGAGTGATCGATGAACTTATAGATAACAGTCAATCAGCTTTTGTTCCTGCGAGAGTGATTAGTGATAACATCATTCTGAGCCATGAAATGGTTAACGGATATGGAAGGAAAGGAATATCTCCAAGATGCATGATGAAAGTTGACATGCAAAAGGCTTATGATTGATTAGAGTGTGGGTTTGTTGAACAAGTGCTGACTCACATGAACTTTCCAAATAAGTTCATAAGATGGGTCATGAAATGCCTTAGATCGATATCTTATTCAATTGGTATCAATAGCTGGCCAACAGAACCATTTGTAGCTAAGAGAGGATTAAGACAGGGAGATCCTATGTCCCGTTTCTTATTTGTTCTTGCCATGGACTATTTCTCCAAAATGCTGAGAAGACTAGATGACCAACCTGATTTTAACTATCACTCTAAATGCTCAAGACTGAAACTGATTCAATTGGGGTTTGCAGATGATCTCCTCCTCTTTTGTAGGGGTGACTATATATCTATACAGATGCTTTATGACTGTTTTCAAGAGCTCTCAGGTGTCTGGCTAGGTAGCAAATAAGGATAAAAGTTCAATATACTTTGGTGGGGTGAGTGAAGGGACATAAAAGGCTATTATGGAAATGCTTGGTTTCACCAAAGGAGAAATGCCTTTCAGATATTTAGGAGTTCCGCTCAGTACCAAAAGACTGTCAGTCAGCCAATGTCAACCTTTACTTGAAAAAATGCTGGGAAGAATCGCAAGCTAGACAACAAAATTTCTCTCGTATGCAGGAAGGGTTCAATTGCTCAAGAATGTCCTATCCTCTATCCAGATTTATTGGTCGCAAATATTTGTACTACCCACTAAAGTGATAAAGTTAATTGAAGCCACATGCAGAAGGTTTATTTGGACTGGAGGTGTAGAGCTAACAAAGAAAGCTCTACTTGCTTGGGATAAAGTTTGCTATCCTACTAGTGCTGGTGGCCTGAATATCCTTGATATTGCTGTATGGAACAGAGCAACTATTAGCAAGTTACTCTGGAATATATGTTGTAAAAAGGATAAACTCTGGGTGAAGTGGGTCCACAGTTACTACATCAAAGGGGACAAGTGTGGGGAGTTGTTCCTAAGCAAGCATCTTGGGTGGTGCAAACGATTATGAAGATTCAAAGCTATGTTCAGCAAGCTGGGATCAATGAAGAGGACCTGCAGAGCCTGCCTACTTTCTCAATAAAGAATATGTATGTGCTAATGAGAGATGACTTTCCAAAAGTACGTTGGAGAAAATTGGTGTGCAATAATTTTGGAGTTCTAAAGTGGATTTTCATCCTCAGATTAGCAGCTCATGGTAGACTAGCTACAAAAGACAGGTTGATGCAATAGGGGATTACTGATAATCAAGTGTGTCCGATGTGTACTTCACAGGTTGAAAGTATATCTCACCTCTTCTTTTAAGTGTGAGATATCTGCACAAGTGTGGAATTAGCTACTTAAGTGGCAAAAGATTGCTAGAACTGCTATGGCTTGGCCAGAGGAACTAAATTGGGCAAAAAACCATGCCAAAGGGAGAAGTGCAAGTGCTGAAATATTTAGGATGACGTTGGCCACAGGCGTCTATCACATCTGGATTGAGAGGAATCACAGGGTTTTCCAAGATAAACAAACAGATCACAAGAGCATTGTCAGGAAAATAATCCAAGAAGTTTTTCATAGAGGATTACAAAGGAGAAGACTTACTACAGAGCTTGGAAAATTGAATTGGTATCCTTCTTAGTATAGTCTGCCTTGGACTTGTAGGTTAGGAGTGTTACTCGTAATAGAAGCTAGCTTTGTACAATGCAGTTTGATGGTAAACTAAGCTGCAGTTTTGTGTTCTCTTCTGTACATATTGCTATTTGGTAATAAAAATTCTTTATTTACCCCCTAAAAGAAAAAATCATTGGTGTACGTCCCATTAGAGGGACCAATAAGATAATTCCATATGCTACAACAGAGCATTCAAAAGAAAGTCAAAGAAGTAGGTGTAATAAGAAAGGGAGATAATGGAACCCAATCAACGCATGCATGCACTCAATATTATTTTTAAAATGCATAAGCAATTGCGAGCACCGGTCAAAAAAGTAGGAATGATTAACATATAGAGGACATGAATGTATAACATAGGATGGAATTGTTGCCAACCATAACAAGAATAATTTGTCTTTATCAAAGCGAAAGTTCTTTTGGGATTGAGTTGACACAATCATGATTGAGTTGAATGGGGGAAAACACTACCAAAGTTTCCCCTTTGATTAAACTTTACGGTATACCTTTACATACTGATTAGACCATTCTTAAAAATAAAAGTTGTGTCTAACGTTTCTTTTACGAAGTACTAACACATTAACAAGACAGATCAAAAGTTACTCCCAAGAGTTATTTTCTTACTCTCGATTCAAATGCTGAACTACAAAAAGAAAGCTTGTGGCCAAGATGTTGGAATTTGAACATAAGTTAATTGGTTATAGCCTGAAAAGATAGTGATGTGGTTCAAGTGATGAATAATTAAGGCCTAATATTAAAGGATAAAATACTATGTGTGTGAATAAGTGAGGCCTAATAAAAATTGGCCTGTGATGGGTAGACACTCTATATAAATAGAGGCCAACCCTCCTTTCTGTAGCTATTAGAAAACCCTAGCGTATTCTACCTCTTGAATACGTGGTAAAAGGTAAACGTCCCATCAGTCAAGTTCTCCGGGCTGTGAGAGCGCGTAGCTAGTGGATCGTGGAAGTTAATAGCAGGATTAATCTCCGTTTGCTATCGCTGCTGAATCTATGGAGTTTAACGGTACATTTTCTTAGACTCTAACTTAAAATTATAATTTTATATATGTATAATTGTTTCTTGATCTCTGTTATGGCTGCGATTTAATTATGTTACAGTTTGTATCAGAAGCACAATAGTCAGGGATTAAGATCGATTATTATCTTTCTTGAGTTAGAACTGATGAAATTGATCTTGATTGTTGTCACACTCGATTGTTGTCATTGACGAATCGATAAAATTAATGCAACAATCTTGTTTTATCTCCTATCTTGATTTTCCTTAATTATAACTGAAATTAAAAATTATTGAACGATGGATTTATTGTTTGTCGGGATCAGAATCGCAATGTTCCATTCAAAGATTCTTGATTTATTTGGGAAGAGATTCAACAAAAATTTGGTCTGCTTAGTCACCAAACTAGTTCGTTATGTTGTTGGATTGTTCGGTGGCGGCGGCTCTTTTGTGTTTCCCGCTTGCGATTGGTTCATCTTAATATATATATATATATATATATATATATATATATATATATTACATCCATTTTGATTTAGTACAAATAGCCGCTAAGCCTTTATCCAAAGAAGGATTGGACACATCACTTCTACTCTATCTTAGAGATTCTAGATTTCTAGAGTTCAATGATTCATTGCTAGGAATGGTTGAAATCAGTCTTTGCAATGGTCCGATTTATTTCGACTGTTTCCCTAACTTCTCAGTCTTCCTTAAAGATAGAAATATTTTAGATGCCTTGACCCTTAATGTTAAGACTTCTAATTATAAGATTAAAACTGGTTCTCTTCCAGTTGCAATTATTTACAGAATCCAGTATAAGGCCATGAGTTGGGCGGAAGTTAGTCCCTGAGGGGGTAGAGGGGACTGGAAAAATACGAGTAATGTAAGGAACAAGAAGCAATAAATAAAGAAAAACTCAGGCGGCAAAGCTGACCATATGCAAACATATGCTAAATAAAATAGGTAGCAGTGCCGATCGAATGCAAGTATATTAACATAAGATTAAAACGTAAAATCTGGCGGCAGAGCTGATCAGGAGTATTATTGATAACAAGAAATTAAAATATTTAGATATTAAAAAATTAAAACTTAAAAGCTTACAGGGTATAGAGTTCTTAAGTGTTGAGAGGGTTTAGAGAGAGAGAAAATGTGTTGAGAGAATTCTAAAATTTAGGAGAAGGATTGAATTCCCTCTTCCGTGAGTGAGGGAGTCTATTTATAGAATTATAGACCATGCTACAGTAAAAGTATACAGTGTTTTGCAATAGTGAAAAGTGCAAAGTAATATACAGTGATAAGTGCACAGTAATCTACAGTAACATTGCTACAGTAACTTCTTTGGAAAATTCTTTGGTGGTGTCATATTTGATGTCAGCGACAAATTTGTCATGATTTTGACTTATTCTGGGTCATAGTCAGGGTCATCCTCTTCTTCTGATTGTTCTTCAGACGAATTGGATGAATGTTGATCGGGAACCTTTCCCTTGAGTTGTTGTAGAAGGTTTTTCATCTCCTGGATGTAGTCTTCTTTGCTGGTAGAGCCTGCTAACTTTGCTTGAACTAGCCTTCTTTGCTGCAAAAATGAAGTGTTTGCTAAATCTGTAGGTGACAAAAATTTGGGGTTGCTGGAAACTATTTTTTAACTGCTGGTAAGTAAGTTTCCGTGGCATCCCTCCATGCCTTGTACCACTTTCCGTGAAATCTGAAACAGAAATACTCAAATCCTTCTTTCACTGGTGGAGGAAATATATATGCCAAATGGTCGTAAATAGGCCACCATTGGTGTAAAAACCATTGGAAAAAATCTATTGGCAAGTTTTTGCCCCAAAGGAGAAAATATGAGTGTTTGTTGGTATGATTTTGAAAGGTCAGCGCATTAAACTACGCATCTTTATAATTATAGTAACTGAAAAATTGGGGAGAAAATTGCTGGGAAAGTTTTCTGACTTTCACAGGGTGATCACCCCATTCCTTCAGCGAGATGATTTTGTTTATCCACTCTGTGGTATGGGTGATATAGGTTTGGGTTTTGTCCAAAAAGGGTTTAAACAGACAAGAGTGAGTATCTATAAGGATAAATTCATAGAACTTCTGGTTATGAACAGGAGCTTTTTGGAGAAAGTTGGATGATGGGTCGAGCATATTTTTGGCTACTACTAGAAGGTTAGAATCTCAAAGATGTGGCCCGGTTTGGACGAGTGAGTAAGTCATCTCGTTCTTAATATATTGAGGTTCCCTCGAATAAGGACCTACTTAAGAAATTGGTTGAGGCACGGGTGAAGAAAGTGTCTCCTTAGGCGCAGAAGGCACCGTGCTCTGTGTACTGGGGCTTTTGGCCACCACTTGTCCTTTAGTGGGTTTTTTACCACCACTTCTTTCTTTGTGGTGCTTGTAGCAGCCACGGTTGAAGTTGAAGGCGTAGTGCTTTTTGCAACCACAGCTGAAGTTGAAGCTGAAGAAGACCTGGTGGAAGATATGGCGGCTGCTTCAAGGAGTTGCGCCATCGACTTTGCCACTTCCTCTTGGTCGAGAGGAGTCATGGGTGCTTTTGAAGTAAGGCCTATGAGTTGTATCCATTTTTCAAAATCTTTTGCCGTCCACTACGAAGCATGCGGCTGTGCAAATTGAATATGATCTTCAGAAGAGGGTTCTTCTTCAGCGATATCTGCCCATCTTCGAGGTTGGACAATTGAAATTTATTTGGCCGAAATTGGCTGTGATGAGACCACCATTGGGATTCCTTTCATGGCATAGTCTGCAGGCGATCTATATTTTGGCTGGCTTGGTCCAACTTCTGTTGTTTGCTGCTTTTTTTGCAGCTACTGTTGTTGTCTGTTGTTGTTGAACAACTACTGAAATTGAAACATCTTTAGGCTGTTGTGTGGCAGCCTGCTGTTGTTGCTTTTCCTCCGGGGCTGGTAAGGCTAACCGCGGGTGCTTTGGTTTTTTAGGCATTTTATCTGCCTTGAAGGAATTCACGGGTTAGGAAATCAGGTATGGAATTTGAGCTTCTCTTTATATATTCAATATCAAAATCAAAAATTGATAAAATAACTTGTCATCTGGTAAAAATATATTTTGAAGAAATATTTTACACATCTTTTTGTAAAACAGACTTAGCTGCTTTGCAGTCAATGCGAAGCAAAAACTTTTGGTTTAATAAATCTGATTGAAATTTGGATATGCATAAAACAATTATCAAAATTTCTTTTTTAATTGTTGGATAGTTCTGTTGTGAGCTATTTCAGTGCTTTGATGTAAAAAAAATGATACTTTCTTTATTATTTTTAATTTGTTTTAAGATACCACCATATCCTATGTCTGATGCATTTGTTTCTACGATTTTAAAAGCAGATGGATGGGGAGACTTAGGAGGGGGAGATTTTTGACTTTTAACTTAAGTTGTTTGACAGCATTGTTTTGGGCATCTGTCCAAGGAACTGGAGGCTTTTTCAATCTGTCGTGAAGGGGCTTTAGTAGAATGCTTAATCCCGGAATGAAATCACAAATATAGTTGACACAACCAAAAAACTTTTGAAGTTGTGTCTTGTCCAGTCCCCTCTACCCCTCGGGGACTAGCTTCTGCCCCTCTGTGTGATATTGTTATGAAACTACTTTTATAAGAAAACAACGAACTTTTTTGTTCAAAAAGGGCTTAAAGACGTACGCTCCAACTTTGGTTTGGCAATAAAGATTCTTATCAAATTTTATCTTGTTGGTGTAATCCCTAACTTAACTAAGGAAAAGATTCTGACGATTATTTTAAAGTCAGAGAATGGATTCAATTACCAGTGATTTTTTTGTTATCAATCCCATAATGTCTTTTCCTGAGCTGTTTAACGAGATTAAGACAACCTATAATGCACAAAACGATAAGTGGAATATTGATGAGCTTATTACTGTTTGTGTAGTAAAGGAAGGGAGGATCCAAAAGAAGAAAGTAGAGGGCGTAGTGAGCTTTGTTAGTTTGTCTAGATCAGCTGGTTATTCCTCTTATAAAAGAAAAGGTGGACCCAAATGTTATAAAAAGAAACATGATCAGTCTCATCATTCAGGTGGTAATAGTGGTCATATTAATAAGTTTGGTTTTAACCAAGGTCAGTCTCATAATCCTCTTGGTCCTCAAGCTGTAATTATGAAAGAAATCAAGTGCTAAAATTGCAAACAAGTAGATCATAAAAAAGCTGGTTGTCCTCTGAAAAAGAAACCAGGTAATCTTTTGGCTTTTGTCTGCTTTGAAACTCGTCTTGTTCGTGTTCCTTTAAATTCCTGGTGGTTGGATAGTGGTGCAACTGTTCATGTAACCAATGACTTGCAGGATCTAGTAAGCAGACGGAAGTCAAAAGAGGATGAAGCCAGTGTTGTTGTGGGCAATGGACTCAAAGCAAAAGTAGAGTTTATAGGGACATCTATTTTACCTTTTAAAAATAATTCTAGTATTTATTTATAAAATACTATTTTTGTACTATATATGAGACGTGAATTAGTTTCAGTTTCACTTTTGGACAAGTCTGGTTATTCATTTCAACAAAATAATGGTATTATTAAATTTCCTATGATTCACATGTTGTTGTTGAAGCCTTTTTAAGTGATGGTCTATATTGCTTGAATGTGTTGAATGAAATTTTTTCTGCAATGCAGGTTGAAAGTATTACTCACAAAAGGTCTGCTATGAGTAAAACGTCTTACCTGTTATGGTATATACGTCTTGATCATATTTCTAAAGAAAAAATTAAACGATTGGTAGAGAAAAATATTTTACCTGTTCTTGATCCAAAAGATTTTGAAACATGTGTGGACTGTGTTAAGGATAAAATGACCAAGTTTAAGATAAAGGGTTCCTGTAGGAGCTCTGAACTCTTAGAAATTATTCATACTGATATTAGTGGACCTTATGTACCTACTTTGACCAATCATAAGTATTTTATCACTGTTATTGATGGCTTTTCAAGATATTGTTATATATACCTTTTAAAAGAGAAGTATGAAACACTTGATAAGTTTAAAATTTACAAGATTGAAGTTGAGAAACAGCTTGGGAAATCCATTAAGATAGTGAGGTCTGACCGTGGTGGTGAGTACTATGAAAAATATGATGAGTTGGTCAATGTATGGGGCCTTTGCTTTGTATTTGCAAGAATGTAGGATAATAGCATAATACACCATGCCAGGTACTCTTGAGCAGAATGGTGTGGCTGAGAGATGAAATCGTACTCTTATGGAAATGGTGAGAAGTATGATGTCAAAGACTAGCCTGCCTGAGTCTCTTTGGGGTGAAGCCTTAAAAACAACGACCTATATCCTGAATAGGGTTCCTACAAAATCTGTCTTGAAAACTACTTTCGAACTGTGGATAACCTGAAAACCTAGCTTGGACCATTTTCACATTTGGGGATGTCCAGCTTAAGTTCGTATTTATTCACCTACAGAAAAGAAAACTGATCCTAAAACTACCAATTATTTCTTTAGAGGCTATCCTGACACTCTAAAGGTTTTAGGTTTTTCAGTCCCGGGTGTGGCACTAGAATCGTTGAGTCTATTAATGCAAAATTTCTTGAGCATGATGTTTGTGATTGTTATTGTTCATGTGGGAAGGAAATTGTATTGAAAGAGAAGGAATTCATTGTCCCTGTACCTGTTGTACATGAAAAGATGGTAAACGAACCTATTCATGTAGGGGAGAATCAACAGAACAATGACTCAGATCCCATGGTCCCTGAGCAAAATGAACACAATGAACCACTTCGTAGGTCACAAAGAGAAAGAAGATCTGCCAACTCTGATGATTTTATCGTATATGTGACTGAAAATCTTAGTGATACTGGAGAGTTGACTGATCCTTTATCATATGCTCAAGCTATTTTCTCTCCATATGTTAATAAATGGCGTGAGGCAATAAAAGATGAACACTACAAAAAAAACTAGAAGTAGCTACGAATGTCGTCGCTCATCTGTCGCTAAAACACTCGTGGCTACCAGAATTTCTTGATAATCCGTTGCTAATCCGTCGCTAAATGATATTAGCGACATATTTTTCTGTTTAGCTACAAAATTTGTCCGTCGCTAAAACTTAAATTTTTAGTAGTGGAAATGCGCTCCATGGAACACAATAGAGTGTGGGAGCTAGTTGAATTGCCTGTAGGTTTTAGGCATATTGGATACAAATGGGTGTTTACAAATAAAAGAGTCTCCAAGGGAAATATAGACCATTATAAAGCAAGGTTGGTTGCTAAGGGTTACACTCAGAAAGAAGGTATTGATTATAAAGAAATATTTTCTCCTGTTTCATCTAAGGATGCATTTAGAGTCGTGATGACTCTTGTGGCTCATTTTGATTTAGAGTTGTACTAGATGGATGTTAAAACTGCTTTCCTGAATAAGGGTCTGCTTGAAGGAGTTTACATGGTTCAACCTGAAGGGTTTAAAGAAACTGGTAAAGAACATCTAGTGTACAAGCTTAACAAATCTATATATGGGCTTAGACAAGCCTCCGGACAGTGGTACTTAAAATTTGATGAAACTATTACAAAATTTGGATTTGTGAAAAGTAAGCTTGACGAATGTGTTTATCTCAAAATAACTAATGGCAATTTTATTATTATGGTTCTCTATATTGATGACATTCTACTTGCCACAAATGATTTGGGCTTGATGAATGAGACCAAACAATTTTTGTCCAGGTATTTTGATATGAAAGATCTTGGTGAAGCCTCTTTTTTTCTTGGGATAGAAATTAAAAGAAATAGGTCACGTGGTTTGTTGGGTTTATCTCAACGTTCTTATATTGAAAGTGTGCTTAAAACTTTCAATGTGCAAGACTGTAGACTTGGTGTTACACCTGTTGTAAAAGGGGACAAACTTAGCAAGGATCAACGTCCGAAAAATGATGTTAAAAAGAGAACTATGAAAGATGTGCCATATGCAAGTGTTTTTAGCTGCTTGATGTATATACAGGTTTGTACAAGGCCTGATATATCATTTGCTGTTAATATGTTGTGAAGATTTTCTTCTAATCCTGGGTGGGCACATCGGGTGGCTGCAAAGAAAGTGATGAGATATCTACAGCACACCAAAGACTTCATGCTTGTGTACAAAAAAGTTGATGATCTGGATCTGCTGGTATATTCAGATTCTGATTTTGCAGATTGTCAAGACACTATGAAATCAACTTCTGGTATATTTTATGTTGGCTGGAGGTGTTGTTTCATGGAAAAGTGAGAAACAGAGTATCACTGCTACATCCACAATAAAAGCTGAGTTTATTGCTTGTTGGGAGACTGCTTCATATGGTGTCTGGATGAAGAATTTTCTTACTAAATTGCAATTGTGGATTTTATATCTAAGCCGGTGACTATTTTCTATGACAACAGTGCAGCTGTGTTCTTCTCTAAGAATAACAAGAGAACAAGAGGCTCTAAGCATGTTAGCCTTAAGTTTCTTAAGGTTAGAGATATGGTAAGATAAGGTGATATATGTATTGAGCATGTTAACCACTCACTAAAGATTTTAGGTTTGTAGTATTTAATGAACATGCTAAAAAAATGGGTATTGTAGAGTTTTTTGATGTGCTTTAGTCAGTGGGAGTTACTTCGTAATTGCTGACTGAGATATTGCTTTTAATAAATCATATTTTTATGCAAGCTTGTGTTATTTTATATTTGTTATGCTTATTAACTAACATGATAATTTATTTATTTTTTCCAATTGGATATTGCATATACTCATGGTATCTTTGAGTTTTGCTGCTTGTTGCCTTGATTATCCCGGGTAAGGCACAAGGAAAACCTCCTGAGATGATATGATTTTTGTGTCACTTGGAGGCTCCTGAGGTGATATGGTTATAATATCACTTGGAGGATTATTTCTTTCTAAGAGGTGTGGCTCTGTTCACCTTGATTAGAAAGATAACATGCTTAGCACACATGTTTGATCCATGTTGATGGAAATTTTAGCACATGTGATCATAGAGAGAATTCATACCTTGAAATGGTGTGATGCCTGCTACGATTGATTATTAGTGTCCTCCATTGATATTGGATGGATTATCATATGGGTCATTCTATCCTTGGCTATGTGATTAGTGTGACCACTATAGAGTCTAAAATCTTTTTTAAAATATTTTTCTCAAAACTCAAAAGTTTCTGAAATTATTTTCTTGTCCTCAGTTAACGTTGACGTCCAAGTGGAAGAATATTGGAATTTAGACTTACGTTAATTGGTTATAGCCTGAAAGGATAGTGACGTGGCCCAAGTGGTGGATAAATAAAAGGCCTAATATTATATACTATGTGTGTGGATAAGTGAGGCCTAATAACTATTGTCATGTGATGGGTAGGCACTCTTTATAAATAGAGGCCAACCCTCCTTTCCCTAGCTATTAGAAAATCATAGCGTATTCTGCCTCTTGAATACGTGGTAAAAGGTAGACGTCCCATTGGTCAAGTTCTCCGGGATGTGAGAGCGCGTAGCTAGTGGATCGTGGAAGTTGGTCGCAGGCTTAATTGTCGTTTGCTGTCGCTGCTGAATCCATAGAGTTTTATGGTATGCTTCCTTAGACTCTAACTCAAGATTATGATTTGATATCTATATAATTGTGTCTTAATCTCTGCTATGGCTGCGATTTAATTATCTTACAGAGAGAGGTCACATTTAATTGCAATTTTATGAATTTGAATCTTAATAGTTTTCTAGCGACAATGAATAAAATTGAATTTTTCCTACTTGTTTATTGATTTAAAAACTTAATGTACAAGGGTTGTTTGGTTAAGTTTATTCGATTAACTGGAAATACACTGGACAAATAATACAGCAGTGTCCAAGACTTAAATGAAGATAAGCAACAACTCTTTCTCTCTAGAAAATAACCAACGGATACCTAAAAACGCGAATACTCATCACAATCCTCCTAAATGGATCTGTCGGATGACACTATTCCGATGCATCTGGAAGGTCAAACTACTCTCTTATTACAGCAAACCAAAACATGGAAACAATTGATAGAAAGTTCTCTTTGTGATTATTATGGCACAGAGACAATGTTGAGAAGGCAGTGTATTGATATATTAAGCAGTTACATGTGCCTATGTATTTATACAAGCTATACAACATTGAGTAAAACTCTTCTATGATGTCTAATACAAGAGTCCTAATTCTAATAGACTAAAGCTAGGTGATCGGGTAGTTATCAGGTTTGTTAACCTGATCATTATCTTCAACACTTCCTCTCAAGCTAGTGGGAGGTGATTCACTACACCTAGCTTGTCTCGAAAGAACTAGAACTGGTCCTTACCAAGAGCTTTTGTATGAACATCTGCTAATTGATCCTTGGACCTAAAAAACTGAGTGATCAATTGTTCTTGAGCTGCTTTCTCTCTAACAAAGTGATAGTCTAGTTCTACATGCTTAGTTCTAGCATGCATTACGGGATTTGTAGTAATGTATAGAGAACTCCAGTTGTCACATAATAGAACAGGAGCAGTCTTAATATACATTACAATGTCTTGTAGAATATTGCCTATCCAGGTTAATTCAACTGCAGTTACTGCCAGTGCTCTATACTCAGCTTCAGCACTTGACCTTGTAACAATGTTCTGCTTCCTCGATGACCAGGAGACACAATTTGCACCAAGGTATATACTATATCCAATAGTAGACCTCCTTGTTATGGTACATCCTACCCAGTCTGCATCTGAGAACCCATACAGCTTGAAGGAAGACTATGATATGATTCTCAATCCATGATCTATGGTTCCTTTGACATACCTCAATATTCTTTTTACTGCATGAAGATGCATGCTGTTTGGATTCTACATGAATTAACTTGCAAGATTAACAACATGAGTAATTCCAGTCTGGTGAGTGTAAGGTACTGCAAGCTTCCCACAATGCTTCTTTAAACTGATGGATCAACTGCTTTGCCAACTACTTCTTGTAGACCATGCTTCTAAGCTAGTGGAGTATGCACTATTCTTACATTTGCCATATCCACTTTTCTAATCAAATCATTTGCATATTTGCTTTGATTCAAGTTAATTCCTCCAGGAAAATAGCTTTCTTCAATACCTAAAGTAACTCAAGGGTCTAAGATCCTTCATAGCAAATTCATGTCCCAGCTTTTGCACTGCTTCCCATATTTGTCTTGAGTTGCTTCCTGTCATAATTATATCATCTATATATAACAGAAGTAAGATTGTTCCTTCTGCATCATAGAGAGTAAATAAGGAAGAATTAACTCTACTGCATTTGAAACCAAGATGAATTAAGAATAGGTTAAATCTCTCAAACCAAGCTTTGGGAGCTTGTTTGAGGCCATAAATTGCCTTCTTTAAGAGACAAACATGATCAGGATACATTGAATTAGTGAAGCCTGGTGGTTGAGTCATATAAACTTCTTCTTGTAGATGACCATGCAGGAAAGCATTCTTAACATCTAGTTGCCTAATGAGCCAATGTAAAGTGACAGTAATAGAGAGAATAACTCTTATAGCTGTAGTTTTAACTACCGGACTGAAGGTTTCTTCAAAATCAATCCCTTCAAGTTGTGAGTACCCTTTAGTAACTAGCCTTTCTTTGTGTCTTTCTATTGACCCATCTAGCTTCATTTTTGTTTTAAACATCCACTTAGACCCTACTACATTCATTGTTGGAATTCTGGGAACAAATATCCAAGTTTCATTTTGATGTAAGGCTGTTAATTCTTCTTGCATTGCTTTAGGCCAGTGAGGGGAACTAAGAGCTTGTTTTATAGACTTAGGTTATTTTGTTTTTATTTGTACATCAGCTTGTATGGTATGAGTTATAGGAAGAGAATTAGCTTTGAATCTGGTGACCATTTTATGTTTTTGAGCAGTAGTTTCAGGTTCAACCTGAACCATGTTTTCTACTGGAGTTTCTGCTGGAGGTGCTTCATCATGGGCATTGAAGAAGTGTGACAAGTCCACTTCTAACTGCAATCCTTTTGGATTTGTCACTGTGAACTACATAGGTGTTTCATCTGAGTGAGAGGCCTCTGAGTGCAATTCATCATTGTCTGAGTTTTGCATGTCTGCGGAAGGCTCAACAACACTGTTTGTGACCTCCATAGCCTCATCATGATCAGACTCAATAGTATTATTGTGATCAGAAGTTGGAACAGCTGTTTGAGAAGCAACACCATCATTTTGATCAGCAACATCGGTATTTTGTTCAGCACCTTAATCCTTTGAAACATCATCTGCAACAACATCAAGATCAGCTCCCAACACTTCCCCAGCAGTAGTAAGATCTGATGAACCAGACTTGGCATGTGATTCTGAGAAAAAATAAAAAAATATGGCCTTATGATAGAGTCATTTGTGAAAGTACGGG